>JALJVW010000175.1:34589037-35009037 GCA_024865655.1 Emberiza elegans | reverse complement strand
GAAAAAGGTTATTTTGATTAGGGTTTGGTAGGCTGAATGTTGTTGTAGATGCAGAGTAATAGGGTAATAATCCCCTGTGCATTCAAATCTTCATTATCCTAGCTCTGTCCCCTGTCTAGGTGGCCATCCTTCCCCATCCCTTCCCACACTGCACATGTTGCACAGATACATCACCACTTCAGATGATAAGGAGGAAAACTGTCACGCAGCAGTTTCTTCTTCCGGCCTCTTTCCCAGAAACTGTGTCAGCTGAATAAACATTCCTTTCTCTTCAAGAAATGAGGAATGAGCTCACAATGGGGTTGATAAGGGAGGAATCCTCCCCAACCCCAATGTACCCAGAGGTGGGGGCAGACCCATGCCCCTGAAGCCCTTCAGCTTCTTCCATCCCTCCCCATGTTCATCTCCAGTTGTATAGCACGAAGAGCCATCAGCAAGTTAATTTAAAATACTCAGCCCTGTACCACCTGGCTTTGGCATTATTTAAAGTGCCTGAAGAGCAGTTCTGATTTTTATTAATAACCTTATTCAACCACTTAGCTCACTATCTCATAGTTATCCTATACATATTTATCATAATTACTATTAAATCACTGTAAATTTTACAGTGTGTTGGATTTGCATCCTGAAGAATATTGGGAAGGAGTAGAAAGAAATTTAGACCTGTACTAAGGATTCCTGAAAATCCTCCTAGTCCATTTTTCAAAGCACACCCAAAAAAAGCTAAGTCTAATAATATTTGGGGAGTTTCCTATGGAAAAATATGAAAGTATCTCAATAATTTAATATTTACAATGACCCTCTGAAAACCTTTAAAAATAGCTCACTCTGAGGACTAAATCTAAATGGCATTACACAGCCTTGTAAAAACAGATAAAGCATCACTTCACGGGAATGTATAAACAGAAAACTAATTTCTCCCTTTCTGTAGGGAACTCTGGCAAAAGGGGAAGCTATTGCAAAATATCTGTGTGGCTAAGGAAACTGTGGTTTCACCACAAGGACTGAGATTAATGGCACAAGCAAGGGGACAACATGGATAAGCAGTGAGCTGCAGAGGTGGGAGATCTCTCCACAGCCACAGCTGCTCCAGGGGAGACAGAGGCTGCAAAAAACCTGGGTCTTGCTTAGAAAATGTCCTTTGCAGCATTCCCTCGATGAGGCTAAGCCCAGCCTGCATGGATGTATTGTGGACATACAATGCCATTACCTCCAGCTCACCAGCCCCTCAGAGCAGTCGTCTGTGGCAGCTGCTTTTTGAGACCCAAATATTACTTCCACAAATGCCATACCCTTGTACAGTCTTCTCATAATTAGTGTCCTGCTGTGCTACTCTGTATGGCTGATGTGAAAGCCTGTGTGCAGAGCTGCTCCACCTGCAGAGGTTGGAAATGCAGGACAAAAGGCAGCTACCTTTATTCTGAAGTGGACATCTATGGTGTTTCAGCCACCTCTACACCACTCTCCATTTGGTTTCACAAGTACACCACTAAAGTCTAGTTCAAATGAAGTACTGTGCTGAACTGTTTTAACAGGCTTAAACTCTGAAGTCCCCAAGCCTATTTTATTAATTCTCCAGAGGCTTATAATGATGCCACTCAAGGGAACATAGCCTATAAGAGAAAGGTATGTTAATTTTTTTATTGTTACTCAGAGAAATTAAAATACATGGATTATTGCACTTGCCTCATAACTGTGCATGCTACATGCAAAAAATTACAATAAAAATGAAGTCATGCTTTTTATAATGTGACTACTAGAATAATTTTATGTGAGTAACTACTATTTGGGATACATTTAAAATACTACAAAATTCTTAGATGGCTGTTTCAGCATACTGTATTAATCAACTCAGGGGTAATTGTATGATGGCCCAAAAGTCAAACTTTTCCTTAAGTTTCCTGACCTTGACCTGAAAAAAATGTTATAACAAAATTTCAGATTGGGTTTCTTTAAGGCAACAGTTCCTCTTACCTAAACATACCTTTGAAATGGAGAGAAAGAGCTTGCTGATAAATGTTTCAACACCATACTTTATTAAAACAAGTTATTTCTGTTGTTTACTATGTGGTTAGGCCATGATGAAAAGCAGATCTTCACCAATACATTTTTGTGCAAATTCCTTACCTTTCTGTTTACAAAAGAAAGTGAAGTACCTTTCAGTGGTATTTGTCACAGAGCACTAGCAGCCAACAATGCACACTGTCAACTGCTTAAGGTTTCACTTCCTAATTAACTTTCCTAGAAGCAAAAGAACTGTCTGAAAACACAAAGCTCTCACATTTACCCTCCTGCCACTCCATCCTATTCATCCCCAGCTGCACTGCTGCGGCCACCAAGAGCAACAAAGTCCTCAAGGAGGGTCCCCACAGCCCAAAACATCAAGGGGGTAACCTGAGCAGCCTGACTACAGAGCAAATTAGTTATCTGCCTTAGTGGGGGCTTTTTTAAGAGATTATGACTCAATTGCAATTCCACCACAGACTCCTTGAGGTTAATACTTTTTTAAAACAACCCATTCCTCTTTTTCTTTTTGCTTTATATAAAATCCCATTCAAATTCCATGTGTTTTTCTAGGCTTATTGAGTGAATGTACTCTCCTCAGGTACAAATCATCTTTTGTTCAGCCAAACAGCAAAAATACTAAATATAGCTGAAATTGTTAGGGAGGATGTTAATATCTACTTGCATGTGATTAACAGAAAAAACAGTATTCAGTGGACCAGCTAACATGTATTGTCCCACTTTCCACTTACAAAACTGCTTTAATTTGAACAGTTTAAAATGCAGTCCAATACAAAAGTAGACATGAATCCTGTCTGTTTTAAACACAGTCCCTTCTTTCTTCCCATGGTTACTTACGGATCAACTTCTGAGTATCACGTATGTCTTTTAGAGCATGATTGGTTTACCTCTAGCAAAGTTCTGTACTAATTATCAAGGCACAAACCAGCTGAAAAATGCTGAACACGAATGTTAAACACAAATATTATTTCACCAAGTTTCTACAAATAAGCTTTGGCTAACTGTCCTCCTAACAATGTGCCCCATCTTCTGCTGTTCATTGACCCTTAGGCTGGACCAGGCTTTTATTACTCTGACCATTGTTTAAAAGCAATGTTCACATGAGTCTCAAAGGCCAGAAAACTGACATGTTTTGACTTTTCTACTGTAAGTTACTTTCATGTCAGGATGATGGTAAATTATTAATTGCATTCTACCCTGAATGTCTCCAGATGACTGCAGATTGTGGAGCTCATCTAAACACAGGTTTGCAAGCTGATCGACCCAGCACACATTCTGGTAGTTAAATTGCAAAATGACAGATTCATCAACTGAACGAGCTGCTATCAGATAATATTAGCTGGCAGATGTCTCAAAAGAAATTTTCGATGTCTGCAGAGCTCTGGCAATTAACTGTTTACAGGTCCAACACCTGCCTCAGTGATAGTATTTATTTCACAAATCATTTTAATGGCCATTTTCTCCAGCACACAAAATACTTAACCTTGAAGGTAAAAAGTTCAGCGCCAACCACCTTTTTGCTGCAGCGTACAAAGCACGGAGGGAAGAAAGGGAGACAAAGCGCTTCAGAGGCAGGTGTTGAGTGATGTCCCTGCCCCGGCCGCCACCCAGGTGAGCCGTGCGCAGGGATGGGGGCAGCCCCAGCACCGCTCCCCGGGGCTCCTCGGGGCTCCCCGACATCGGACGGGGCTCTGCCACTCCCCGGGAGCAGAGGCGGCAGTGGCACAAGGCCCTGCCAGTGGCACCAGGCTCAGCCGGTGACACAAGGCTCTGCTGGGGCACAAGGTCCTGCCAGTGGCACCAGGCCTGGTGCCACGGCACCATGCTTTACCGCGGCACCAGGCTCTGCCAGCGGCACAAGGCCCTGCCGCGGCACCAGGCTCTGCCGCAGCACCAGGCTCTGCCGGCGGCACCAGGCTCTGCTGCGGCACCATGCTCTGCCATGGCACCAGGCTCTGCTGCGGCACCAGGCTCTGCCGGCAGCACCAGGCTCTGCCGCGGCACCAGGCCCTGCCAAGGCACAAGGTCCTGCCGGCGGCACCAGGCCCTGCTGTGGCACCAGGCTCTACCGGCAGCACCAGGCTCTGCTGCGGCACAAGGCTCTGCCGGTGGCACCAGGCCCTGCCAAGGCACAAGGCTCTGCTGGTGGCACCAGGCCCTGCCGGTGGCACCAGGCCTTGCCGGTGGCACCAGGCTCTGCTGGGGCACCAGGCTCTGCCGGTGGCACCAGGCCCTGCCAGGGCACAAGGCTCTGCTGGTGGCACCAGGCCCTGCTGGTGGCACCAGGCTCTGCCGGTGGCACAAGGCCCTGCCAGGGCACAAGGCCCTGCTGGTGACACAAGGCCCTGCTGGTGGCACCAGGCCCTGCCGGGGCAGATCGCAGGTCCCCTCTCCCCACGGGGCTCTGAGGCTGAGCTGTGCCCAGCGGTGCTGCCCAGCTGCTCCTAACAGCGCCACTTTTACAGTACAGGAGGCAATGACACTAATAACCACTAATCCTCTCAAAGGCTTTTTGGGCTCTTGCCTGGTCAGGTTTAATCAACTATGACTGTAAAAAAAGTAAAAACTTTGGAGGACTGGGTTACATAACACAACAAACCTTACAAATGCATCAAATCCAGTCCCCTAAAACCAGGCAGGATAGCTGCTTAAAAAGCTGCTTGCTCACGGGTAGCATTGACCATCTGCTTAGGAAAACATGACTAGCAAGTAATCACAGAAGAAGCAATCTGACATAGGGTGTATTTGTCTCACTAAATGGCCATGTTTCAAGTCATCAAATCCACGAGAAGAGCCAGAAGCATTTAGATTCCCAGTGATGTCAGATACAAGGTGGATAGATGGACTGTGCTCTAAACTCCATTTCTCCTGCAGACTCATGTGCATATTAATGGCCATAAGCCACTCAAATGCAATGCTTTCATGCCACTTAATGGCAACCTCTGGGCTCAGGTACCTCAAGTAATCAACAGTCTACACACATAGTGAAGATTAATAAATTATTCCTTTCTATAATTAAACAATATTTATATAAGAAAATAAAATAAATGTATTAAGAGCAGGAAATCACGTTTTTACTGGGATAAGTCCAGATGTTCCTTCCTAACTGCAAACTATAAAATGTGAAGTGCAGTGGGTACCACTGAAACCAAGCTATCTAAATTAAATTAATGAAGTCATTTCCTGCTCTAAGAGTTTGAAAAAAGAAAAAAAAAAGAAGACAGCTGTTAGGGTAAGCCGGAAAAATTACAGAAGTGAAGACCTTATCAGGTAGCCCACTGAAGAAACATTTTACACTTTCTTCTGAGGAACTTTCAATCTATTTTTAGACAAGGACCTTAAAATTTTCCATACCTGCAGGACAATATTTTTGAGAGCACATGGGTTGTCTGAGAACACATGAAGTAAGGTATGGCTCCAGTCATGGTAAATAGCCTGATAAATACCCACGAGCCCCTCACAACTCAACTGCTGTGCTTAATCCTCTCAGCAAATTGGTGGGGTTTCTTTCTCTCCCTGCCAGGCTAATTCTCACAGAGGCACAGCACACATTTGCTCACACAGCATTGCATGCAGGCAGTGTCCCCACCATGGCAGCCCTTCTCCCTCTCAGGCAACAAGTGACACTGTTGCAGTGCCAGGACACAGACACGGAACACCATGCTCTGGTTTCACAAGGAAAACTCTGGTGTAAAGAAGCTGTGCCTGGCAAGGCAGCATACACAGGTTATTGTAGATTTGTAGCAGCTCTCTGGACACTGCACTCCACACGGAGGAAGATTATCCTTGCTCCTATGAGCTTGTACTTTAAACAGGCAACCTGGCAGACGAGGGCTGCTTTGTGTCCTGAAACACCTTGCTTTCCCTCCCTCACTCCAGCCTGCCACTGGTGTTTTGCAAACCTCTAACTAAACCTGGCAGCTACAGATATCTCTTTGAAAAATTCCAGGTGTTCAGAAAAAGATGCAAAGAACTTCGTTTCATTGGCTAAATCAAAAAAATGTTCAAATTAGGGAATACATCTCTATTTCTATGGAAGAGCTCCAGCACCAGAGCCTAACATACATTTTCTAAACTGAAGATGAGGCTTGATCACACCTCTCTTATGCATCTCCTCAAAGGACTCTTCTTCCAGGCTGCAGCTAGACAAAGAGAGGGAATTTCCATATTGTAGGATATTGAGTTCCATCTGAAATATAAAATGCTTATTTAGAATTTTTGACTTTTTTTTCCAACTGTTATAAAACAGAGCAGCTCACTGTATCAATCCTGAACCATCTGGTCAGGATCAGGGTCAAGTCAGGGGCTCAAGTAGGTCCCAGGTTGCCAACAGATGGGCACCCACTGGCAGGTGCCCTCATAACCCCTGGCACTGCTACCCCACCCCACCAAAGGCAGACAGGCAGGAGCATCACAGTTCTCCCACCAGCTGCTGAGCATTCACTGCCCTCTTGTTTTTTTCCCATTAGTTTTTGCAGCTTTTGAGTTATCTTAGATTTTTATACTAATGTGTTTTTTATTTCCTAGAGGGTGTTAGGGAGGTAGAGGGAAGGTGAGAATATCCAGATCATTGTATGGACTTTTCAAGACACAGTCTTTAGTGCTTGGGTTTTGCACTGGTGGGAGGAAGGGAAACCAAACCCCAATATTCTGTTACTGTCATAAACTCCTCCAATTCTCCCACTTTCAATACTTCTAAAATTAGGGTCATGCACCATTGCCTCACTATATCCTTTTCACTCTGCTCTTTACAGATATTCTATATGAGGCAAGTCTACAGTTTCTGTCATCATTAGAGGATTTCATGACAAATGGGCTATAAGCCTCAACCTTTAATCCTTCCTATTCATGCAAGCGTAGAGACCCCAGGGAGCGTTTGCATCGTATTCTCACGGATGGGATTCTCTCCAAGTGAATCTCTTTCCTCTGAGGAGATTCAGCATCCACCTCATCAATGGTAGCTGTCTGAAGGGAGGTTTCTAAAGCATCTCCATGTGAATCTTCACACTAATGAAGTAGTTATGGATAAAAAAATGCGTCCAGGCAAAATTCCTGCACACAAGGAAGACAAATAGCAAAATTCGTTTTGCCATTAGGCCATGCTGAGCAGATAACATTTTACAAATGCTACCCATGGAAATACTGTCAGTGCATCCCTCTTTAAAAATATAATACCCAGCTTGCTATTATTCCTATTATTTCTTGATCCATAACATCCTGATTCAAGAAATCCTGAATGTCAGCTTTCCTAGAAAGCAGTTTAATAAGCCTAATGCTCCTCCCATCATATCCCTTGAGAGCAGAGATATTAGACTGGATTCTCAGATAAAAGTCATTATCTGGAGAAAAATTAAAATATCAACAATGAATTTCATAGGTAGAAAAAAATCCCGGACAAAAACTAAAATTCATTCAGTAACAAATGTGTGAGCAAGACTCTTAAGCACTCTACATAATAAGGTGTAATAATGTGACAAAATAATTATGCAGTTATGACGGAATGATTTTATTGGACTGGTTCCAGATAAAAGTTATTTTTAAAGACACTTTATGCATTTTTTCACTTGCTGATGCTCCTAAAGATAGAGTTAATGTTCTGCTTAACTGCAAAAGTTCTCATTTAAAACATTTTTTGCTTAATTTCTCTCCTAAAAACAGGTTGAGTACTGCATTAAAGGCACACAACACTGCCAGACCTGGCCAAGTCATTGATGTGCCTTTGATTCAATTGGTCACGCTTGAAGAGCCCAAAGTGTCTGAAGTTGCTGATATTTCTGACCTTTATAGTTCTCTGTGAAGTGTGTGATTGGATGGAGAGCCCTGAATCAGTGTCTGAACTTCTGACTGTGCTCTTGCATCACCTCTCTGAACACAGTGGGATCATATGGGCCAAGCAAGAGAACCGGACTGTGTCCCTCACACAAGATCCACACATTATCTAGGTGTGCAGATACACCCTGATGGAGGTGACAGGTTGTCAGGGACAGAGTCACTTGTAAGACCATAAGGATTGTGTAGCTCAACTCATCCTCATGTGCACACTGCTCCAGTGGCAACAGAATGAATGAGTCTGGTTTTCCACATCCTGGTGTCCTTTGTGTCTTTTACTGTTCCTTCCCACTGCAATAATCTCAGTTTGTCTCTGAGGGACAGCCCAGAGAGCAAGAAACAGCAGGGGCTGGTGATCTGGGCAGGTTGCATGTGCCTTTGGGCAGCCCAGGTGCTCTAGACCTTCCTGCAAGAGCTGCATTGATCCAAGTCATCCAACTCAATGAAATGCTTTCAAGTAACATGTAGGAAGCTGCTATTTCTCCTAAATCTGGTTAATTTTGCTTAAAATAAGCGAAAATAGTGAAGCATTCAACAGCTGGGAAACACTGACATCCATTTTGCCTGCATAACTAACCTTTAATCAGCATTTCACTGGGTTTATTAGATAGCGGTATTTTACTGCAGGTTCCCTATGTCTTTCAATTCACAAGGCAAATGTTTTAGAATTTGATAAAAATTATGAAAGAAAGACTCTTCCCCTCTTTGAAAGACTCTTTCCTTCCTTGAAGACATTAAATTTTATTTCATGAAGATAACAAAGAATACAGTCTTGAAAAAAAGTTGTGATACCAAAGCCTGGTGGGACTCTGAATGAAGACTGTTTTTTTTTTTCCAAGATGTCAAAAATATGAAGAAGTAAATATTTCATAAATTGATTTCTTAAAGCTGAAAAAGTTGGATAAGAACTTTCCCAAAGCAACATTTCTCCTGCAGGATGCAAGTAATCTTCACTTGGTTGAAAAAAAACCATGAAAAAGTAGCCAAAGTTTAGCAAAATTTTCTGAGAACAAGATTGAAAATATGTAGCATCAGCAAAAGTGCTTGTAATAGGAGTTTAAAACAACACTGCATAAAAATTTAATCATAAATTATTTCTTCAAATGTATTCTGTGCAAAATATCATTTTGCACAATACATTACAGCTGAACTTTTTCAAGCTAGAGTATAAAACAGACATAAATGTTAAACTTGTCCAAGGATCACATCTTTAACTACAGATCCAATTTACATCTAATTTTAGCTTAGAAACTGGTTGGAAGATTTACTTGTGAAATGCCAGAAAACTTATCCAATGTGAAGCATGGTAAATTTCTAAGGACTGGCTGCACTTTTCATAAAAACCTAGAGATTTAATCCCTTCAGAGCAAATCTTAGTCTTAAAAATGTCATCACACTTGGGCCTTCCAGCATGCTTTGTAATATACTATTATATGCAAACTCTGCTAGCAGAAGAGAATCCTCGGTAGCATAAACTACGTAAGGATAGAAAGAGGTAGAATGACTAATTCTCAGTTTTACCAGCTATTGTTAATTAGTTCTTCCCTGATCAAATTCACTTGCTTTAAAGCTTCTTAATTATTAAATGGTGCTTGCTAGTTCAAACTAATCTCAAATAAGAAAAAAAATGTTTAGTTGTGCAGCAGAGATTAAAGGGCTTCAACATGCTCACTGTTAACAGGAAGTAAAGAAAATACATTTCTTCATCAAATCATTTTCAGAAAGCCTCATATATTTCGTCAAAAATGGCCATTAGTGTTATTTCAAAGACGTGCCTGTGGTTTCTGCTAACTACTTATTACACAGCCATCATTTTGTAATATAAACCAATGACTTGGTGATAAAGTGTACCAGTTGGAAACATAAACAGATGCATTATGGATAACTGAAGCACTGCTTTCTCTTCTACAAATTCATTCTATGTCACTTAAAAGGAAAAATCAAAGGAAACTTATGTTTAATAATATTTAGATATTCAGGATGTGCCTAAACGTAGCAAATTAAAGCACTTTCAATATTCTGTGTTGCAGAATACTGAATTTCTGGTTCAAAAATCAAATGAGATGGAAAATGCTTATGATCCCTTGATAAGCATAGCTAGGAAAGAATTGGCATATGGAGGAAATAGAAAAGCCAAAAACAGCAAGAGTTGTGCTGTGCAGGGCTTTTGTAATGACTTTGCGGCCCTATTTCCCAGATTATGTTTCCAGTTTTTGAAAATCAGACAGGCAAGGAAGAACATTTTGAAAAATCAAATTCTTCTGCAGAACTATCAGCATGTTTTTATAACTATCCCATGGCAATGCAGACTCAATCCTAAAACACATACAAAGCATGTAACCTCACCAGCAAGATCATGTCCTTGTCCCTAGAAGTGCCTTCAAGGAAAATAACACTCCAGCTGTGCAGCAGAGTTTGCATGTTTGGTGGTATGGATAATCTCCTATTCAGGTTACCTTAAAAAGTTTAGACCTTCACTCCTGAATGCTTTAAAAGAAACCTGCAAATTTTTATCGTCCTTGGCCTTGTAGCAATGGATGATTTGATTGAACTACTCTCAGAAGGGAATTTGTATGTATCATCTCATGTTTTAAAAGAAAAATAACCAGAAACCAGCAGAGAAAATTCCATTTCTCTGGGCAGTTTTCATTAGCTTCCTTACAAATGGTCTCTTTAAATGTAGTCTCAAGAACAGCACCCTTCTCATGAATCATTTCCCAATGGAGGAAAGGTTTCCTTTAGCAACACTTTCAACGCGGCTTCCTGCAGCATCCTTATATCCAGTAAGTCTTCACAATCCTGATACCTGCACTACAAGATGGAGAAAAATCTATTTGAATTGTCCACTTCAAAACGTCGTTGTTACTGAGTAGTACCCTATATAGACCCTGGTGAGGAGTTTCTCAAGGGTCTATCTTGGGACATGTCAGAAAGATTAGAGACACCAGACATAAATTGGAACAAGAGGGATTCAACTAAATATTAAAAAAAATGCACAATCAGATAATTTAGTTCTGTAATAGGTTGCCCAGTGACCAAATCACAAGTTGCCTAAAGCCCATCAGGGGATCGTGGGAAACCCTGTTTTCCAGGGACATCCAGACTCTTAGCACTCCTTTTCAAATGCTTGCAAAATGAGCAGCCATTTGTGTCCTAACTGTGTCTTTGGCCAGGCACAAAAAAAGACGAAGCAAAACATGTTGTGTCTAGCTAAGACAAATGCAGTGTATCATCAAGAGCTACAAAGCACTCAAAGATATCAGCTCCAGCTTTATACACAGGTTGGGGAAATGAAATGCAAAATAATTATCCCAGAAGTTATTCAGGCCTCCAATAAACAAGAAATTAAATTAACCAGCAAGGTTCATAAGAGTCACTGGTGGAGAGAGAGAGAGAAACTGCTAAGACACACCTCTGATTGAATCAATAACAACTGAAGTAATACTTTATAGCTTCTGAGATGCCTCAATCTTGCACAATAGTTAACAGGGCCACAAGTGAAAAACAACTTTTCCACTAATCTGATGTTGACAGTTTTTGCAATTTCTGCTTTTTATTTATTTCCTTTAATCTATGAGGATTTTCATATTATAAACAGTTTATCTTGTCTCTGTGTGATGTTCTGTACAATGATCTAAGGCCATTTTGTATCAACAAAACTCTAAGACAAAACAAGTCCCACATTTTTTCACATGAAATTCTGATTTTGTTTTCCCAGCATGTTTCACAGAAACAATTACACAGAATTCAAAAAACCCAACATTTTATTTTTAGCAAAACCTGTACATTTTGCTATTGCTTTTTCTGTGTCAGGTATTTTGGAAGATTTTTTCTTTTGAGAAAACTGAAAATGCCATCATATTTTGTTCAGAATATTTCAAGTAATGGATAAACAATAATTGCAAAACTGGTATAGCCAATTGATTTTCAACCTCACTGTTGCTCCATGTCCTTTACTCCATCCTGACTGAAAGCACCAGAGGAGAAATACTAGGAGTTAACTCTTAACCTGTTGCCAGTGCTGCCTTGCCTCCCTTTCTCCAATACTTGAAAGTAAAAAACAAATAAAAATGTAGAGTGCTAATTAACCATTAAACAATCAAGGCAGTTTCCTGCACTGCCTCTACTCTGGTGGTGTGCTGAAGCAGTAAGGAGAGGAGGAATGGACCAGGGAAGTATCTGGTACCAACAGATGGGAAGAACATGACAATGTGCATAAGTGTAATACACCTGGTTAACTTTTAAATCAAGAAAGAAAAAAAGAGGGGGAAAAGGTTAAATTAAAGCTCTTAACATTAATTGCTAATTAAGACTGGCAAGAGTCAATGTAGCAGGGTCATTTTGTATTAAGAACAAACAGTGCCCTCTGTGGTTTAACAGAAAATGTGGTGTTGGTTTCTTCTGTATTGTATTTTTAAACACAGAAGCCAAGAGCACCCAAAATTGCCCTATTTAGTATAATCACTTAGCTCGATGAAAATCCTCAGTCATTTTAGCATGCTTGCCTCAGGAATGCAGATTACAAGTAGCAAACAGAAAGTAATCCACAAATAGCTTTAGAATCCTGTTTGAAAAATTGGTCTGTGAGCTATGTAGGTCTAAAAGCCAAGTGAGTACATTATGATCCAAAAAAGTGAACGATTTTTTTAAATGATTTATGTAAACTAGAAAAGAAAAACTCACTTTAAAACAAACTTGAGTGTGTATTGTTGATACAATCACATTTTAGAATACACTAAGTGTTCCAAATGGCCCTCAGATCAATTTTGGGAAGTAAACAAAGCTCAGCTTTCAATGAGATTTAGGTTTTAAAGCACAAGAAATTAGGTATAGGTTAATTCAAACATTCATTAAATCCAGACTGCCCTGAGTTATATTCCATGGTCTAAAAGTGATGACTAACACAGATAACAGTCATGCTTATGCAATCTGTAACAGATAATATGTTAAGTAAAAGAGTTTGCACAAACTTTAAAATAAAGGATCTTTCCAGTTAACAAAAAAAGCCAAAATTAAAACATAATTTGAAACATGTATTTTGTTCTATATTAGAAATCAGAGACTATGCCCATATTTTATACACACAAATACACACATGTAAACACACATAACACACACACAGACATGCACACACACACACACATGCTCACACATTATTTTAATAGATGCCAGATGGGAAAAGTGCCTGACATCCAGTTTACTTTCAGCAGCAAATGCAGCAGCCTCACCATCGTGCTCACAATGGAGCACAGCACCCACTGGGCCAGTGGCACCATGGCCCCAGGACCTGGTGTGACAAACTTGCTCATGGAGGGGCACTGCCACCCAGGACACATCCCGGGAGCACCTGCTCATCTGGGCAGGAGGAAGCAGCCACAACCTGTTCCCATCCCATGCAAGCAGACAAGTCTGCAGATGGAAGGACACAGCCCAGGGACCTCAGCAATCTCAGCCTCTGCTTTCTCAAGGGAGCCTTTGGAGGACTGAAGGGTTGTTGGGCATTTCCCACAGTTTTCTCCTCTGCTCCAGCTGTGACTCCAGCTGTGACCTGTGACTCCCCCTCCATAGTTTGGATGATAGCAGCAGTGCACACCTCTGTAGACCAAGGGCAGAGATGATGGCAAACAGCTGAGCCCCAAAGTGGGGTTCAAACCCCTCTGGCTAAGGCACTGCAATTTTCCCCACTATTAGCACCTGGAGAAGTCATCCTTGTTGACAATTTATAGTAACTTCTACACTCCTATAAGCTCCAAACTGTGCACCAAGACCACTCTGGACTCTGCCAAGCTGAAAGATGCTGTCTGGCACCCAAAGCACAGATGTCAGCAGAGGGAGGTGGATCCCCTTCAGTACGTGGCATCTGACTATACTGCGTTCACATCTGCTTTCCAAAATTCTGATATGTAGTGCCTAATCTGGCTTTGGGAGACATACAGGGAAAACCATAAATTTCCACAGCCCAGTTTCAGTGGTTCATCATCTGAAGCACCAATGTGCTGCTCTCATAGGCATCAGGATGAGATCTGCTGAAGCAGATGAAGGAATGGCAAAGCAGGTTTGCAATACAATAAAGCTATTAACATACTTCATTCATGTAAAGGGTAATATAAGCATTGAGTGATATTGTTAGTGTTTCAAAAGTTACTTTGGCTTTTAGGTTTGATACATCTACAGCATGCAAAAAAGGTCTAATACTGTCCCATAGCTGGAAAGACATTAGTGGGCAGAGTGCAAAATTATCTCATACGTGTCTATCAAAACAATTATATTAATTTATAATGGTTGTATTTGTAAAGTATTATAGCATAAAGTATTATTAAAGTTAGCTGGATGTGTGAGATGGATATGGGAACACAAAGAAATTAAATATTTATTTTACTACCCTGGATGTCACTTTTGTTATGATATCTGGGTGTAGAGTGCTTTTCTGGCTGGACCTTTCTATAAACTCAGCAGCGCAGGGCACAGCACAGACCTGTCTAAATAATCTCCAAAGGCAGTTTCACTTCGCTGATTGATGTTGATATAGGTGCATGTATATAGAACCTCCTGTTGTATTGTCCCAGCACCTCCTTATCCCCTCGCAGGAAACTTCAGCACCTCAGTCTTGTGGCACCTGGGAGCATTTCCCAGCTCCCAGGTGGTTGGTTTGCCTGAAAATTTCAGGGAAAACATTTTGAAATTACTGTTCTGGGCTTTTGTAATGCAGAGCAGGTTCTACAGTCCAGTGCTTTTTGTGTTACCTTCCCTTTCACCAAATAGGAAATTTCAGTGGAACATCCCAGAGCTGTGACACAACATTTACAGAAAAGAGATATTTAAACATAAAAGAAGGAATTAGAAAAAGAGACTGAGCAAGTGGACACTCAAATCAAAACAAAAAAATTCATAAGCATAAAGATTCGAAATATATATATAAAAGGCCACTTTGAGCTGCTGTAACAGAGTCTCTTGTGGGAGCTGTGGGCAAATAATTTCCTGTCTCCACTTTCATCCATGGCTGCATTTCTTGGCAACACCTCATCTCCTGGGGTTCCAGAAAGACTCCTGGGATACACTGTCATACCCTCACTGGGAATAGGATCCACTGATAATAGCTATGAAAAATATAGGGAAGGAAAAAACAACTCTTAATCAGACAAAACCAAAATATTCTCAAGTTATTGTTCACAAAACAGCTAAGAGATAGAAATACTTAATCAATGTATTTAGAATTGTTTGGTTAATAATTTGGATACTATATCACAGAAGAAGAAAAGAGACATAATAAATCTTTTATTTATGAGGTTAGATTATCATTTTGTTGAAACCTCAGGCATCTTATTGAAAAGCCATTCTGTAGGCCAGCTGGGAATATAAAGGCACCTTGATTCTTATAGAGAGCCTGAGGATTCTCTTCTTCTCATCAATAAATATCTAAATATATGTTCCTATCAGTTTATTTCAAATTTTCTCATGAGCTGTGTCGTGGTTTAATCCCAGCCAGCAGCTCAACCCCATGCAGCTGCTCTCTCAGTTCCCCACAGTGGGATAGAGAAGAGAATCAGAAGAGTAAAAGTGAGAAAACTCATGGGCAGGGATAAAGACAGTTTAATGGGTAAAGCAAAAGCTGTGCTCATAAGCAAAGCAAAACAAGGAATTATTTCACTGCTTCCCATGGGCAGGCAGGTGTTCAGACATCCTCAGGACAGCAGGGCTCCAACACATGTAACAGAGACTTGGGAAGACAAACGCCATCACTCCAAACATCCTCCCTTTCCTTCTTCTCCTCCTATCTTTATATACTGAGCATGACACCATATGGTCTGGAATATCCCTTAGGTGAGTTGGGGTTAGCTGTTCTGGCTGTGCCCCCTTTCCCCTGGACACTCCTTGTGTACCCCCATCCTACTCATTTGGGGAGTAGTACAAGAAGCAGAAAAGGCCTTGGATCTATGTAAAAACTGCTCAGCAACAATGAAACCACCCCAGAATTATCAATGCTGTTTTCAGCACACATGCAAAACACAGCCCCATACTAGCTACTTGTGAAGAAAATTAACTCTATCCCAGCTGAAACCACCACAACTGCATGTTCATGGTATTGCAGGTAGCACAGATGATTTCCAATGAACAGTAAGTAAATTGAAAGTGATCCTTGAAATGTGTTTAAAGAATAACTCAATATCACCAGGCACAGTCAGCATGGGCTCATAAAGACCTGTTTAGCTAATTCAATTGTCCTTCTATAATATGGTCACTCGCCCAATGGTTGAAGGTAAGACTGTGGAAACAGTTTTTCTGAATTTTAGCAAGGCTTTTGATACTGTCTCCCAAGTATCCTTCAGGACAAATTGTCCACCTTTAGGATGAGCAGGTTCATGGTGAGCTGGGCAATGAACTATCTGAAAGGCAGAGCTCAAAGCGTTGTAGTGAACAGGGCTACACCTGCCTGGACACCTGTCCCAGCAGTGCTCCTCAGGGCTCAGTTCCAGGGGACTTTAGGGATGAGGTGCCTTCCTGAGGAGTCTAGATAGCTTATAGCATTGGGCAGTGATTAATAAGATGAAATTCAACAAGTTTGAATGCTGGATTCTGGACCTGGGATGGAGAGACTGGAGATCATCCCTGCAGGAAGGGATCTGTGTGCTGGTCAGCAGCAAGCTCAGTAGGAGCCAGCAATGCACCCTGGCAGCCCAGAGGACAAACCCCTTCCTGGGGTGCATCAAACTCGGCCTCCCCAGCTGGTGACAGAGGTGACTGTCCTGCTGGACAGCCTTGGTGCAGCCTGGCCTTGAGCTCTGTGTGCTGCTCTGGGCCCCACAGCTGAGGAATGAGGGTAAAGGATGAGAAGGTGTCCAGAGGAGGGCAACAAAAGTGGTGAAAGGGCTGGAGGCAATGTCCTGTTTGAAGGGACTGAGGACTTTGGGCTTGTTTCATTTGGAGAAAAGGAGGCTGAGGGGTGACCTCACAGCTCTACAGCTTCCTGAGGAGGGGGCATGGAGAGGGAGAGGCTGAGCTCTTCCCCCAGGTATCTGGGGATAGGACATGTGGGAATGGTTCAGAGCTGTACCACAGGAGGCTTAGACTGAACACTAGGATGCATTTCGTTACTGAGAGGGTGGTCAAACACTGGAACAGGCTTCCTGCAGGAGGTGGATGCCCCAAGCCTGTCAGTGCACAAAAGGCATTTGAAAAAGCCCATAATATGGTTTAACTTCTGTTCGGTCCTGAAGTGGTTGGGCAGTTGGACTAGATGATCATTGCAGATCCCTTCCAACTGGAACTATGCTATTCTTTTCTATTAAACCAATCCTTTTCACATATGAGCATATGCTCATCTGCATTCAAGGAGAGCCCCTTCATGTCACTAAAAAAACAAAGTTAAAAAATCAACACAGCACAGAGAAGGAGCTAGTAATTCACTGCCCTGCCTTGTTGACACACAGGATGCTCCCACAACAAAACTTTTTCAGCACTAGCCATTTGGCTGCCACAGCAGTCTCCAGTGACACTCTTCAACCAAATGACAGTCTTCAACTGTGTCCCTGCAGATACAGCCCTGTACCTTCACTCATTTCATAGGCATTGGCCTGATGCTTAGCTGAAAATCACTATTTCCTCTTACTGTATGCCAGTGTAGATTACAAACCAGACCAGTGTGTCTGCTGAAGTCACATGAGGATTGAAAAAATTAGGATGTCTCCTGCAGCAAAGGCAAAGGTAGAAAGCAACTCTTCAGAGCAGCTGCCCTAATCACAGGAATATTTTTTCTCATCCTACAGTCTTCTATAGCATTTAGTCCAGTTTACTAATTTCTGCAGCCAGAGAAGCAAGTGCCTTACAGACAAGAGCCTCCCTCCCTGGAAAAAATCCAATCCACTTTTTGAACATGACAATACTGTACCATGAATGCTCCATGAGGGAGGATGACTATAGGTTGCCTCATCTCACACAGATTCAAGGGAGACAAGTTATTCACAGTACTTCCAAGTTTTCAAGCAACTGGTTTTTCAGTTTTGGATTCAATTCTTTCACAAAAATTATGTGAGTGATTAGGGCTGCAGAAAGGCTGCTTGACTCTTTGCTAACTTGGATTCTTAAGAGAGAAAAATATAAGTAACATGCTATTAGTAGTCCCACTGGCTAGGGCTTGTGGCAATGAAGGCTTTGAAGTCAGTGCTCTGCTTTGTGACACGAGGGAAGAAGGCCCCAGAGCTAGAATGAGACATACCTGTTCCACCAGGACTGGACCACAAAGGGATCAGACATCCAAAGGACTAGAACACTTTGAAGATTTTCTCTGGACAAGGAAAACTAACAGTATGTGGGAAGGATGTGTCCATTCAAAGATTCACAGCATACTCTGGTGGTCACTGACACAAAGCATAACCTAAGCTGACCCTATATTTTTCATTCTGTCTCCAGCTCAGAACGGATACATTCTCTTTGCCTCCAGATTCCTTAGCATTTCATTCTTTCCTCCACATTCTCCCCTACTAGCTCCAGCCTTCCAGGCAGCATTATAAACTCAGCTATTTATCCAGTGGATTATATAATTATATATTTATTACATCAGTGTGGTTTGGTATGTTTTTCTGCTCTGATCTTTGCTATAAAGACAGCATATAAAATTTCTGTATAATAATTGTTTGAATTAGACCATGTCTTCTTTTAGAAATTCTGATTTTAGTGTGTCCACTGAAGAAAAGGGGACACCGTCATGTAATATAGCTCAAAAGGTTAAAACCACTCTATAAAAATGTTTGAATCTTATTACTACTCCAAAACTATCAGCCTGAATTTTAGGATGTTTTGTCTTGTACTGTACCAGAGCTCTAACTCCTAGTTGGAGCCTTCAGGCAACATAACCAACAGTTCTATGTAATTAGACTACCTCAAATCTTTACCTTAAATGCTAACTTTTCTTTTTATTTAAATAATCAGATTGAACCCCATGAATCTTTCACTAGAAGATCTAACCTTTTACCACTTCAAATCTCCCTGTACCTACCTGTGGTCCCCTCTTTGTACAATGAAGGATCTGATCAGCTTATTTAGGAAATTACCTTGCCTGATAGAATTCTTTGGAGAGTTACTTCTGACAAGGTGGAGCTGCTGTCTCACAAGAAAGGCTCATTTTGCATTTTTCCAGAGGTGACCTTACCTTTATGGTGTGCTCAATTCAGAAGATGCATCTCTTGTTTTTATAAGGTGTCTGTCTCTTTTACTTACCACTCCCAATCCCCACATTGGTTGAAAACCTCCTCTGCAATGATTTTCTTCAGATCATCAGTTCAAAACACTGAAGAAGACAGGACCTAGAACGTCTTGGTGCAACCAAACATAGACATATTCACCAGTAGTAATCCATTTATTATCATATGATAGCATCTAATCCATTTAGTACACTGCAGGGAGTAAATTACATTCTTCTTGATTAAAATGCTACACAATATATTATCAAACATTTTACATTACTTGCTTTTCAACCAAATTTTATGTATAGGAAAAAAAAAAGCCCCACCAAATGACAAGTTAGTTTCAGAAGTTTTCCCTGAAAACTATGGGTTTGAAATTAATGGTATTAACTTCCTCCATTCTTTATTTACTGAGAATTTCATCAACAATTCTGGAATTTTTACATGATCAGTATAAAGGTAGAAGACTTTAAATTAGCTAGGCTGCAATTTTACCCTTTTTCTATGGTATATCTTCAATTTTTGCTGTGTCCCCTAAAACTTCGCACTGGTCCAAGATTTACTGAAAAGTACCATTAGTCATTCAAAGAGCTCTTCAGAAAGCTCTTATAAAACTATTAGGTGCAAATTATCTAGACAACCTGACATTAAAATGCCTAGCTTTAGCAGCTGCTGTTTACATCCTCTGAGTAATGTTGAGCTGGAAAGTGTTTCAGTTTCAGGATCAGCATGTAATATGACTAATTCATATGGCTTTTCTCCAAAAACATAACTGAAGTATTTCACAGAATCACAGAATGGACAAGGTTGGAAGGGAGCACAGTGGATCATCTGGTCCAGCCTCCCTGCTCAAGCAGGGCCATCCCAGAGCACATGGCACAGCATGGTGTGCAGATGGTTCTTGCATATCTCCAGTGAGGGAGACTTCACCACCTCTCGGGGCAGCCTGTTCCAGTACTCGGTCACCTGCACAGTAAACTTCTTCCTCATGTTCAGGTGGAATTTCCTGTGCATCATTTTCTTCCCATTGCCTCTTGTCCCAGTGCTCACTGCACCCAAGGCTGCTCCCAAACCTCACATCTGCAACAAGGCCTCTCCCTGTTTGTTAGTATGAGGTCGAGCACAGCATTCCTTAAGGAAACCTCCACTGCCTGAGATGGGAAGTTGTGATCAAGGATTTCCAGGAACCTCCTGGACTGTTTGTGCTTTGCTGCAGCTTTACTTCTTCAGCGCATGTCACGGTAGTTAAAGTCCCCCACAAAAACCACTTCTTGTGACCTTGAGGCTGCTTCCAGCTGCCTCCAGAGGACCTCATCCATTTTCTTTTCCTGATCTGGTGACCTGTAGAAAACACCCACCATGTCACCCTGACTACTCTGCCCTTTAATCCTAACCCATAATCTCTCTACTTATTCATCACCCACCCCAAGACAGAACTCAACACATTCCAGGTGTTGCCTCACATAGAGGGCAACTCCTCCACCACACCTCCCTGGTCTGTCCCTCCTAAGGGGTGTGTAGCCCTTCATGATAACATGATACATAGCACTGTGATTATTGCTTTTCTATCCACTAAAGTTAAAAATACTATACCATATATAGGTGATCAGCTCTGCTAAATTGTTTAAAAATCAGTAAGTCTAGAAAAATCTACAATATTAGTGTTGACAGAAGGGAAGATCCAGCATATAATTCAAATTGAAACTTGTAGTATCTTATGGGTTTTTTCTCATTCCAGCACACAGTGTAGGGAGGCATTAAAAAACCCTATTACAGTGATTTTGTAAATTCTGTTGAATCCTAATTAAAAGCATCTGTTTTTTCATAGAAAAGCATTCAGCAGAATTTTCATGACCTCATGTGAACCATGCCAGGAAAAAAGAATTGCAAGAGACGTAACCAGACCCTTTCCCATGTGCAGCTACTTCACATAATACCTTGCAGGACCAAATTTTAATTTTTGTTGCTAATTGACATTTCCTTACAGCCCTTTAGTGGTTTGAGTGGATTTTTTCTATGTCATCTCTAGGCTTCAGCAGCTCCTCCAAAGAGATGAGCATCCATGCTGGATGCTGTATCCCCATCCTCTACACCCCTGTACACAAGAATCTACAGTAACAAGAAACACACACACATATTTTTTTTGTCAAGGTTAGAGAGACACTAAGGATGAAGCCACTGGCCATCCATCTCTTCTCCACTGTGCAGAAACGCTGACCCCAGCCACAAGCAGCTGTACCAGCTGGGACCTCCTGTCTGCTGGGACAACTTTCTCTCTGGTGCCAGTACCTGAGTGAAGGGCACTTCATGCTGTGCTGTCACAGGCCTGCACTCTGCAGGGAAACCCATCAGCTGCTGTGCTGGGACAAAAGCAGATGTTTTCTCCCCACACCACTTTCCAAGTCCCCTGAAACCAGAGTGCAAACTATGGGGGTGTGGAGCAGGGGAGGAAAAGAGGGAAAGGAAGAGGATGCTCAGTGACTCAGAAGGAGATAAGAGCTCGTTTTATGTGGCTTGCCATTCCTCTTCCCCTCTTGACTCTTCCTAAATAGGTTATGGTCACGGGCTTTTGCATTCCAGGCATGTGACTTCTATGGGCAGCATCCAGTGACAGCAATACAGACAAATTTATTAGTAGGTTAGGGGACACTGGTGCATAGACAACTAAATATTTTTTTCCTTACACCCTTTGTGCCTCAGTTAAGTTTATCAACATCTTGATTGGATGGAAATTGAGTGCTTGTTTTTTTCCACTTCTACATTGGCTATCAGGTGAGTCCAGTTGTCCCATTACTTACAAGGCTGGGAAGAGGCTCCCTCCTCTCAGGGCTAAAGGCACCACCCGCTCTTGGTGCCAGCCCCATCTCTGTCCAGCATCCCTCTTTGCCCCCAACTCTCCTCCCTCTTTGCCCCCAGCTCCACAGCCATGCCCAGTTCTCTGCCCATGCTCAACTCTGTTTATGTGCTGGCTGAGGAGAGGAAACAAGTTAATTAAAATTACCCTATAATCATGCATAGAAAATAAGTGTTGCTTGGACCTTCTGCAAAGAAATCTACTTTATTTAGATAAACGTGCCTGTTCCCACATCTCACACAGAAGGGCCTGAGAGATGTTTGATTTGGCACCAAAACCCCAAGCTGGCGAGGGTCTTGCTTGGCTGCTTAATTGTGGGACAAGTCATCATCTGAATGACTCCTAGGTTTTTGAATATATGGCCAAAAAAAAGGGAAAGTAGGTATTTTCAGCTTGTCATGGGCAATTTAAAGGGACAAATGAGAGGCTATGTTCTATCCAGGTGACTCTTTCCCCATTGAATTTCGAAGGCCAGCTGACATGACTCTCAAAACTCTGCTGAGAGAAGGATTTTTAATAACCAAGAGTGCCAGGAAAATGTTAACAGTCAAGGGTCTGTCCAACTCTCAGCATTGCATGTTCATACTGTCACACAGCAACCTCAGTCATTCTTCATCTGTGCATCTAGGCACAAGAAAGAGGGGTTAATAAGAAATACTACTCCACTTAATCACAGTGCCTTAAGGTTTCCTGTCAGGAAACACACTGCCAATACCATGAAGTCATTTTAAAGGGATAAATAAATAAATAAATAAATAAATGCATTGCCCAGGGATGATTTTCACTTTGGCTCCAATTTTTAATCAGGATAATAACACCCAAGAGCAGCATGGCAGTGCCTTTCTTTCATTTTGCGCCATATTCAAGTGTTGTTTCACAGCTTTAATAGTCCTGTCAGCATTCATCAGCAAATCAAGACACCCTCCAGAATACCACCATATAAACACAGTGGATTTTTAATTGGAACAGGGTAGCCCTTAGCACACCAACTACATGTTAAATTGATATTTCTCACTACAAGCTCAAGATTACCCCATTTCAGCTGTTTCCAAATGAAGCAAATCAAGCTTAATATGGGCTCAGCTGAACAAATGTATTTTCTTAGGTTTACAGCAGCTTTTAACTTTTAATGCCGTGTCTTTTTTCCCCCCCTCTTTTAAAGATGATGTTATGGTACGAAAATGTTACACTTGCCTATGTGAAATTTACAGATGACCTTTTTTACTGGACAAAAGTTCTGTGGGACATTGGACAGAATATAAATCCCAGACTCCGCTCCATCAAAAGCCGATAAATAAGAGAGGAAGATTAAGAGTGTAGTTTAATGAGACAATATGTTTTCCATTACAGATGTAATTATTTGCCAAAAATTGTCCTTTCCACATTCATTTTGTTTTGAAAAACAATGACTCCTTCATAAAACCGTCTAGTAGGTTTTCTGGATGTGCCATTTCTTTGGAGATCAGTGGTTTGTGGTCTTGTTGATGTGGATCAGAACAAGTCATAGTCATTTGTTGCTCTTCCTGAAATCTTAAGTATCACAAGCTGCTGGATCATTTCTTATTAGTGTCTGGGAATTATTAAAGTGTACCCAGGATTCCCATCCAGTCCTATTTTACAGTAACAAAAACCACAGGGAAAAAGTGGCATTTGTTACTTCTGTGTTACTTTCCCATAAATTAAATGGATCATATTCTCCTGACATTTTTCTGTTTAGCCAGTCACCACTCAGAAGGTGTGACATCAGAAAAATTAAACACTTCCAAAGATTAGCTCAAATAGGTGGAAGTTGGGAGGTGAAATCAGACAACACACACTTTGCTTGTTCCTTGCGCTAAAGAGCAGGAGGGTGGACTGGTGGGGACAAGGTGAGTTCAAGCACATCTAGCACAGCATTCTTCCACATACAGGGGCTCATCATAAGAAGCATAAGGAAATCAAGAGTCAGGCACAGAGCTCATCTCTCCCTCTTAACAGACACTCACTAGAGAAGTTCTTCTAGTGGACACAGCCATATTTTCCTTAATAATTCAGGAGACAGTGTGGAGCTGTCCATCAGGAGTGTCAACACACCTACAGAGATCTTTATTGTTGGAATATATGCTTTAGGCTAGAGAGAGGTCAAAGCACAGCAGCAGAAAGGAAAAGGCATCGTTAGACACCTAAATTGGCTAAGGATTGTATCCTTCTAGGTGCTGCAACTCTTCCATCCATTTTTAGTTTAACCTGTCTACAGATACCAAGAAATAGTATAAGGATTGAATCCCTTGGAAAGGGATTGACAGTAGCCAATGTGCTGAGCAGGGAACTGTGGAGGACTGGTGCTAATGCAGAGGCAACACTGCTCTCGAGGCCTTGCTTCTGAGGTGAGCTGGTAGTGTGAGAGCTGGACATCAAGAGAGGCACCATCACTTGCCTTCCCCTGACCTCCTCATGCCTCTGCCCTGTTGAAGGGCTCTGGAGGACAGCAGGGAACTGTACCAAGGGCATCCAAGCAAACCCCATGTGTTGCTGCAGCAGAACTTCATCCCCCTCTGTGTAGAGCTTCTCTCACAAGAAAAGATCTGATACTAAGGGCTCTCTAGGGCTGCTCCTCCTAGCAGCAAATTGCTCTCTACCTATTTTTCCTTGATTTCTCAGGAAACCTGTGGACTTGCAGACTGTCCAACCAGCCAATCCCATACATGGAATGATGCACTCCAACAGGACAATGGGACAAAAATCTTCCTCCAGACTTCTCTGACATGTTTTGTTTTTCGGTTTGGGTTTAGCCCTAAATTTTGTGTCTGTGTATGTCACTTGGGTTTTTTTTCAAGTAAACAAATACATCGCAGTACGACATTCTCTCTTTTTCTTCTCAGTGTTCAACCTGAAAGTCAATCTTCAAAGCTAAATTAAACAAGCACAAACTTTTACTTAACTTTTAAACAGCAATGAAGCCTGAAAAAAAGATCCTGTACCTGAAATACATGTGTAAATTATGACTTCACTTTCAAAATTTATCTTGGCCAAATTTCTGGAGTAAATCCATCAAATGCAATCTTCTGTGGGAAGCTTAGTTCCAAGAAACAATTTCCTACACTGAGAAGCAGAGGGTAAGTACGGCAACAAATTCATCCCTTTACATATGGCTGTTTTAGAGGTATACACCATGATAATACCTTGAGAGACAAACACCATGACAACGCAAAACTCAGAAAGACTGAGTTTTAAAATATCTGTATTTTACTGTTCAGCATCTGTTTCAGCTTCATGCTAAGGCTCAGACCTGAAAGGTGCTGAGCAACCCCAATTCAGCAAACACTGAAGGGCACAATTTACTTTGAGCTTACAAAGGGGACTTCAAAATTAATGGGAAATCAAACAGACCAAAAGAAGTGGAGCAAAGAAAGCATACTTTATTATAATATAAGGGAATAAAGTTAATCACACATGAAGTAACCTTCACTGTGCTGGACTCCCTATTCGAGAAGATGAAAGTCCATTTCCATCCACGTGAGTTTCCCTATCCCACTTAGAAAGCTGTTTCTTCACAAGTCCTTACTTCTATCTGTGCACAACCTGCCTTGGGGTGAGACATCAGCCTTCAGGGAAGTACCATGGCATTGAGCTGGGGTTTGATGGGGAACATGGCAGCCTTCAACAATGGAGTCATCCTCTTTTAAAGAGCAGGTAACTTCAGCACTTTACAGAGGGCACTTGAGCTATTGTCTTTGACCCTCGGGACCTGTCTGACTTCATGCTCACAGCGGTGGAAATATGCAAACCAAAGCTAAGAGAAACACCCTGGACTACTATTCTGCTCAGGGCTTTTACATATATTGTGTTGGGGGAGAAAGAGTATTTCAGGTACAAAAAAACCCCATAGTGAAAAGAAGGGGCTTGGTTCTGCTTGTGCTGATGACCCCATTCATGTCAGTAATGGGCTGTAGTAGCTACATGTTTGTATTTGTACATGAGGGAAAGACAGAAGCACTCAGCATCTACGGATAATTTACATAAATAAGGGTATGGGCAACACATGGTGAATCATTCATTAAAGGCTGGTAGAAAGGTATGAGAAGCAGCCTTCTCTCTTCTATTTGGCACTTGGCAGACTAAGTCCCATCAAGTATGTTGCAATGACCATGGTTCAATTACCTCAGCTAGCTGAGAGGAACTTATGCCCCAACTTTCTTTCCCCTGGAAAACTCTCAGGCTGGGTTGCTGCTGGGAGGATCAGCTGAGACATGACCATTGTGGCTTAAAATTTCCAGGTCTCTAAGCTGCCCATACCCAAATCATGGTGATTTTAGGTGAAAATGGGCCAGAACCTTGTCTTCCAACAGACTCATAAAGATTTCCCAGTGGGAATGTCGCAGAGCCATTTGTTTTCTAAGTTCAAATAATTCAGCTAAAGAAGTACTGGCCATCAGAGAGGAGCTTGCATAAACATTTTACAAGTGGGTAGCAAAGAACCAGAAAGGAATAAATAAATTACTTCTCTGCCAAATAAATCATGCAGATTGCAAACCTTCTGGGGCAGACACTTTAGATACTGTACTTTCTCTTCAAGTTGGTACCATGTGCAACAACAGAAACCCCCCAATTATTTAATGGGGTCATTATACACTGGACTAATATCAACAGAAAAATGCATGCAAGTAATAATAATGTAGACAAGGTCCTGAAAAGGGCTGTGCAGCCATGACCACATCACTTGAGACTGTGCATCGTTGAGTTCTCGTGTCTCCTGCACTGAGATGCTGTAGACCCAAAGCTGCAGAGAGCTGAAGGCTGCCCAAAGCCACAGCTGCCCCCACACCACGTCTGTTTGCAAGCTCATGCTGCAGCATTTTCCCACGTCTCCACTTAGGGAACAGGTCCGAAAACTGTCCCAAATAAAAAAGGTACAAGGTTCAAAAATAATATAGCAATTTTTATACAGGATCTTACAGAGCATAAGTGGCATTGTTGTTACATTTGTAATCAGGTAGACATATCTTAATGCAGCTTCAAAGTGGCCAAGAGCTGCTTGAGGCAGGGAGGAAGAATGTTCCTATTGGGAACACTAGAGAGACTATTTTGTATGTGTGCTCCCCCTCCCTACCCAAATTACAGTGGGTAATCCATGTGTGCCTAACCTTTGGGCTCTCAAATAACTAATTAGTGTACTTTAATTAGTACATGCAGTGTTAGTGAGGTAATATTTCATCATGTTTCAAGTAGAAAAGGTTTTGGCAGGGTGCAATCTTTTCTTAGTCCAGATTGGAATAACAGGGGTTATATAAATGTAAATTACACAATTTGACAGCTGTGTTACATCAGCATGTTATGACTTAAAGAGCTAAATCCCAAGACCCCTCACTGACCAGTGAAATCAGGCTCCCATTGGAAGTTGCCAGTGGAAGCAGCCTGCAGAAGACAGCCCTGGTGCAAACCCCCACGGCTGTACCTTCTCATCCTCCCCATCAGCAGCCCTGCCCTGGTCACCTGTGGGCTTTCTGTGTGTGCTCTTCCTTCCTGACCCACTGCCAGCCAAGAGTTTCTTCCTTCTCACACCCACCATGCCTGCTTTTCTCACTGTCTCTCTTTAATATAACTGGCCTTTCTTCTGCTTTCTTCTATCTTGTGACCTTTCTTTCTCACCTTCCTTAATTTACTTCTTCTAAATTCTTCTTCCCATTTTTGTCAGAAGAGCTTCATGCTATTTAAACCATTTATTATAACTCTGCATCTTTCTGAGCACTGACAGCCCTTTTCCCATTCCCATCATCACTGTCCTTCCAGTCCATTGCATTTCACTTTCACTGGCTCCTTCCTTGACTTCTTGCCTGCCCTCCCTCTCACTCTGCTTTTCCTTTAGTGCCTGAGCAGTGCTGTGGGGGCCAGTATGGAGCCATCCATCAGGTGCTGGACATGGAGGACTCTATGGAAGAGGAGGGACTCATTGGACAGAGGTCCAAAACACTCCCATGGCCATGTGGCCTTGGCAAGATCAAGGTCCCCCCCAACAACAGCGACTACATGACTTAGTAATACTTTTGTTCCAGGGAGAACAACAAAATCAACTGGTTCCTGGTTACCTCGTGCACTTCCCAAACACTCGTCATTAGACTGGAACAGAAAACATTACTGATGGTAGAAGGACAAATCAAGGCAACCCCCATCAGAAAGAAGATTCCTCCATCAATTCATCTCCACTTTCTTTCAAATACCTTGTTCAAAATTCAAAGTAGAAATCAACTTAGTTTGGCCTGGATCATACAAAAATTGGTCCTTAGCAAAAGACTCATCAACACTTTTTTCTTCCCACCACAGCTTTTCCTGCTTTTCCAGTGGGCCTCTTGCCCCAGTGGTTGATACACCCTGAAGGTGCTGCAGCAAACACCTAACCTGGCTCCTCTGCAACTCCTACAGCCAAACCAGGCTTTCAGATTGTTTCTGGTTTTGTTGGCTCCTACCACACCTTGGAAGAATCTGCTCCTTAGGTCTGGAGGAAACAAGGACACCCCAAAATTTTGTTGAGTATCATCTACAGCGTTAGCTTTATTATCAGACTTGTTTGCTGTCCTCTCTCTGCTTTGTCCAGAGCCTGACCTGAACATATAAGACTAGAATTTGCCCTTCACCCAGGACACATCCAACATAACCATTTTGTCACTAACACTCCCAAATTTGGGGTTTTTATTCATGAACTTAAAAAAATGTTAAGCAAAATCATTGAAACATTTATGCTTGGTAACAACATGCACATGAAGTACAATCTAGCCTGTCTTTTCCATCAGGCATAAACAGATTGTCTCTACACCTGTATCATTCTAGGAATTACACATGCATAAAACCTTTGGGAGTAATCTGAGGGCTCAACAGCTTTGATGGAAACAAGCATGAAGTGACAAATGTAATTTTTACCTACATTAAAATAATGATCTAAAAACCAGCAAGGGCCAGAACTTCAATGCAGGAGGCCTTGCACAGACAGAGAATTAAACTGCATTCCTTCCTCCAAGGAGTTCACAGGCAATTCACCCTGTAAGAGACAGCAGAGAACAGGAAAAGCCCAGGGAAGCAGAGTTGCCCAGCCTTGCAGGCAATGGCTCAAACAACAGAGTAACCTGGTCATAGTAGCGTGTGGTTGTGTTTCACGGAAAGAAAAGGTCCAGAGATAGTGGGGACCTGTGTATATGGATATGTAACACTGTTCTCCTGGGGCTCTTCTGAAGACCAGACCAGAAAGGACTCCTGACTGTATTCAGGCTTCTGGCCCCGAGCACGTGCCTGCACTGATGCACACCCTCATGCACACCGAAAACAGTTTTGACACAAAAGAGTTTCAATCCCTTTTCTCTGTTGCACTCCTGCAAGGAGCTCCCCCAACCCCATCCACATCAGTGAGGCATATTCCAGGCTGGTGTTGTAGAGAGGGAGCAGGCAGGTTGTGGGACACATCCAAGAGGACAATTCAGAGGATATTGTCTCACAAGTCCTGCTCCACCAGCACCTTCAGCCAAGGCTGTGCTTTATGCCCTGGTTCACAACAAAAGCTTTTATCCTCCATCCTGTTCAGCATTACACCCTGAGCACAGGAGGAGATATGGAAGGAGGAAGGAGCAACAGTTTTTCATATGAAACACAGAATTAAGAGAATTGCTCAGGATGTGGAAGGAGTCAAGGATGATGAAGTTCTGCTGAAAGTTGAGGAGCATCTGACTTTACCATAGAAAACATCTCTGAGAATGCTTTCCAAAGTAAATAAGCTACATAGTTTCTTTTTTTCCTAAAGATTTCTAGGAAGGAAAATCCTGCTGACCCTGGTGTCAGTGCATAGATGCATCACAGCATCTAGAAGTACCATATAAAAGTTGGTAAATTCCCTTCTTTGCAGCAGACAGCGATATCCCCCTTTGCAAAATGAGGAACAGAAGTTAGGTGGGTTGCTCGAGGTTGTACTAGGACTGAACATTGGTCTTTTGATTTCCAGGACCATGACTTAAACCATAATCCTTCCCCTTTTTTCACTACCATTGCAGTTTTCACTGTACTCAATACTCAGCATGGTGGTGATCATAATTTTACACTAATTTTGACTAATTTTCTGCATCATTGCTCTGCATTTAATTACTTCAAAATGTATCTCTGAATCATTTATATACTGTAAATGCTTTTGTGTGTTAGAATAGAAGTATCAAGTGGTCTGGCAAAGCTCAGCACTAAATAAATAGACCCTCAGGGAAAAATCTGAGGAAACCGGGTAGATATTTCTTTTTCCAAAAAAGCTGTGACTAGTCTTATCCGTATTTCCCAAGTCTGTTAGAAAGTTTCACAGAGCAGAACTAAGGAAACAATTGCAGTTTGATTGATGCAGCCTCCTTTTCAGTGTCAATAATTTTCTATAGGAGAGATCTGATTTTTTTTGATGTGCTAATTATTTATACTTATTCAACATGAAAAACAACAGGCTGATTAAGAAGGGTGGGGAAAGCAACAAACAGAAAATAAATAAGTTGCTTGCAATGAGCATTTAATTTCCTAAAATGCTCATTACAAAGCAAAGAAAATTGACAGGGCAAATTCAGGGTGTCAACAGAAAATCAGCAAGCAGCATTTCTGGTAATAGTAGAGTGCAGAATAACACTGCCAAGACACAGTCTGACCTCTGTTCTCTACAGAAGATACTGTGGGTTTGAGAGTGTGGACTGCTGGAGAGGACGAAACCACCGATCCCCAGATGCACTGAAACTGTAGTGATTAATGAGGCCTGAAAATAAATATTTTATTCCAATTCTCTTAACAGGAAATTCTACATCTTGTCCTGTGAATTCTTTTTTTAATTTTAAAAAAAGGTGGAAAAGAGACACAGAAAACTATGAAATGTTTGATAAACACTTCCAAATTAGAGAAAAACAATTTCTGAAAATAACTTTATAGCATGGTAGTATGTAGATGGCATGGAGACTGACATGAAAGCCCAGTTGCTGGAAGGACTTTCTCATCTCAAGGACAGAATGAACTGGCAATTTACACATTGGCTGGAACATCTAAAGGCAGTGCTACTTTAATGAAGAAATAGCAGAAGATGAGAACAAGGTTATCTTAAGCTGTCAGAGGACATCTGGGTATTTCTGGGGCTTGGGCTGGCTCTGTGCAGGTATGTCTCAAGGCACAGCTCCTTTTGCCAAGGGGTCCTCTCCTCTGGGAGATCCTCAGTAATCAGAAAGGGGTCAAGGATGGGTAGGGCTGCCCTGGGCCATCCCATGGGCATTGCAGGAAAAGCCCCTCAGGAAAACCTTGAGGGCACTTGGAGGATGAGGACACTCAAGAAGTTCAGACTTGGCAGCACAGCAGATCCCATCCAGAAAAAAAAATTCTTGAAGACTTTTATTTGGCAACAACCTAATGCATGTAAGCAAAAAGATGAAAACTGTAGAACCGCAGATTTTTAACTACAAGGATGCAAGGAAACCTCAGTACCTGGGCACTCTGCCCTGCCTGAGGCTCTGCATTAGTTTCAGCAACTGGGACTCCACCTCCTCTGATTTTAAGTCAGTGAGCTGGTTGCTTGTTCCCAGCTGCTTCTCTGGGCTTGGAGCAGCAGGAGGAGACTATCCTCAGGTGGAAATTGTCTCATTGACATTAGACACGTATTTTAGCAGTGAACTAAACACCGTCTAGATATATCCAGTTGGAGCACCAAGGATAAATGGAGCCGAAATGACAAAACCAGGCAAGGCAGCCCTCTCATGGGCCATGATCCCATGATTGCTCCTGAGATGCAGTGTAGTTTACACAACAGCCATACTGCAGGACTGAGCCAAAATCTACAATGTAGTCCTTCTTTTTGGTTTGTTTTTTTTTTATTATTTTTTAGGGTTCTTTTGTTTGGTTGGGTTTTTTGGGGTTTTTTTGGTTTTTGGGGTTTTTTTGTTTTTGTTTTTGTTTTGTTTTGTTTTTTGTTGTTGTTGTTGTTTTAACATTATTCAACGAGTTCTACCTAAACTTCACACCTTCTCCAGCCATTGCTTCTGTGGTACAGAAGGGAAATTTTAAAATTATATGTTGTATACAGAATATACTTTAATTACCTCCTGAAGTCTGTTATTTTTGGTGTAACATATCTCTAGTGGCATGCAAATCTGGATTTTATTATTAAAAATTGAGGTTTGATTGAATCTGATTTGAAAATGAATTAATTTATGATAACATTAAGTCATACCAAATTGCCTACTATTAGTTCAATATTTTTATCCAGCACAATAAATAAATCCTTGTTCTCCTCGGTGAGGGACAGGAATAAAAGTACTGCACTGTGAGAAGCACATTTCTTGCAAAAACTTTTCAGTACTTTTTACTTGCTGTACCTTCTTTGCCTTTAATTAATTTTCAAAGTAAAAAGAACACTAAGCTCTAAGAGAAACATTCATATTCTGCTTAATTTTAAAGTCTGTTTTCTCTGTGGTAGTGTGAAACTTTCATGATTAAATTCTCTGCTTTCCACTTACATGTGCTCAGTTTGTATACTACATTATTAGACTAAAGCTACAAACACAACTGTGTTTCTATTGCTCCCAAGTTTACAGACTCAGAGAGCTGCTTCCATCTACATTATAATTTCCCAATTTCTTTGCAGGCAAAATTCAATCCTCTATTTTCTGCTCATTTAAAGCTGAAAATAGTAGCCGCTGTCTTGCATTTTCCAATTTCTTCCACAAAAAATATTTTTCCTCTCATTTTGTTACCAGATACACAGAAAAGAAAGAAGACCTGGCAGCAGGGTTTGGAACCTGACACATTCAGGAGCTGGAGGACTAAGATTTGGAAGACGACTCCAAGTTCACAATGATCCAAATCAGGGATTTCTTTCAAGGATTATATTGCTTAAACCTTTATTTTTAAACAGGCTGGTATGGGTTGGTGACCTGCAGGGACCTGTGCTGCTGGCAGGGATGAAGCTGGATGGGTGGTGAGCAGAGGATGGAGCTGGACATCAGGATGAAGTGGTAGGTGGAACGTGGCCAGAGCACCTCTACACACACAGCCATGCACAGAAAGCTTTTGTGGATGTGCAATAAATTCCAGGACCCCAAGTGTCACAGTAACTTTTCCTGGGACCTCCTCACATGTTTCTTGTCCCAATGCCTGGGGCTGTCCCCAGCTGCCCTGCTCCTGGCTGGGGTGGCAGGATGGGCCCTGGCTGTGACACTGCCCTGCCATACCTGTGCACTGACAGTAACTACTTGTGCCCTGGAAAGTTAATTGAATTTAAAATTGTGCCTTACCATTAACTGAATGGTGACAATTAAAACAGTATTAATTTTAAGAAGAAATTAGTTCCAGAGAGGAAACTTTTAGCACTAACCATCTTCTTCCTGAATGTTCTGCTTTGCAGATGTCCAGATATCTCATCAGCAGGAGCATGTGTCACTGTGAACAGCAATGAGGGTGTGTGTAATACAGCTCAGCAAATACATATTTGTCTGTAATTTCCCTAGGAGCTTAGAGGTTGGCACTTTGGGTGCATTTAAAACCGTTAGAGGTATTGTAGAAACATCTTTGGCTGGAGATGAGAAATACATCTCCTGAGACAGTAGGTGAGAGACCATACTTTGGAAGGAAGGAGAGGCAAAGATACTTTTTCAGAGGTGGTCACCTCCTATCACAGACCTGCTGCAGGTCCAAACCTTGCCAAAAGAGGATGAAGCACCAGATTTTCACCAAGTTATGAACTGAATTACCTCTGCCCCACTACTTGCCTCCTTCCAACTGTTTTCCATGACATTATGTTGAGAAAGCTTTGATGAAGTTCATTTCCTAGTCTGCCTCAGTGAGCAGATGCAAGCACTCAACCATGGTTTCTACTGGCTCCCATGGAAAAACACAACAGCAAAGCAAGTAGACAGAGTTTGCAATTCATCTGATCTCACATAGCTACAAACTACAGCATTTCTGTGTCAGTATCAGTTTGATTAATATGAACTATGATAAGAAACTGTTAAGGAAGATTTAATAAGTAATAAAAAAGCACATTTTTTCAATTTAAGAAATCAAAAGACGTCTGATTGCTCTGCTGTAATAAAAATACATATATGTGGCAGTTTCAGTAGTGTTTTCTTTTCTTTTTCCATTAGATCTGAGAGAATCAAGAGTTTCCCCAGTGAATGTAACTGACTGAGTGATTTCACTTATTCCTTCTTTGGGCTGGATTAAGTTGCTGCCATCTGCTTAGTGTCCCAAGTACTTTTGAGGAAAATTCTTTTCAGTCAAATGGTTACGTAATGGTACGTGGTCTCCTGCCATCCTTGAATGCAGTCACTGAAAAGACAGAGCTAAAAATAGGGAAAAAATAGTTATGATCACCATCAATTGCTGTCTGTGCTCTGTCTTTTTTTAAGTCTGCCCTGCATCAGGCTGTTAGCTCCCTTTAAACTCACCTCCTTTCTACTCCTACTCCTAAAGACCAAAAGTACAACACTGACCATATAATTCCATTCACCTGCTTTTTTACTGAGCCCCAGAATTTTTTTGGCTTATATGTATTCTCCAAGTCGTGGTATGAAGTTTTCAGGAGATGTAAAACTCAGTTTTTCCCTTGATAGCTCAGTCATTTTTCTAGCATCACTTAAATATTTGTCTCATTTCCCTGCTGTATCTGTGTGGTGCTAAACTGTATCCAGGGGTTTGTTATGCCTTTGTTATTGAGGTCAACTGCTCTGCACTTCCACTGAATGAGAGATCTTAGTAAATAGTCAGAGAAGAATTTAGGTCATGCTTTTTACATCTTCAGGTGTTAATGGCCCATATTTCCACTCCTGGATTCCAGTCCAAGAGTGCTGTTTTTTAGCCCTATAAATAATAAGAAAAGAGAAGAGATCATCTCCCTATATTGGCTTGATATGCACCACCTTCCTTTTTCATAGCACTGCACTGAAAGCTAATCCTCAGCTGTGTGCCCACTATGACCCCCAAATCCTCACATATTTCCAAGCAGCAGACAAACAAACGCTTCAAGTACCTTGCTATACCATCTAGAGTTCTTAAAGATACATAAAAACCTAAAAATTAAAATGAAGAGAAGTCACCAGGGAATATGAGTCCGTGCTGATGTATGTATAATCTCATTGCACCCCATCTCCATAATCCTTGAGAAGTTGCCAGTAGCACATTAAGCAATAGGATTGCTATCTTGTTTGGATGTTTCAGTCAGTTCTTCACCTGCTTCCTGAGGGTGGAGAACTGTCTTTGGACTAAGGGGTTTTCCTTTTGCTGGAATTCTCATTCAGATTTATTTTTCATAAATGTTTCATCTGCCCTACATGTACTCAGGGAGGACAAAGCTGGGCGACACGCCTCTTACATATGGTGTGGAAAGCACTGAGGCTTGGGATGCTCATTACTCCCACAGGAGTCGGCTCCATGGTCTCCAACAGGCTGCCCAGAAACATCTGGCTCTCCTACAAGGCCAGAGTTTGTCTGTCAGGCTGTCTGAAGACTACTGCTAGCTGGATGTTCACTGGGCGTTAGCATCTGTTCAAGAGTATTGAGCAACACCTTGCAACAGCTGGGGTGAAAATGCCAAGTTACAGTCATAGACACTTCAACAGGAGTGCAAAATGTTAAGTACTACAATTGCAATGTGGGGGAACGGCTAATATTGCCCTAATTCCCATGGAAAATGTCTGTAATGATCACCTGAAGTTCAGTGCTTTAGCTTCATCACATCATTGGCAAAAATGGATGCTTCTTTTAACAAAGTAACAGCAATTCTCCATGATAAATTACATAAAGAATCCCAAACGCTGAGTCGAAAGTCCTGCCAACAAACACCTTTTACTCAGAGTACTATGAAACTGAGTAAAGAACACATTAAAGTTATTATAGATAAGAAAAAAACAGTCGGAGGAAAAAATAAACCAGTGACAAAATAAAGTTGCTTCTCATTGATCACCGGCTTCCAAGGAAAATTTAAGTGTTTACTACTGCAAGAGACATTGCTATTCCTAGAAACTCACAGATAGGGCTTTTCTTGCTGATGCCTGTTAATAATCTTCCATTAATGATCCCCCATCATTCATCATCTTTCTTTCTCCACTAACCTCTCTTTCTTTTCTCTCCTCCAGTCTATGAAAAGCCCAATGGACTAATATAGTGCAACCAATTTTTAAAAGCCCCAAGTCGCTTTTAAAAAACCCCAACACTCTCCCTATCTGAGAAGTAACAACAGAAACTTTTATTTCACCCCAGGACTCACTCACTCCATATGACACCTATAAACAATAAATCAGAGCACCAGCATCACCCTTCTAACCTCCACTACTACTCATACTGGGGTAATTAAAAAAGCTCTTTTTAATTTTTTTTATAAATATGAGATGACAGCCCAAGAATACGATGGGCTGGCATAGATACATTTGGCATCATTGTAAAATGAAATTTATAAGGCTAATCCAGTTACCAACATTTTAGAAGTTAGGAAACTTTCTGTCCCAGATGGCTTAACAGGTGACTCCTATAAATTACACAGTACATTACAGCAGCATCCGCCAGTCTTGTTAGAATAAGAAGTCAGTCAGCATTTCCATTATAAACCCGTATTTTCAAAGTTTATTAGATAGCCATAAAAACATTCTCTAGGCTGAGTCTTGGCACACAGTGGATTTTTACCTTATGAACAAACTTTCTGTGTTACAGAAAGCACAATCACCTGAAACTCACGTTTCAAATGAGATCAAAATTTTCAAAGCTGATTAAAATCAAAACCTCTGAAATTTTTAGAACTCCTAAAGCCCTTCTTGCTTTGTTACTGAGGATATTAAGTTTAACAAGGTTTTGTTCCTTTATGACCTGTGATTTCTTGCTAACTGATCCTGAAGGGAGGTTATTGAATTTGCAACATGATAATTCCTTTCACAACAATGCACAGAACATCATAAAGGGAATCCTACACCACATTCTAACAGAAGGAGATCTAAAGCTATGGTGAAAAAAAAAAAAAGGCAAATACAGTCTTGAAAAAATGGAGTCGTGAAAAGAACTTTTAAATTTGTCTGCAGTCTGATTCTCTCTCGTTAGGTGCAATAATTAAGGTGAAATAATTATAATTAAACAATACCTGAACATTTAAGGTGGAAATGAAATGGAAATTCTAAACACCTCCACATTTCATGTATTTCTCATTCTAATCTGCACATACTGACACTTAAACATGCACACAGCAGACTTAATCCCAAATAGCCCAGAAATAGTAGCACAGGCACAGGACTTTGAGGGACACATGGTGATTGTTCAACACGGAAAGTATTAAAATCACTTCTATTGGTATGTCTGAAAGTTGAAGCAGACAACAATGTGAATTCTGTGCAATTTAAAGTTTCTTTGCTTAACGCAAGGAGCTCAATTTGTATAGGTTGTTAGCTCAGACATTTGTCCCCACACTTCAGTTCTGCCTGCCTGTGTTAACAGAAGAATCTTCACTCTGGAGGTAAATGGGCACCTCAGAGACCACAGCCCCTACAGACCCTGGTTCTGATGGACTCACACCAGCCACATCAGGCATGTTGAGCACGGTGCTGTTACCAGTCCCACGGGAGAACAGTCAGCATCAGACAGCTTTCAGAGGATCGTCTGGATCAGCTACTGCCTGTTCACTTGCCTGCCCTGCTCCTCCAGAGCATGCAAGAAGGCAGAACCACAGCCATGTCTCTTACATTTTTGAGGGGAGTTGACTGACTGCATGACTAACACCTGAAATTGCCATTTTGGCTCAGTCCTTCAAACACATATTTTCTCTGAAAAAATAAAATATTTCAGCAATTTCTGAAGGACAGTTCACATGCAGACATGCTGGCTCAGGTACAAGCATTGGCAAGGTCAGGGTTATTTCCACACTGTCAGTCAGGCTGCACATATCATATTTCTTCCTCCAACCTAACTGCTAAGTCAGCTGAAGTCTATGGAGGGCATCTTTCTTTTACACCTTGACTTCACCTTACTGTCATGGAGGAAGGTGTGGAGATTCAGAGCTTTGCATCTGCTTTGTACTGCTGTAATTCCTTACAGGAGTACGTGGCAGCTCCATGGCAATTTGTGCTGGTCAGGCAGTAGCAAGCAAGACTCCGGACTGTCCCACTACTAATTTGTTGTAAGAACTAATAAAACAGAATAAAAAATAAACAAACTAGAAGTACAGATGAGACATTGATAACCTCACTCCCCAGGCTGACAGCAACAAGGCAAGGGAAACTCCTTTAACTTCATCAGTGCTTCATCAGCTCCCACCTCACCTGTGCTTAGCCACTCTACTTCCTGGGGTTTTGTTCCTCCAAATCATAGCATTACTAATTTATACTACACACAATTTACTGTATTTAAGTGCTTTTGAAAGAATGTAAGTGAAACTGGTTTCCATTCACATTTTGGCATCATACCTGACAAATCCCACACCAGTGATGCCTGCTGTTCGTTGCAACAGATTTCATCAAACCTTTGCATTGCCTCACACCCAACTTGTGTGAAGTACCCTCCCTCGCAGACTGAACTTATCTCTCTCCATAGCAATATAGGAAAGATAAGAAAGAAAAAGATAGGATAACTATTGACAGAGCACAGATGCATCATCCTCACAGTATTTTTATTTTGGTTACATTCTGGTAAAATCACCATAATCAAGCCATGTTCTGATATGACAAAATTGCTGTCAACAAGTGGTCTGGGAAAGGTATAATGAAGGTCAATCCCAGCCAAGGGAATATTTCACATTCTTCCTGGCCCACAGGGCTTCCCTTAATCTGAAAGACCCACAGACAAAAGAAGCTCTTTCCCATGTGACTCCTAAACTTCTGCTAGCCTTTTCTTACCTCATTTAAGTACAGAAACAGGAGATGGCATGCAAACTTTACAGTGAGAAGAGTTTTTACAGTCTCTATGGGCAGAACAATGTTTGCTTAATATCTTTCACATTTAGAGAGAGCTACATTCCTCTTGAGACTACTCCTCTGCGTTGTTTTTATCTAAGGGATGTGAGAAGGGCAATTAAAAGGACATACTTGTCTGCAGCTGCTCCCTAAACCCGAGCCACAAGATCTATATGTGTCACCCCTTGATCCACACTATTTTTCATTGCTACTTTTGTTGACATTATCTAGGTAGTGCTAAGTCCTACAGCTCTGCTGATTTCCTGTGAAAGACAAGACATTGAATTCAACAAGCAAAATGACTGATGGAGTTTGGATTTCGTGCTCTGCAGCTTTTTCATGCATGTTTTTCTCTTTCAGCCTTGTAGGGTAATCTCATTAATAGCATCTCCATTCTTTCCAGCTACCAAATACTCCTGACTACTGAGAGTTTTCCCCTCCCTGTTAACAGAGGAGGTGGAACACCCTTTTAACTGGCTTTTTATATTAAATTTATATTAAATTATTTTATTTTATTTTATTTTATTTTATATCTTTTTATTACAGATGGAAAATGTAATGTTCCTACTACAATAATTCACCTGTAGACACAGTGTATATTGAAGAGTCCATCTAGCAGATACCTCATAGTCCCTGTTCCAAGTCTGGGGACTTAATGCCCACTATAATGGGGTTGGCAAAGGCATCATGAAAGTTATTTTTTGCACTTTTATTGTCTTGGGGGTAGTTCACTGTACCCCAAAGGTTTTCGACAAAAAATTGAGAATTTATTAAGGACATGATGTGATTTTCCATCCTAAGATATGTGGGTTAGCTTTAAAGGAAAATTTTGCTTTGGGTGATTTTGGATCAGCAAGCGATTCACCCACAGACCATGTCAGCAGGTCATCAGTGGCCATGAAGACTTCCGAACTTCATTTGGCTCCCTTGTTTTGCAAAATTTAAACAGTGCTGTGTTGCCCGGTTAAGAGGAGCACCACCTTTTTTGTCTTAAAATCCTCATAACCTAATAAAACAATGGCAAAAGGAAGTACTGCAACCATGGCTCAATTAGAATAACATCTAAGACAAAAAAATCTCCCCTTGTTTCTGAAATGCTTTCCACACAAATAGCACCTTGCTAATCAACAAAGCTGAAAACAGATTCATTAAAGGCCAGATTGTGGCCATCAGACTGCAATGTGATGCATAAGACTGTTAAAGACAGCAATAAAGCTCAAGCCGTTCGCTGATTTAAAAAATAAATAAAAAAGAGTAAAAGGAGAACTTGCAGGGGAATATTTTACCACATTTTAGGAAGCTTTAAATCTATGGTTTAGTTGGCTACTTGGTGGCAGTGCCTTACTGCATGTTTAAGTACTTATTTGCCATTTTCACCTGGAATTCAACAAACTTCTGTTAAGCAACTAGAAATCCCATTTTTGACAATGAGAGGTACCAAACAGATGTTCAATTTTTTTTCAGTAAAATTGGTAATTTCTGTGGTTTCTTGAAATGTATGGGCTAATTTAAAGCACTGGAGCCACTGGAAAATAACAAGAATCATTTTATCATGGAACCCTTGAATACATACAGAGGTCTTTGGTCCTTTGTGCAGGGACAATGACTGGGCAGCAAACTTCAGTATTACTGAGAAACTTAGAGAAAGAATAGTTGCTGGAATTTTTATTTTTACACAAGTGAGAAATGCAGAACATGAAGTTCCTCCAAGCTTTGGCAAAAGCTCACAGGTAGAGCACAAGGCAGGACATCCAGAGCCTGTGACCTACAAGTCATCTCTTGCTCAGTTCCTGGCAAATGCAAGTGCCTTAGTTTCACACCACAAAAGAAACCACCATGCTCCGTGCTACCTTCTGCTTGTCCCATGGTACATGAACAGACTGGGGCACTCACCAAGCCTCCCCTGAGGCTCAACAACTTGTCACGCCCTTGTCACATACAGTCTGTCACTTGCCAGGCATCCAGACTGGTACCCATAGATGGGCACTGGGGCACTTGAGTATTTCTTCGCTTAAATCCATCACTTAAGCCTGTCCTTTCTACTTTATCTACTTGTACACTCTAGTTTTATCCAGTTTGACAGAGCAATCCTTTAAACTTATTTAAAACTTCAAGTTTTTAATAACTAACAGCAGTGATCACCCTTGGGTTTGGACACCTTTGTACACATGTGTATAAATATACACACATATCCATATGGTTGAGTGCATGTAACCAGTCTGACTTCATGTGTATGCTGTGAGCAAATATGTTAAATACCAAATAAACAGAGAAGAACATCTAATTCCTATCCCAAAGAAGAAGCTGAATAAAGTCATTTAAAAGATAGCACAGAACCCAAGGAATTAAACTAATGTTTTGCAAATATTTCCCTCGTTACTCACTTGTTTACTGTGATTCTTAACCTAGTTTTCCACAAGTGTGCTTACCCTGTCTGTCCTGTCTGTCCATCAGTTTACCCTAATTGTATTTGGCAGACAGTAGACATCTTAGAGGACACTCACACATATTTGCTGAAAATCTGAAATGTCTGATGGAAACAGGAGAAGAACTCAGCTGTTGTTTAATCTGTTTGGCAGCAGATAGCCAGTCCACAGCCATATGCTCTCTAGAAAATTAATATGTATGTGTCTCTGATCATTATACAGTGTCTTGCTCAACAGCAGAAAAAACATAAGGGAGCTTAGAGTACTGTGTAGGGGCAATAGACCAGAGGCAGAATTGACTTTGCTGTTGCAGAGGTAGACTGGCAGTATGGATAGTGCTCAGGAGGGCAGGAATAGAGTTTACTGCATTGAGATAAGGCATACAAGACACAGGACAACAAGCCTAGATTAAACTGTTAATTCTGCTGCTCAGGGAATTTCAATCTTTGCACAAAAGTACCAAATCCCTTCCCTCAGATCAGGCTTCCTCCAGTGCTCAGGCTCCTCATCCTCTCACCATGGAAAGCCTCAACTTCCACACCTGCTTCCCCAAGAAAAATTTTGTTTGGGAACTGCCAGAAGTCTAGTATGCTGCTTGCACCAGGAGAGAGAGCACTTGGCTGCCTCTTGCTCAGCTCAGATATCTCAGACTGTGATATGTCTGGATCACACCAGCTCCTGGGACTAAATCCTCCAAGTCACTCCCACACTTGAGTTCCTTCCACGGCAGTGAAGTGCATCTCCTCCAAGCCCCTGGCCGGTTCCCTCCAAAATATCTCTTCCTTTAATTGGTCTTGGCTTAGGAATGAGTACAAATAAATCCATTGATATCACAACTTAAAGCTCAGCATCTTAATGCATCAAATCTTTATATGACTAAACTTAAACTCTAAGAGATACAACGTGAAGCTAGTCCACATCCATAAATCCAGGAGTTAAAATGAAAATAATGTAGTAGAGAAAGAGATTTAACCACATACAGAATAGCTGAAAGTAATTCATGCTGTCTACCCAACTACCTGCCAGCGAGGTTGTAATTCAGCTGACCGTGTTCTCAACAGATGTTGTCTGACTGTCAAAAAAAATAAAATGTCTGGGTTCATTTCCAATATAGAAATGGAATGGAAATAAATATGAAATATTTTGCCATCTGTTACATTGCTGAGTCACTAGAGAATATTATCCCCAAATGTGCATACTTCCAGATTAATTGGTCTATAGCTGTCTGGCAACTAGAATTCAAAAAAAATTCTCCAAGGCACTGATTCCACCACATTACAGAAGATATATGGAGATGATTGCTGCAAAGAGAAATAGTAGCCCAAGCACTAGAAGAAGAAATCCTTGAAGATACAGTGCTGTCTTATTATACATTAATTAATTCCCAGATTTTTACAATGAGCCTCCTGAGACTCTGTAAATATTGTGTCTTCAGTCAAATCACTTCTTGCCTGGACTCGGTGCACAGCCTGTGCTTGCAGGGATCTCTGTGTGCTGCACAGAAGGGTGGGATTGGGGGTGAAGAAAGGAGAAAGAGGGATTTCTCCCCAAGGAGAAAGAGGGATTTCTTGGGGCGAGACTTTGCACTTATGCCCTGTTTGAATGCAAGCCCCTAGTGGGAGCAGCATAAGGCTCCAGGCAGTATGAAGCCTCCAAGAGCCACAAATTATGCCAAGATAATTCATCCACTTCAAGTGGCTGAGATGGTACCCTGAGGAGCACTAAGCCTCCTCACCTTCCTTTGTGTCGTTTTTTTCCAGGGTGTTAATCCTCACCCCCTGTCTCACCTGGGTGTACATGCCTGGCATGCCTGGAGGTGCCTTCCAGTGCACAGGATTGCCAATGACAGTTGCAGAGGAAAGTCATGGCAGCCTAGGAGGGCTGGGGGGCCAGGCAGGCTCCCTCGTGTGTCCTGCCTGCATGAGGCTGGAGGAACCTCCATGATTTCTCTTCTAGGTGATAATACCCCCTAAGCAGCAAAGCCTTTTACCTGATGGACATTCTCATGCAGCATGAAAGGATCAGGATCACCTGCTCAAGGGTTCCATCGCCTTCTCAGAGCACAGTAGAATTCCTCAATCTTTTTCAGGAGATAATGGATAATTTTCAACACCAGCTTAGCATAAAAAAAACTGTAACCTCTCAGCCAGATCTCCTCTAGGCAGGAGATCAGTCCTCTTGCAATTCACATGGGACCAGTCATGAGGTATTTGTACATATTCTGCTTCATTTCATGGGGCACTTTCTCAATTCAAGCATTAGGTCAAGGTTACCATTGTGATACTGAGATGGAAATCAATGGCCTGCACCAAGTCTGCTCAAACCATGCCCACTATCTACCAGTCTGTTCTTTACCCCATTCAAATGAGGATGTCTTTGACAGAGAAAAGCAACCTGATGGCATAGTAGAACTGACTCTTTAGAAGCCCTCTTTTCTACTTCTTAATATTATTTCCATGTGATCTTTTTTTTATTGCTAATTGTTAAATGACACCCATCATCCATTGCAGGAAAAGTCAAAGAGAGCAAGTGAGCCGGGACTCTGACTCACACCCAGACTGCCTCTAGGGTTAGGACAGTTACGGCCCAACTTATCCCTGTGAGAACAATCAACTACCAACCAGGATGTACCAGAAATACAGCACAAGAACACACTCCTCCAAGGCCCTAAACAGCTTCAGATTACTTTGAAATCAAATGGAAATGTGAATGCTAAAATCTCTCATCTGATCTGTAGCTTAGATATAAAGACTCTACAGTTATGTAGTCAGAAAACTAAAAACTTACCACTCTTCTCAAATCTAGCAGTGTGAAGGGTGGTTGAGTACTTGAAGGAATTGCAAACCATCCTAGACATTTTTTAAAGCAATGTGACATTTAATACCATAAACCAAAGTTTGAGAACCAGCCTTTTTGCAATTATGGCATTTTATGAGTTGTATTTCAATGAAGTGAACTCATTAAACGAACATGAGTTTGTTGACTGAGGTTTTTCTGCTCTAATATTGGTTAACACTGGTGAATAATTTAAAAGGTCCTAACCATTCAGTTTAAAAATCAGGCAGATAAAGGCATCTGTTCATATACCAGTAATCTAAAGTACTCATAGTGATATCAGGGTGTCGAGACCAGGTACTAGAAGCAGAAAATACAAGACAAGAACTTAGCCTATTCTGTTTACTTGAAGCACATGGTCTCACTGAATTGAACAGAAAGAACAGACAAAAGCCAGAAAACGGAAGAGAGGATACGGTCAAAAACAATCCACATAGGTTACACCAGGAATCAATAACACTAAACAGCAGAAAAAAGCAGTATTACACCAAGGGAAAGGGGGTAAGATGGGGAGAAGAGCAAGTGTTATGAATAAACTCAGTAAATCAGGCCAACTCCCCAGAAAGTAAAGATAGTTCAGACAAAATTTCCAAAGTGTTTGTAGAAAAATGCAACAACAAAGAGAAAGAATTTAAAGGAAGTAGAGATGGCAACATGGGGAGACTAAGAGAAAAAGAAGCAAAAGACCCATCAGAAAAGCAAAGATCTGTAAAGATTCAATAGGAATTATAGTGTAGAGAATAGCCCATATGCACTGAGCTTTTGGAAGAGAAGACTCAGTCAAGTTTAAGTCAATTATTTCATGTGAGCATCATCATCCCAAAATTCATGCTTTGCATGTTCGTTATGTCTTGGGATTGAAGTAAACCTTTCCCTATCCTGGTCATAAGCATGTTATTTAACAGCAAGAACTCCATTCATCATCAGGTCAGGTTTGCCTTTGGTCACTTGACCAGTGTTGTAGCTCTCATGCCCACCTTTCCCTGCATTTTGATGCAAAAATAGATGGAGATTCTCCATTTCCCTAAGGGGCTCATGATTGCTGTTCTGCATAGTGTCTTCTCACAGGAAGTTTGGTCATTATTACCTCATCCTACTGCAAGGAGAGCTTCTTCAAGGATCTGGTTCTTCCCTCTCCACCATGATGTTCCTATCCTCTTTTCCATCTTTAAGTTCCATATGGTCATCACCTCTCACAGGATATCCAAGCAGTTTTGGACCATCATGGCTGTCCCCTCTTCTAGAACTTTCTGTCAAGACAAGACTGTGCTTTGTCCCACTCCCCCTGCCCAGCATCAAGTCTTACCCACTTTGCTATCAGGGAAGTTTTGATGCTGAGGCTACAAGGAAATGCTTGAGCTATGCCAAAAGCTGTAGCTATGCAGAAAGTAGTTACTTTGTAGCAGGATATGTGAATGAAGCACTTTTGAGAAATCAGCAAATTTAGTGGAAAAAGCCAACTTCAAAAGCTAACCACTATTTGAGCAGACAATCTTATAGAGCATGCACAGAAAACAGAGGTGAAAAGTCCAAGCCCAAGAAAGACTTCTGAGCCTTCATCCAAAATGACCACCAGGAGGCTGACAACCACCTCGTGCAGAAACCACGCATGTGCTACAAGGGCCTACATAATCATTAGAAACTATACCATAATATGAAGGTTAAGGAAGTTTAATGTGCACGTTAAGTAAAAAAAAAGTATAAAATCTAGTGTTGTGTGAAGAATGGACAAGTGGGTTTGTGGTGGAGCTATGCCCCTCACTCCCAGCATCGAATAAACAAATAGCTGCTCTAAAGGCCTTATACTACAGAGTACTGTTTTCTTGCCTAGTCTTTGGGCATCAGCATCCAAAATAGAGTTTAAGGGTTTTTTCCCTTAAATTGCAGATGTCCAGGGCAGGGTCTCTGTTCCTGGGTAGCAAACATTGTCTTTCCTTACAAACTAACTTTCAGAATACACCAGGTAAGTAAGGTGTCCTGTGGGTACCTACTCACCTGTGTGCGCACAGATGAAAGATCCAGGATGAGTCACTTCTTTCAGAGGATATCTCTTAGAGCTGAATAACTCATTGTATAGGTTTTGCAAAGATAAGTGAGTGCTCTGGAGGGTTGGATTGTGGGATTTTTCTTCTGATAATAATATTGGGAGCTACGATAGCTTTCCTCTCCTTGCCTTTTTTCTTTTCTGAAACTTTTCTTCGTGGGACTTCATTTGCCACATGCACACGTGCATACAGTGCACAAGACAGTCTTAAGTGCTTTTGTTTGTGATACTGGTATTTCTTCCTGTCTGGTAGAAAGGGAAACATCTGAACTCCTTTTCTAACCCCAGTCACAATATGTCACTCTCTTTTTATACTCTCCCCAAAGCATTCACTGCAGTCATTGCTGGGTATTTGCCTGGTGGTCCAGCACAACTACTCTTATATTCCTGCCTCCTCATATTCAATATTCTGGGAGTGGACTTGGCAGATTTCCAATGTTTACAGCCTGTGCCTGTGTGCTGTTTCTGCCTGCTAGAAAGGGTCAGCTTGACTCTCACTGGCCTGGATGTATACAAGCCAACAGGATACCCTAGAACAAGAACTTAAAAAAATGCAGTGACATTTTATTCACTGCAAGAGACAGGTGCAGCATGATAACAGGTACCCAGAAATGTGCTGGAATTGAAGGTTTCTAAAATTAATTGGGACAGTGCTATGTCTGACCTGATCTAGAGGTGCAGCAGTCCTGTTTTCACCAGACAGTTTTCACCAACATGACTTTCAGAGGTGTTCTCATCATTTCAAATGGGACACTTGAAGAAAAAGGACAGCTCCAAAGTGGCTTTCAGTCACTGACAGGGAACCCATCTTTCCAGTTGTGTTTATCTCCATTATTAATTCCTGTAGCATGCATCAAAGACACAGTCTGTCTGTCTCTTTGATACCTGACCTGTTGGGGAGAAGTTCTTGGCAGACCCCTAAATGTCAGTGCTTGTGTCTTCTCAGGTCGGGCAAGATCAAGTTTATGGTGTTCTAGAGAGTTTTTTTAAATAAAGAAGAGAATAAAACAAAACAGAACTTGAATGTTCAGTTGGCAAATACAGAACAATGAACCAACCCATAGATTATTACACAATACATAAGATAGCTAAAATAAACACGCATTACACAGGTAAAATGCTTAAAAATAAAATAAGGCTGGAAGTTACACTTCTTTTTAGATCATTCCCCTAGGAAAGTCAGTACTCATGCTAATTAAGAATGCTTACTTAATGCTGGATGTTTTTTCTCTAATAGTGAATGTTTCTATAAATTGAACAAGCAAAGGTGCACTTGGAAATGGGATAAGAGAGAAGACTTAGCTACTAATGCTGCAACAAAAGTTTCCCACTCTGATGTGTGTCAATGAAATCTCCACATGCTTGATTTCTAGGCTTTTTTGACAAATATGGTCATCATGAAACAGGGAGAGAAAAAAGAGGAGAAAGACTTTAAGGGAAAAAAAGTAGAGTAGGTCTGTGCAGCTTGTTTTACTCTGCTGCTGGTGAAATGATAATTTGTTTCCCAATAGCCCCACAGCTCCCAATAGCTCTGACTGGCTATTACTCCACTGTTTGGGCAAGTTGCTAATGGCTTTGCATTTTCTTTTATTGACATCAAGAGTGTCTGGAGTTCATTAAGAATTACAGGAATAGCTCCATGCTTTTCAAACTAGATTTGGGAATATAAGTAGAAGGGATCAGTGATTATAGGCTTTGCTAATTCTGTGGTAGCCCATCACAATCATTGGAAGAGTGAATAAGAAAAACAGCCACTTGGGAAGTTGTGAGAAGTTGTAAGTAAGTATAATAAACCGTTGTGAAAATAGAACACAATATACCTTTTTTGGTAACTGCTATATTTAAAAGTCCTATCAAAACCAAAAATAAACTAAAAAGATAGCATTTTCAATAGCTATAAACTAAAAGAAAACCTTCTATTTTATGAAATTAAAATCAAATACTTGCACCCACTCACACACTTTAACGGGCCATAAAGACCTAACAGTGGCAACAATTACTTATAAGAGCTTATAAGACACAATCCTCTTCCTAAAGGGGAAAGAATGCATGCTGAAAACCCAGAGGACAGCTCAGGGAGCTGCTCACAGAGAAATTAGATACCACATGAAAATATTACATTGACTCAAACATAGGACGAAGAAGAAGAAGAAAATATCACAATTGAGGTTTTAGTTTTTCTTCTGTTACTTCTCAGCATGTAATATGTTTTTAAAGAGTCAGGAATGTACTGAAACATTTAATTCAGATTCTCAGAATTTAAAACCTTTACATGTAGCAGTCTTGATACCTTCCACGCATTTTTCCTTACCTGTAAATATTACTTCTAACTAGATATTGAGCTAGACACTCCTACTCCAAATGCATGAAATGCTAATTGAAATGAGCCTGCATCCCAGTGAAGACTACTAGACTATGGAATAATCTCCCAGAAGAGGTGATGTAGAATAAACTGTTTCAGAAGTGGAAAAGTAGACCAGACAAGGTACTAAGAAACATAACGATGAAAACTATCCCCTAATACAGAGACAGCACCTTGCCTATCTTTAAGAGCTGATGTGGTATTCTGCAATTTGCAATCCTTTGCTCTCCCTGAGAAAGCATCTGAAAAGTATTAGACCTGCTCACCTGGTCAGTACGGGCTGGCTTACTGACAGACACTGGTCTTCTGCAGATGGTAGTGCAATTCACTTAACTGACCATTTTACTTTCATCTGAACCTGGCAAAGAAGAGAGTTCAGCTTAGTAACAAAGAGTTGCCTGGGGACAGAAAAAGGAAACAGGAGCAAGAGCCCATGGCTGTGCAACACTTCTCCTGCCATCAATCTGGCCACCTACCACTGTCCCCTCACCCCAAAAGCCAGTTTCCACTCCTTGCCTTTGCAGTTTTCAGTGGTCCCACACCCTCCAGCACTATTGGACTGTAGAGGGAAAGGGAACTGAGTGCCCCATCATTCTTAGGGGAAATTTTCCTAGAGTTACTAGAGGAGAAGACAGTATTCACAAACACTGATGAGCAATACTGGACACTGCAGGATTGGACTAAAGGGACAAAACGCCTGTTGAACTGAATGTGAGCAGATACCAGGGGCTTAAGCTGTGGCTGAGTGAATTGAACAAAGCCTGGGAGGTGAGAACATGGCCATTACTACAATAAGTCTACATGTTTTGATCTACACTACAAGGATGAGCATTATCAGGAGTAGCGATCAGGGCACACACATTCCCCTGGAGATTAATCACTGTTTGGAAAGAGCTGAGGGACAGACAGCCTTAGGGCATTAACCCCAGATGTCCAATAATCCCCCAAAAAGCCATCTACCCATGCCTTTGTCACTATTAAAAGGTAAAAAAACCAAAAAAACAAAAAACAAAAAACTTTGAAAGGGAAAGGGACAGACTGAAAACCAGTATTTTCTTCTTCTTTCCTGCGGGGCAGTTCTGATATGTGCAACAAGCCAAATCAATCAATATTGAAGTATTGAATTTTCCTTTTCCTCCTCTCTCTTAAGAATAAAAGTAAATACAGAAATTTCAACTATAAGAAACTGAGGGGAAGAGATGGACGGAGATATTTCTGGGCTTTAAGCTTTAATTTTATCCATTAAAAGGCCACGTTGATCTGACCACTGTGATCAGTTTGTGAGATTCAAAATAGAAAAAATGATCCTCGTACTAGGTGCAACTGACTCCCAAGATATCTGTATACACATAAAGTGAAATAATTAGACCTTGAATGAAAAATCTTGACAGTACAAAGAAAGACCATGATCTAATATCAGAACAAAGTTAACAGATGTCATTAAGTGAGACGATTAGCCGATGACGGAAGGTCGCACCCAGTTTACTTTTCACAGTTGACAGATCAAAGTTATTCCTTCAGTTTGAGCAAAGACTAAATACAGTTACCCTAGGAAAATCCTTTCACATAACATTAAGTCTCTCTCTGTCTTGTGTTTCTTAGACATGAATTGTCATGAAAAATACTAGTGAAAGAGTACAGAGCAAGGGCAACCAGCTCATGTCATAGTGAATGGAAATTCCCTTAGTAGTAGGTAAAAATAAATGTGTAATTGTATCCAGTGGCCTTTACACTCATGTGAATCACATGCCTGAGATATTATACACCTGACTCTAGCACGAGTCATGCAGCTGAATTGGGAGAAGCCATTAAGCCACATCCTGAGACAGATCCAGCCTCCAAGGTCCCCTCTGATGCCAATTCTCATTGTCCACCCTCACCCACATTCCCCTCTCTGCCCCAACCCTTGCCTCACTATCACTCTAACCCAATTATCCAGTGTTTGGGCACCAGGCCAGGAAGGACCATCCCCATTGCAAGTGGCTATAGGCTGGGTGCCACTGGGGGTCTTGACTGGTAGGGAAACAAGGGGGCGGGTGGCACAGGGAGAAGCATAGCTGCCTTTCCTCTTGCCAAGCCCCAGCCTGGTACCCAGAGACCACCCTGTACTCTGGTGGACTCAACAGGTCCCCTCATTTCAGTCTCCACCAGTGTCAGGAGAGCAGTGCAGCATCACCACCAGCTTTGGGGACACATCACTGCTCAGCCAGGCATCACCCCCCTCATGCCCAGGTGGGCACCCAGCATGGCTAATGCATGCTGCAAATAGAAACTCGGGTTGCCATAATTCCTTTTTTAGCATTAGATTTTTACATAGTATCTGTCCAAGTTTTGGATAGCTGCTGTTAGTGTTGGGTTTTGCTCCTGTTTTTTCTTGCTTGTTCTTCAGAACTGGCAGAAAAGGCAGTATTTAAAACTCAGATTTTAAACCTGACCTACTTCATACCTTTTCTGTTACAAAGTGTGCTAAATTTTACATCGGTTTTCACTTAGAGAGAGAGTGAATTTTTGCACATGCAGTCTTGAAATCTAAAGTGAAAAAACACACAGGAAATATCCTCACCTTCAGTAAATTCACTTTCGTCCAGCTGTGCATCTAATATGTGTCAATTTACTTAATAACACCACAATATTATATGCAATATGGTACAACATTTATTTTCTTTTGTCCATTCAGTCTACAGGCTTGATTGGATTGGTTTAAAAACTATGAGCCGCTATCTCAACGTTACCTACTTTTACAAGCTTTCAATAATGCATGTGCCCCCATCTAAAGAAAAAGGAAACGCCAGCCTCCAAATAAATCACAGAACAGGTATTAAAAACATGCTCATGCAATAATAAATAAAGGGAAAAATAACACATTTATACTGCAATAAATATATTCACAAACTCAGTGTGGTAGAGCTTCAATAGGCTGCAATTCAAATATTCTACAAAATCCAATGTCAGCTAAAGTTACCATTTGAATGCAGAGAGACTAGCATTAAAGAATGTTTTAAAATGCAGAAAGATTATGCTGGCCACTGCCCTGTGCAAACTGGAGGACTTGTTGCCTGCCAAACCTGCTGCAGGATGACAATCAAGACATTCAGACCCTGACAGGGAAGAATGATTGCTTCATTGTGTGAAGGTATTTCTGTTGCATGAAGCACACCAGCAGGGTTCTTCATCAGAGAAGTGCACAGTGGATTATAAAATGTCTTAACTGTGGTCCTCAGGAATTTCAGCAGTTATCAAAGTAAGAGGACCAAAGAAAGTGGTGCCTAACAGAGAAAAGAAAGGAAGGATTTAACCTTTGTCCTGAGGGTGATAAAATAGTATCACATGGCTGAAAATCAGTCTAACTTCAGCCATGTGATGCAGTTGACACAATCACTTCTGTGAAAGTTACAGGATGGCATCAATAGTTGAAAGGTCATATCTGAAAGACTTTCTAAATACTCCATCAAAATACTGGCTGGAAGACTCTGTGAGGCCTTATTATGCAGCTACAAGTCAGAACATATTTGTTCTTTTTTGCACTGAAAGCCCTTGTAACATACCCAAGAGCAGCAGGCAGACCACAAGAACTACAGCACACAATTGAGACATTTGCTTGTGGAACAGGTAATGTACCAAATCTTACCTCTCATTGCACAGAGCCCATCTCCACCTGTCTCAGCACTTCTACCATGCCACTTACAGCAGCATGTAGGTGGAATTATGTGTGGACTTAATTGGTAGGAGACGATTTCTAGAGGCATCACTGTAGACATGGACCAAATTCTCTGCACTATGTTGGTGTTGATGTCGTTGGGAGAGCACAAAAATCTGTTTGTGTGTTTCAATCTTCTTTCAAGGGAACATGTTCCTCAAAGCAGCAGGAGCTCTGAGACCCCTGTGGGTTCAAACAGACCAACCTGACCTGTGGAATTGGTAATTGTTCTTTATTTCCACTTCTCAAGACTGTTCTGCTCTTATCCTCCATGATCTAGTTCGCCATGTCCTGTCCTTCCCCCAGAGGTTTTATGACTAAGTCTTCTTGTAGTTCTTCCCCCACCCAACTGGCCAATCCATCCATGTCTGTCTTGGCAAACCCCGCTCCTCACCACTCAGTCAGGGGTGGTAACAAAGGCCATCTCCTACACCTTCTCTTGTAGTAACCTCATCTACTTCTAAACATGTGCCATTTTCCCGATAATTCTCTCTCCTGATTTTTTATCTCCACCTGTATAACACCCTAAATTACTCTGGCTCAGACAATTAGCCTGCTTAGCTTTCTGCTGAGATCCATGTGATCAGAACTCATTTCCTAAACTTACCTTCTAAAGTTTTTCTGCTCTCCCATCATCACTGGTAGCACCAAGAGGTTTTTCACAATCTACCCCACACTTTTAGAGACATCAACTCTTAAGAAATACATGATTCAGCTGTCTTTCACGTCTTAGACATGAATAGTGAGCTTCTTTTAAAACTCACATTCATCACAGGAACTTGGACAATTCCAAAAATTTTCTCCATGGTTTTGTGATCATATTCCTGCATACTGACTCACATAGCATCAGATGAGAGTTCAAGATCCAAGAGCATAAACTGCCATGAGTATCTTTAAAGGGGCACAACATAAATTTCTCACACACTTTTTAGAATATTTCCCCAAGTGTCTCTAAAGGGGAACAGGCAGACATCCTGAGCTGAACAGCCTTAAGCAAACATTTTTCAAAAGAGCAGGCTGCCAGCCTGGGAGCAGTACTGAACTTCTGCATTCCCCATAACCCAGAGTAACCTCCTTGAAAGCAGATGAGTGATTCCAGTAAAACTTTTCCCAACTTGCCCATACAAGTAAGAAGACTGCAAGATAGGTCCAGATCAATTCATTCTGCAGAACACCTTGAAAAAGCCCAGATGCATACAGCAGCTAGGAACTCCCCATTGTGCTGTCATCCTTTTGCTCCCCAGAAATCTCAGATCTAATCAATCAGCTCATGAAGAATGAAAGAAGCCAAATTTACAGTCAGCCTTCTTCTGTCTATTTAAAAAAGAGGTACAAAGCTGTGGGAGCAGTACAGCCTTCCCGTGCCTGTGGCCAGACCTGGGAAAGGATCCCCTGTGCAGTTATGAATGCAGTTCATTGCCTCGCCCCAGGCAGCTCCAAGGTGGCTATTAAGTAATTCCAGCAATGACAAGCAGCCCCTGATTGCTTTTCAGATGATTTTACAGACACACTGCTGTCTAGGGAGCTATTAAACCACAGGCCACCCAGGCCTTGCTGGATAGTAACCACTGTCTATCACTGCTGGTTCATCTCTTCATCCTGATGATTTAGATTTTAGCTGTGCATCAGGGCCCACACCCCTGCTCCGGGCATGGCACTCAGTGCCTGCTCCCCAGCTGGATGCAGCTCTCACCATCACAGCACAACTGTCAGGCTTTCCCTACCCCAGCCATCCAGTTCAGCTCTGAACCATTTAAATATCCCTTCAGTCTATTTATAAAGGACATATTTCACAAAGGGCTCAACATTCTTCCCATCACAAGATTTTAGAACAGAAGGCTAGCCCCAAATCACTTCCAAACAAACATTCTCTTTCCCCCATTTTATTGCCAAGTCTGTTGTTTTCTGATGAAATTTTTAGGAAGAGGAATGTGCAATGCATCCCAGAACACATCTGTGTGCTCAAAAGAAAGAGAGGGAGCTATTAACCAGAGTAGTGAATTAAAACTAATAAACACATCATTGTACCCAACATTTATGGAAAGGCTTTCTGATGGAGGGAAAATCTGTGGCCAGTTCAAAACATATTCTTCTTTTCTTAAGGAAAAATTATACTCTCAATGTATCAAAAGTCACTTTTTATAGCCAGGTTCTAAATTTCTGAAACCTCAGATGTATTACGGGAACTTATAATATTAACTATATTTAGTGGGTGTTTTATTGTCCATACAAGCCATGCTATTAAAGAAAATATTTCTTTCCTAAGCTATATATATATGTGAGTGTGTGTGCACACGTGTATGTATGCATGTGTCTGCTCTTGAAGAATTTCACATGGTCAGCAAAAGAGCTTTATGTTTCATTTTTAAATGAATATAAATGCTCAGAAGATCTTACACTAGATGCAAAAGAAAGAAGAAATGGACAAAGCATTTGTGACTGCAAGCAGCCAAAATAGTTTGCAATCTGTGTACTAGCAAGAATTGGTCATATACCTTATAATAAGTTATTGCTAGTTTTTGCCCACACACCAAGAAAATAATTCAAAAGTCTGTGTCTCTTCAGACTTCTAACTTGGGTTTCCATACAAAAAAGCAAGCAGATATGTTCATATTTTAAACGAGAGAGGAAAAAAGCACAAGAACAAAAGTAATGCTACTGCTTGAGCATGTGTTTCCCTCTGTGGCAGTCTGCACGGAACAAAATAACAGCCTGGGTCTGCAGGCACTAGAGGGCTGGGAAATGCTAAAAGTGCAGTCTGCAGAAAGTAGAGATGACATCTGTCCAGCAATATCACATATGAGGTGGTGAAAGGGGCATGTCCAGCCACATCCTCCAACACAGACACTGAAATGTTTACTCAAAATTACTAGTCAAAATATTGGGAAGTGAGCTCTGCTTTCCTTTTTTTCCTCTTTTACCAGTAACCTGGGAGGTTAGCTATGCAAAGGTAGCTCTCACAGCCATCTCAGTCTTGTTCAACAGTACCATGAAGGAAACATGGAAGGAAGTTGTTGCCACAAAAGTGGTCACCATGGATATATCCATTTACCATGCACTCAGACCCAGCCGCTGGGGAGCAAAGAAATGTTTGCCAATAATGACTGGTTTCAACCAGTTGTCTTGCTAGCACAGAGAGAGGCCTTAAAAGTTGAAAACTGTAGACCTGACACTCAGTCTCAAAAGAGAATAAAAATCTTGATGGTCTTTTGCCTTTTTTTTTTTCTGAGCCTGAAATGTAGTTGTTCTCTGTTTAAAGGAGGAGAGTGGCAAACCATATCTCTTGTATACTTTCCTACTTTGTGTAAACCCTCATGTTGTCTTATCTTACCAGGGGATCTGTTGCACAACCACCACTCACAAAAGAAATCACAAGGTCATGAAACTCTTATGATCTGTCTGTGGTGAAATTTCAACCAGCAACAATGTAAGTCTCTTCAGTGCGATCACGCCAACCTGATTTCTCACAGAGTTTTCAGCAAAGCTCTGCTGTGAAAGGACAGAAAAAATGTACCTGATAGTGCCACCACCACACAGACTGACCCAAGTTGATCTGGTGAGCCCTCCTCATATGCTCAGCCAGCCACAAAACCCAGGTTGAGCCATGTAAGAAGAGAAGCTGGTGCTGGGCTCAGTGAGTTCTGTACATCAAGGAATGGGCTGTTTACCAGAGGATGGTGGGGGTGCACCAGAGACACAGCTTTCATTATGGGTCTTCTTTTACTCATCTGCTTATCCTGGAAGTCCTCTCTCTTCTGCCATTGCCAGTTCAGGTGCAGGTCAGGCTGTGTGCACTTCTTTCTTCTCCCTCTTATGACACTGTTTCTTACCTGTCCACACACAGGTGTGCACCCAAATTGCTGGCTGCAGCTCTTCTGCCACGGGCATTCAAACTGCTCAGCCTTGTAGTTGCCTTTGTCCTGGAAAACAAACAAACAAAAAACAACTGCCCTGCAGCTATCAGAAATGGAAGGCCAAAGTTAAATCTGTCTTTCTTAACAAGACTTCATCCAATTTGTTGTTGAATTTAGTGTGAACCTGAACATATATTATGGCTTAGAGGAACATCAACCATACCTCAGACAGAAGAGTCCTTGAATATAAAGGTAAATCTCCTAAGGGCAAGGTGGGCAAGCAGAGCTGGGTTTATTATTCAAACTTTTTGAGCTTGCAATGATGGGCTAGAAATCTCATGAAAACATGATTTATTGGAAGATTTCTAATACTTCCTGCTTCTGCTGAGGCTGGAAGTACCACAAGAACTACATTTCTGTGGTATTTTGGTATTTCCACTTGTGGCCCCAGCTGGAACTAAGAAGGGAAGAGGCACACACACTTGGAAATGGTGGGGTTTTGGTCATCTGCCTTTTTTTAGAATCACAGGAAAGGTTTTTTCTAAGTCCACTTTGAGGTATCATATTTGGGGAGGCATTCTCCTTCTAGCAGATGTTACATAAAATTATTACTTTTCAGTTACATAAAATTTGCACTTCAGGTTGGAATTTTATGAAAAATGCCTCTCTGGCTTACTGGTTTATGTGAACTCTACATAGTTCTGCAACATAAGAATTTCACAATGTCAGTCATGCATAATAATAATATAACAATCTAAAATAATAATGTAATAAATCCACTCACTAGTCATCATGGGCCAAACTCTGGCAACCCTTTGTAAAAATGTGCTGCAAACACATGTTCAAAAAGTCTCTTAGCTCAGTCCCACTGGCCTCAAGCCAAGGAGTTATCTAACGGCAAATCAACAGACAAGTGTCACCAGAAATATCTCATAGCTAAACAGCTCTGCTGTGAGCATAAGTTATTCCATTTCAGATGTGGAAAGATTTAATTGGGTTCTATGCAATTAACAAACCTCAATTATGAGTAATTTGTTAGTCATGCTTACTTTTGGCTAAGCCTTGCTTTTTTCCTTCTCTCAGCTCTCCCTCTTGAAACACCTGCAAGTAGATGCATGGAGGTGGGACAGTGGTTCTGGCCAGAACTCTGATAAAATGTCTCCTTGGTACAGATTTTAATTGTTTCTATGAAAATAGCTTCTCTCCTTAGGGAATGTGCCCATGGGCAAAGCTGTTTTCACTTCTAACAAAGGCACAAGGAGATGTACTGACCAAAATTACCTGCTAGAAACAGGGAATCAGTGTGTCTCCAACACAGCCCAGTGCTGCTCCCCATCCTGCTAACCTGGTCAACCCTGCATCTGTGCTGGGCAAGTCTCAGTCACTTCTGGTGGAGAAATGGTCTGGTCTGACTCTCATTTGGACATAATAAGAGCTGGGACATCAGTCCAAGGCAGGGTAGATGCTTTTGAATTACCTGGTGGAATACACCTCCATGCTATGCTAAATGCTTCCATTGGCAGTGTAACTTGTGCTTTCCCTCCAGCTCTCCTATTACACAGTGCATATCTTGAACCATCATTTAGCTCCTGAAATTTTAACCATATCAGCTTTCTAAATAAAGGCCTGTCTCATATTACTGTTCAACAAACTCTTTGGAATCAACAGAGGATGAATTTTATTCATCTGCTTCAATTTATATGTGAAGATAATTGAAAAAAAACCCTAGAAATAAAGCAATTTTGACTATGAAGAAAGAATTTTGAGACTGAAAGCCAGGGTTTACTGGAGAAAAGATCTTACAGATGCTGATTGTGCTCATGATGGGACAAAGAACAGCACTTCCTCCCAACTTAAACTCAGATTGCTCATTCTCCACTGCTAGCTGTCCTGGAGTAAAATTGTGCTCCACCGCACTGCTGTTCTGTAAAGTGGTGTTCTTTGAATGGAAGGGAATTTCGTTCCAACTTCAGTAAAGCAGGGCTCAGAGACCTCAAGCAAATGGGAAAATGTTAGTCCAGAGATGGAAGCAGTATAGCATGACCAGAGGTAATCCTCTTTAGCAGAGGCTTAGAGGCAGGCTAACACAGCAATATTATTTTCAGGCCCACACTTAAGGTAACTTCAAATATTTGTGTTGATGAGCATAACTTGGGTGCAAATAACTTTGCTCAACTCTGCTCAGCATGGCTGGACAGCCAGCGTGCCTTTACAGTCTGCAGCCTCCACCCTGGCTGAGGGTGCTTGTTGGACAGAAGCAGTACCAGGTCTGATGGTACAAAATGTAACCAAGGAAATGCAAAACTAACATCTAAAATGTAGGAGAGAGAAGAGAAATCCATGGTTGGACTTCTCAGAGCTTCTCTGCAAGGCTCTGATCTATTCTGCTGAACTATCCCTTGAGACACATTTAATGAGGCTGCCTACAGATTTGTACACCTGCTCCAGCTGCTTTTATTCTCTCTGATCTCTTCCATCACCTCTTGTCTACATGCTCCTTATGGCAGTTAACATCTCCCCCTTTATGTCCAGCAGGTACACAGGACACTGTCTTCACTACTGAAGGCAACGGGTTCTGTCATAGATCAAAATTTCATTTATTTCAAACTCTTCAGTCTGAGGCAAACATCATGGAAGTCTGAAGTTCTTTTTCCTCAAGGACATAACAGAGAGGGACAGGTTACCTGTACCTTAAAAGCCAAAGCCTTACTATATTTTACACAAAAATAAATTCAACCTTTAATGGGAAAACTTCTGAATATTTTGTTTCTGACCAACCAGTTATCTCCAATCAAAAAAGAAGTCTGCCACAACAATTCACAGTTGCCAGAAACTATCAGAAATATTTAACACTCTTATGAACATAACCAGAGAGTAATTAAGCTTTGGAAAAGAAACCACTGCAACAGTGGTTATGTGCTATGTCCTCATTTGCTGGGGTGAAAACTAAAATCTAACAAGAGAACTTGCAGATTTAACATAAAATAACAGCCAGGGAATATAAATAAAATGTAATATAGCAAATGGGGAATAATTATTTTGTGGATTTATGACACCTGTTTCCCTGTTCCATATTCAGGACTGCTAAGGGAAAAGAAAAAGGTACTCACAGAGGTGAAAAGTTCTCATAATTCTTTGTTCTTATTATTTTTCAATTAATTTCTAAATATATGCTTACCACACAGCTCTTTAGGAAGAAAAAAAGTCAGAGCTATAAATAATTTTTCCTCTTCTGGGATTTATTTTAACCTGCAAATTTTTTTCTGTTGTCAGAAATGGGAGAACACAGAAAATATGCAGGTTTATATTAGTTTTAGGCTAGGATCTTGCTTGTAATTAGATTTTTTTTAAAATACTGATAGTGGTCTTGCAAAAAAAAAAAAGAACACTAGAAGGCCAAGGCCCATCTGTAATTAAATCTGGTCAAGGATGTCAAGGACACGAAGAAGGCCTTCTTCAAATACACCAATAACAAAAGAAAAACAAAGGACAATGTGGGACCATGATTAAATGGAGCAGGGACACTGGTAACAGAGGATGCAGGGAAGGCAGAGAGAGTTACCAAATGCCTTCACGCCATGAGTCTTCACTGACAAGACCAGCCCTCAGGGATCTCTGACCCAGGAGAGCAGGGTAAAGGGATGTTGGAAGGAAGACCTTTCCTTGGTCAGGGAGGATTGGGTTAGAGAACACCTAGGCAAACCTGACATCCACAAGTACATGGGCTCTGAGGGGATGCATCCACAAAGGCTGAGAGAGTTGGTGGACACCACAGGCAGGCCACTCACACTCATCTTTGAAAGGTCATGGACATCAGGAGAGGTGCCTGAGGACTGGGAGGAAGCAAATGCTGCCCCAGTCTTCCAAAAGGGCAAGGAGGAAGACACAAGGAACTAGAGGTCAGTCAGCCTCACCTCAGTCCTGGAAAGGTGATGGAGCACCTCATTCTGGAGGCCATCACTATCCACAGGGATGACAAGAAGGTGATCAGGAGTAGTTGGCATGGATTCACTAACGGTAAATCATGCTTGACCAGCCTGATTGCCCCTATGATGAAACAACTGCCTGGAGGGATGAGAGGAGAGCAGTGGACATTGTCTACCTTGACTTCAGCAAGGCTTTCGACACTCTCACAACATCCTCACAGGCAAACTCAGGAAGTGTGGACTGTGTGAGTGGACAGAGAGGTGGTTTGAGAATTGGCTGAACAGCAGATCCCAGAGGGCTGTAATCAGTGGCACAGGGTCTAGTTAGAGGCCTGTCACTGATGGTGTCCCCCAAGTTCAGTACTGGGACCAGTATTGTTTAGCTTTTCCAATAACTTGGATGAAGGGGCAGAGGCCTCCTCAGCAAGTTCCCCAACAACACAAAGCTGAGAGGAGCGGCCAATACCCCAGAGAGCTGAGCAGCCCTTCAGAAGGACCCTGACAGGCTGGGGAGATGGGCAGAGAAGAACCATCTGAAATTCAACAGAGGTGAACGTAGGGTCCTGCACCTGGGGAAGCACAACCTGCACCAGGACAGGATGAGGGCTGACCTGCTGGAAACAGCTCTGCAGAGAAGGACCTGGGGATCCTGGAGGACAACAACGAATGCCAAAGGTCAAGGTAGTACTACCTTCATCAAGGTAGTACATTTGGAAGACCATTGGCACCAGGTCAAGGGAGGTGACCCTGCCCCTCTACTCAGCCCACGTGAGGCACCATCTGGAGTGCTGTGCCCAGTTCTGGGCTCCACAGCACAAGAGAGACATGGAGCTGCTGGAGTGGGTCCAGAGGAGGGCTACAAAGATCATGAGGGGACTGCAACATCTCTCATATGAGGAAAGGCTGAGGGAGCTGGGCCTGTTCAGAGATGACTGAGAGGGGACCTCATCAATGTCTATCAGTCTCCGAAGGGAGGATGTCATGAGGATGGAGCCAGGCTCTTCACAGTGGTGCTAAGCAATAGGACAAGAGGCAGTGGGCAGAAACTGATGCACAGAAAGTTCCACCTGAACATGAGGAAGAACTTCTTTACTGTGCAAGTGACCAAGCACTGGAACAGACTTCCCAGAGAGCCTGTCAAGTCTCCCTCACTGGAAATATTCAAGAACAGTCTGGACACAATCCTGTGCCATGTGCTCTGGGATGACCTTGATAGAACAGGAAGGTTGGATCAGATGACCCACTGTGGTCTGTTCCAACCAGATGCATTCTGTGAAATCTATGAGTCTGTGAATTTGTAATTCTGTTATTCTCTCCCTCAAGTACACTCAGATATATACACAGGCTTCTATACCAATTACCATAAACACGCCAAAGGGATTAACAGCTTCTGCCTTATTGTCTCTTCCATCCAACTTCCCTCTGACTGGTTTCTAAGCACAGTGTCTCATATCACAGCAAGTCAAATACTGTTATAATCACTCCACCTCCACCACCAGTGGTGACTCTGGTACCAGCAGGTTGCACACTTAGCACTATTACAGTTAGTGATGGGTGAGCTCCCGGGCAGCAGCGATAAACCCCTGAGACCTTTCCCTGCCTCCCAAGGAATGCACCAGGGTCACGGCTTGAGTGGCCTCAGATATTACAGAGGCGGGCACCCTGGAAAGGCTTATCAATAAATAAAGCCGTGACTCTAGGTGCTTAATTAAACCCGAGGGACAAAATCCTCCCTCCACTAACAAGCAGGGAAGAGGGATAAGTGGTCTGCTTGTGAATGCAGGAAAAATGCCATACTTATAAAGAGGTCTGTGGAATTCACACTAGGCCAGTAATTTTTTCAATGTTTTTAAGTACCAGTGCTGGTTCTTTAATGCATGATGAAGTTCTTGCAAAAGCAAACGTTTTCATAACAGATGCCAGGGGATGAACAGGCAGCAAGACGCAAGGGCTCTAGACTCCATTTGCTGCCCAAATGCTTGCCCCTGAACTCCCAGTAGTCAAGTAACTTTGTGAATTACTTTAACCTTTGCTTCTCAGAAAACACACTTTACTTTGATCTTTGAACCATGATCAATAGAAGGTGCAGAATGGCAAGGAAGAATTTTTCGGCTCAGGGGGAAACAATGTAGTTCAAAATGCTCAAATAGCCTTAAAAAGCTCCCAGTAGAATGTGTCCGGAAATTGCAGACCAGTTATTTGCTTCTTCCTGATGGTTTAAAATAGTATCACAAATTCAGTTCCCCATCTTCATTCTGTGGGATAAGAGCAAGACCTGTATATGACAAGGACATTTCCTTGTAGCAGCAGAATTTGCTTGAACCGAGACTGAACTTGATCCCCTGTCCTACAGCTACAATAATGTGGATGCGGGTGCCATATGACTATGCGGTCTATCACATTATTCCAGAAGTTCCTACACATAAATAATGAACATTTAACATTTAACAGCTACATCAGCCCAGCAGCTTCCAAGATGCATTGGTCTACCACAGGAAAAATGTACTTTTTGCAGCAGAAATAGCAGCATTTCACAGTCACTCAGGGAGGTTGTTTCCAAGAATAAGAGCCACAGGCATGTGAACAAATTAACTGGTAATAAACATTCTGACTCTGGTTACAGTCACTGGGCCAAATTCTGTTTGACACTCTATCTGAACCATCTTCAGAGTGGTTTGCTTCAGTCCTGAAAGTTACTGCCTAGATCCACAGGTGCATTAAACTGAGGCCGTTCATTCTATTCTAATGTCAAACACATACTGCAGTAGTGGGTTACAGAACTAGTTCACTTATTTTGCTCCATTAGAATACCAGGTTGGCCATATTCCTTTCTTAACCACGTTGAACACCCCTCAGGTTTGCATCCAGTGAAGGTCACTCAAAGATGCTACAGCTCCTTATCTGTTTGTCACTCTGAGGTTGAGCCTGTGCTCATCATCTCACCCCTGCACAGCAGCCAGAGGAGCCCAAAGACACTTTTCCAGCCCAGGAAGAGAAGACAGCACTGGGTGGTGTCCTCCAAGGATACATTCAAAACCATCATCACATCTACAAAAGATTAGTTCTTGTAGTGCCATGCTGAGAGTCAAGACCTTGCTGCAGGTGCTTGGACATCTGCTGCCTGCATCACTGCTCCCTATCTAGTCCTTCAGGCAGGTATGCAGGAAGCAAAGAACTCCAAAATTTACTGAAAACCAAGCAACAGAGAGGTGAAAGGAAATATTTTGGTTCCAAATGGATCCTTGTGATGGACAGCAGAATATACTGAAGGATCAAGAATGTAAATTGCATCCATGACCCAAATGAACACACTTGCTTTTTTTCTGTAACCCAGTGGTGGGCACCCCTCTCAAACATCTTGCTAGTAAATAAAACTCAAACACATTTGTAGCATTTGTATGTGCACAAGCCAGACCCATCAGTGAGGCTCATGCCATGCCAGTTCTCAAAGTGTTGACATGATGTGAAGAAGACCCAGCAGAAAGGGGAAGAAGAGAGCAGCAAAACCAAGAGTTTAATACATCAATGCTGTCTGGGGGGTGGGATGGGTGGCACAGAACCAGGTTTTGCTCTGCTTCTCTCCTTACTAAAATACTGGTGGCAGGATGGATGTTGAAGCTAAGGCCAGTATTAAAGCAGTTAAGAAATTGTCCTCACAGCCTGCAATTCACTTTTCAGCTTCTACACAATAAACGTAATGCCAGGGTTTGCTAGATGAGTATCTCATGGCAATTGCCAGCTTTATCAGCCCCATGTTCTTCAAGGAATAAGAAATTTTAGCATTTGCTGACCTAAAATACCTGCTGAAGTTTAAGCTGACATTTTTCCCTCCTGTTTGCCCAGGCTGTAAGCATGCACAGCAGAGCTGTGCCAAGCACAGCTCAGCCAAGCGGCATTATCTCTGCTCCTTACCAGGGTTATGTCCACATCTTATGCCACACTAAGCCATAACAGGGTACATTTTGTTTTGGCAAAGCAAATATTTGAAAGATTTTACAATGTAAAAAGTATGTCCAAAGTATTTGGACACTTTTAGGTACAATCAGGGAATGATGGTAAATTATTAGCAATATTTTTGTGGTAAGCCAAACAATTCATGACAGCTGAAAAGTGGTTAGAATATGTCAGGACATGTTTTTTATTCATAGTTCAGAGGTAGAGCAAAACAATTATCTTTCCTGTACTGCAATCAGACCAACATTTTAATTTAAATCATATGTAGTAACTACATACCTTCATCTCATAAAATTAGTGTGAAGCTAGTAATCTGCCTTTGTATAACTGGACTCCACCAGAATATCCTATCAGTATTTGGTTCTTTCAGGGCACAGTGGAAGGCAGCTCTCTCCATTCTGACCTGATGTAAACAATAGTTCAGCTCCACAGTAAAGCTGACCCAGATGACTGCCAGCAGTCGCTTCCAGAAAACAGTTCTGTGATTTAGAAATGAACAACACATAACCCTCATCTGGCTTTAGGTTGTGTATCTTCTGATGAATTCCTTTATGTTGTTGTTCAATTGCTTACAGTTGCTTATAAATCAATAAAAAGTTTTCTTAAAGTCAGTACAAACACATGGCCACTTTTGGCAATGTATTACAACCATTTTTCAGAGCTATATGAAGGCTATCTTTTATACCACAAATATTAAATGAATCACATAAAATATATCAGTATTGATATTTTTAAAAAAATGGTTCACAAGAATATTCAGTGGTGGGGTACAGAACATCCTGTTCTTTCCAAATCAAATTTTTGAGCTTCAATAACAGATGCTCCATCTCTATTTGCCTAATTTAAAAGTGCCTTACACCTGTGAATTTCTAGTACTGTAGTTCTTATTGCCTCTTTCTTTGTTATTGTTGTTGCTACATACTCTATAGGAAACATGGTTTTAAAGTGCTGTGGTTTTTTTCAGGCTGTGAAGTATGTGAGAACAGGCCTCCACCATGGGACAGTAGTCCTTGCTGCATTCAGTTCATAGTAGTGTGCTAATAATATGGCAATTTATACCAATGGGAATAATGGGCAGCATGCTCAAAGCATTATTCCTGTAAGAACTGTGCATGGGAGCTTGTCTGCAAGCAGCAGATTCAGAAAGATACTGCACAGATCTGTAAGTAACATGTTCAATATCTCAGCCTGCTGAGAAGGACATGCAGGTTTTATGGGTTTTTTTCTAAATTCAACCAAGAATCATATAATTTCACTGCTTTTTACTTCAGGAAATCAAGTTCTCTGTTTTAAAAGGTCCTGGAAGACATTTTTGTCAGATCAGCCTGACAATGTCATCCACATGTCAGGGTAAAATGTCATTAAGGATGAAACATGAGTTCCCACCATAACATTTTCTACTCTCTTTCCTAAAGCAGTAGTTCTTTCAAACATGCTCTCATGGCCATAAAAGGTATCTTTGTCAATGAGATAGGAGCTACTAAGCTCCTGCAACAATTCTACTTTCCAATCCTCAAAAGCATTGCTTCACTTTGGATATTTCTAGACCATCTCTGTTTCTGTTTTTTATGCAGGGTCTGAGATGATGCTTCACTAAAACACTGTACAGCTTGTGACTGCTGGGGCCCTAGTAAGTGAAGTACACAAGCAAACCATAAACATTAAATATTACACCCCTAATACAGTATTAGTTGTTCATGAAGCTGAAAGTGAATGTCTGAAGGTTCTTATACTTCCTGTCCTTTATACATCCAAGTATTTTCAGATGAGACTGTTCTACTAACTGGTTTCTTTAGCTTTAAGCTATGTGCAGTTCTGTGCTGTTATGTTTTAAAACTTCACACACTCCTTTGTTTAAAAAGTAATGCCTACTCTACTGTTTCCTGCTTAGCCCTTTTCCCTCTTTACTGTCTTTATCTTCTGTGTAGAAATAAACACAAATTCTTCCTTCTGTTGCCTATGACTGCAGCAAAAAAAAAGGCACTACATCCCAGCTGAGACCAAAGACTCCTCTGCCAGCCATCTTTCCTTCTAGAAGTTGACATGCCAGAAAGTTTGAAGGTACAGCCAAATAGAAAAGGTCTGGTTTGGCTGGCATAGCTAGAAAGCAAGCCAAGCCATTGAGATGACTGTACACATATAGAAAAATAAATACATAAAATGATATATAGGGTCACTTTGACCACTGCAAACGCATGCCAAAATATTGTCACTGTCTTGGCTCTGCTGTTTTAATGGGTTTTGCAGCCCAGCCAAACCAGGCCCTCCATTAGCAGCTTCAGTCACTTGCTCTTCTCTGGCAGGCAGAGCAACAGAGCCATTCAAACCCCAGGTGCTCAGCGTAGCAAACTCCTTGTTTGTAAATACAGGGGTTCTGGTTTGAATCCCTCTGCTTATACTTTCTGGTTTTCTCATTTTTAAGACAGAAATGAACTCCCTGATGCCTTGAAGACTCAGTAAGGTGTGCAGTTAGGAATGTCAGGAGGTCAGCTGTGTCCTAGCACTTTCCTTTCAGTATCGCCATAAGACAGTCTTTTCCTGAGAGAAATCTTCACTCCTGTTACTTATTCCTACTGGTTTAAAAGCCCTGTGCAGACGTTTGAATTTGTTTTCCCTGCTTCCCTGACACTTACCACATTCCCTCCTCTGCTTTTCAAGGAAGGTACATGCTGGGCACAGTGACATTTTCCTTCTCAGTGAGTCTACCAGGTACCAGAATGACAAGAGATAACATGAGGGTGACACAATACATGGTGCAATGTAGCAATAGAAACACCTCACTTTGTTCCCACTGGACTAATCTGATGAATATTCTGCCAGGTGACTGCTGCAAAAGCAGTCAGTGAGCAATCCACTCACTCACCAGAGCAGCTCCTGGCCAGGGAAAAGTAGCTGCCTCATGTCTTGCCTAGGATGTTCAGCTTTGCTGAACAAAGATGGTTATATGCCCCCTTTTTGGTCCAAAGAGGATTTTTACAAGTTTTGCTGTAGGGTATTGAGCTCTGAAAAACTGGAAAACCAGAAAAATATCTTAGCTTCTGACCATATGCAAATTTCCATGGCCCATGCTACATCAGTGAACTCCTGTTGTATAAAACACAAGGATGGGAACATCTCTTCAGGGAAAGCTTCACAGATATTAGTTTAGCAGGAAGTAGAAACACAGTAATTCCCAATGGACATCCTAACTCTCTTGGATGGTGTTTCTAAATGCACATCTGGTACTCAAGAGCTGTGTTTCTGTGTTAAAGACCTGTGGTTGGGTATACCTGTGTCCTTTTTTGGATGTTGAAGAGCATGGTACAGGTACTTGGAGAACACTTACTACATTTTTTAATGAAAACCTCAACAAAAGACATATAATTTTTACTCATTTCCATTCAAGCTATCACTCCAGTCCAGTCTTAGTATTTTTCTTGCTGTATCATTTTTCTTGCTTATACCAGACTGATTGACTTTAGAAGCAGAAGAGTTTGACATCTGACTTCTTTCCAAACATAAAGTTTTGAGGAATTAACTCCTTTTTAATACTGAGTTGAACTCTTGAGTTCTTGAACTTTTGAGTTAGCTTTTAGAAGAACATCCAGTGTTAACAAAAACATTATCAGGATTTTCAAGGGTGGAGGTTCCATTAACACCTTTAAGAAATTTCTTTCAGTAAAAAAAAAATTATATTCAAAACTAAAGCTCTGTAATTTTAAATATTTGGCTGTTTTTCTTACTATTTCAGTTGTCATACCTCTGTAGTACTTGTAATTTTATGTGCATGTGCTTGAGAAAGGATTCACCTGATTTGGCTGTATCCATCTCGGAGCTGGCCTTCCAGCCCAGAATGTCTCTGCAGTCATCCTGGTGGAGGACCAGTGTCTCCAAAGTTCAACTCATCCCACCTCCTCTACAGACCCATCTTAATATGAGAATAACTGCTTTCCACATGCGTCTCTGTGGTCTGCCTATAAAGGCCAAGTACTTAGATCTGACCTAAAAGAACAAAACGATTTTAGCTAAATTTTAGCTTGCCCTAATCTCACTAGCAAAAAACTAAGAAAGAGAAAATGAAGCTGTAAAGTATTGCCATTGAACAAAGCTGCCCTTCTTTAGCAGTCATTGACTTACTTTTGTTTCTACTGTTCTGCCATCTGCCCCAAACACCCGTGAAGCTGTATAGTCTTTATTTAGCCATATTTAACAAGACATTATCTTCTGCTTCTTTTGAATGATGGCAGAAAAATATCAAGGTGGCTTTTTCAGTCTTTTTGACCTAGTATTTCAGGATGGAGAAATATTACTTATGGCTCTAGACTGCTTTTTTGAAAACCTGTTTTGCGAGCTGCCCATAGTTTTAGTTTTAACATCATATGCTTTGTTTCCAAAAATGTGCAGTGTTTAGCAACTGCATCTGAACATCCTCCTCAGCACCTGTTTGGACTGAACAGATATGATCAGTCTCCATTAGCTTTTCTTCAGCTGCAGAAGAGTAACACGTATTTACCATCACAACCAGATCAGTACATGAGCATGCACTGTATTCACTACAAAGGCAGCCGAAGGACAAATCACACACCTGAACAACAGGCAGAGCTCAACAACATACAGGGAATTGGATCTGTGGCCACACACATGAAAAATGGTGGCAAATCATGATCTGAAGCACTCTTCCAAATGTCTAACTTTCAGTTCTTAATCAGGTCTGACATTTTTACAGTTATTTGTAGCATTTAAAATATATAATTAATATATATAATCAATTATTTGTGGTATTTAAAAGGGAAACAGTTCTCCATTCTGTTCTGAGCACCCTCTTGGAAAAGCACTTCCAGGACTTAAAAAAATTACGATAATCAAAAAGTCCAGTGAATTTCCTGCTTCCCCACCAGCCATACACCAGGTTTGAGGGCGGTAAGATTGGGGCAATTTGGATCTGAGCACTATTTTGTATCGACAGCCCAAGGTTAGGGAAACTACACTTGAGTTTGACTCAGAGCTGGAAACAAAGGCAGCAAAACTTTCTTGGTGAGTGACTCAGGCCACCAAGGCCACCCAGGCCAAAACGCTGCAACACCCACATCCACTCTGGCTGCCATGGCACACACAGCAGGGACACCTGGGGGAGCACACCTGGGGGGACACCTGGGGGAGGACACCTGGTGGGGCTTGGGGCTGCAGCCAGCGCGGCCAAGGCACGGCAAGGCCGGGCTGTGCGTGCCTGCAGAGCACAGAGCCCCGGTGGAACCTGCCTATGCGTCCCCTGAGCGCCTGCTGCCGTGTTAAAGCCACTCTGAGTTAATGTGCAAGAGTGTCTCTGAAAGCCACAGTGACTTCCACAGGTGGCTGCCTGCATTCCCTATGAGCCAAGACTCCCACCTTAAATACAGGGCTGCCCACTGGTGAATCAGACACAGCCTGTGTCCTCAGCGTCCCTGACAAACAGGGAAGGCTCTGGGCAGCACTCACCAGGAAAGCAGGATGGCATCCTTCACCTGCACTGAGGAGGAGAGGAAAGCGCACTTCAAAATCAAGGAATCTTCTATCTCTTCCCACTAAGATGTGCCTTCCAACTCCATCTAAGGTGGTGCTTTCTCTCTAATCCCTATTACTTCCTACTATAGGATACATTTCCTGTTGCCTGCAATATATTACTCATGACAGTATCAGGCACAACTTAATTTTCTGCAGGAAGGCTGGGGGGTTTTTTTGGTGGTTTTTTTTTTATTTTTTATGGTATGTCCTTCAGCAATAACAGTTCATCCTTTAATGGAATATTAATTACTTTATTTGTTATTGCAGTACATCAGCAGCTGCTCTCTTGTATTAGCAGTTCTTTGATTCCTTTCTCCCTGCAAGCCCTTACCTGGTTCCCAACTCCCATAGTTTCTGAGCATCATGCTCTTTTTACCTTCTCTTTTTTCAATCTTGCAAGGCAATTAATCTCTTTCTCCCTAACCTGTATCCAGAAAAAAAACATATCACTGAGTTGATACCTGAAGTTGTGGGCTAACAGTATACATTTTACATTTCTGGATGAATGACAGAGCCTGCAAACAGAGGTGATAAGCAAAATTCTAAACTTCTAAGTTTAGATTTCCTGTAGTTTTTAGCAAAAATACAGGAAATCTTAGAGAAATTAAATATATGTAGTTTAAAGAGCAATGCCAATATCTAAACTGCTGCTCAGTTTATAGTTTTCAGGCCATAGTTTCTAAATAAATGCTTAAACACCTTGGCTGCACAGTCCTTAAAGTATCATAGTGTGAAAGATTTTCTTTCATGCCAGAGAAAAAGAACAAAAAGTGAAGGAATTTTTTTCTTAAGAGGTCACAAAAAATTATCAGTTCTAGGGTCCAACTTCTCTATGTGCCTCAACATCCAACCCTAAACCAACACAGAGTGATGGTCACCCTCTATGGACAACTTGTCCTAAAACAAATGCCCATGATAGATTGAATGCATCAACCTGGGAACAGCCACTTCTTTCCACTGAGGCCAAGCAAATAGATTCAACCCCTGATTTCAAGATGTCAGTAATTAGGTGGTATGAGTGCATTCCAGAGCCTAAGAATCCACTACACTGAGTGAATATTTCTATGAGGGTTTTCCTAAAAAGCTTTTTCTTTTCCCCAGTAAAGGACACGGAGAACCCAACCTTTCTCCTAAGACCCGGAAGATCAGTAGAGGGAGCTCCCTACACACTCTCCATCCCAGACAAGAGAGTGCCACTGTCACCTCCCCTCAGCTGTCAGGCCTCCTCAGACCAGCATCTGTAAGTTATTGCACATGCAACAGAGGACTGTACAGGATTAAAGGGCTTTGAGAGCAAACAAACCATCCCTCCATTTTTCCTGCGAGCCAGAGAAAGAGTACAGAAAGAATATGCAGTGAACTCTGGAAACTTGATGACCTCTATAACAACACTTCTGATCACCAAAGCTCTTCAAAGCTCTGCAGCAGGGTAGAGTGTGCTGATTAGACCTCGGCTCCCTTTGGAACCTCGAAGGATCAGGAAACTCCATCTGCACTGTGGTGTATGTGTTTGGGACAGCTGGACAATCAGTACACTTTGGGCAGGCTAAGGGAAGCTTTCACACTAGAGGTACCTGGTGTTACTTGCCTGATACACCTTCAAATACTGTGATAGAAACATGTAGAGTTTGTGAAGATCTGCAGAGGGTTTAAGAATGCCTTCATTCATAGCTTGTGAGCAAAAGGAAGTGATTTTCATGAAGATTTGCCTGGCTGCCACAACAGGGAATTACACAAAAGGCCTGAAATCCTTCTTGATGGGGTGAAATTTGTTCACTGAAAGACAGGGAAGAGATTTCTCACACTGAAGATAGCACTTGCAAGGGCTGCTTGGAATAAGTTACCATATCCCTTGATTCCTAACAGTGAATTCCTAACTGGTAGTTAAAAAAACAAAACAAACAAAAACAAACTAAACAAACAAACAAAACCACCAAAACCAAACAAACAAAAATACCAAAATAAAAACTGACTGACCAAAAGTCAAACAAACAGCAATAAACAAACAACAATGAAACCGAAACAAACAAAAATCCCTATAAAAATGAAATTATTCTGAGTGCTTAGAAGGCATCTAAGGATGGGATAGGAACAGCTGGGGTCTTCCAGGGCCTTCAAAAGAAAGAAGCTTGCAGTGGAAGGACTGATATTTGTTAGGTCAGAAGGTAGTGTTGGAGATACCAGGCATGCTTTGGAAGACATAAATCCTCAGCACTCATCTACAGAGCAACACAGGGTAATTAAGACCAGCAGATGCCATGGAATCTTCATTCAGCTGAAGTGTGATGGAGGGGCTTCCTCTCCTTTCAAAACCAACAAAATCTCTGTCATTCCTAACAAAAATGTCTTTGAGAGGAAATTATTGTTAAGACGAAATAGATTTGTCTCACCTTGTCATGGAAGAATTCTGGAGTTTTGAAAAGAAAAACTAGACCCCTGAACCACAAATGCAAGTTGCCCCTCTGCACCAGGATGTCCCAGACTGCATGATGCAGGAGGCTGAACAGAGTCAGCATGAAGTCATTTTGTTCCCATCTTGTGAGCTGGGGCAGACCAGTTTCACATAGCCTCTGCTGAAGACATAGATATGAGAACCCTGAGAAAAATCAATCTGCCATGGTAATCTCACAGTCCTACAGAGTTTCATTTTTCAAATAATTGCACAGCAGAAGCATTCTTTGGAATACTGGTTGGTCTGTTAGGGCTTCCTTCACCACCATGACATATAAGTTATATGGAGAGCTATTACAGCTTCCTTTCTGTGGAAGAACAAGGTCTGAGAAGTTTAACAGCATGTCCTAAATCTTTAACTCATGACCTCGATTGCTTGTTTGGTTTTTATTCCAAATTGAAAGTACTTGACAGCTATTCTGATCTCAGGCTACTGATAATGTGCCTGCAGCTGAAATGTCACCCATTTTAGGGGGGTTTGGTATAGATATCAAAAGCAAAACAATCACTTCTCTCTTTGACTTGATCTCTGGGGCATCTAACCCAGATTGAACATTATCTGAAGTATTCAGCAAATGCTTTCACAGATGGGCAGCTCCTTTTGAAGAACTGTCTCAAGCATCTTTTAAGCCTTGAGTATAAAATAAACTTCAAATCTGTTACAGCTTCAACAAAAGCAAAGCTGGCAGTCATTCTTTCCCCTGAAGTCTTCTGTTTATTGTAGAGAGTTTTAACCATGTTTTAATTTCAGAATTTTTAAAATATGTATTTTCTGAGAAGTAAACTTAGATGACTTAACTGTAAATTAAACCTGAGTTGCCGGGTTGCCAACCCAGGCATCTACCAAGAAGGCTGACTGTCTTACGGGTCCAGCTGGATCTCCCTGGCTGCCCTATAACCAGGACAAGCTCTGTTTATGTTTCTCTTAAAATACATGTATTTGCTGGCACAGGGATCAGCAAGCCAGAGTTCGCACTGCTGGACTTTCTGCTGCCAAGGAGTCTCACGTGCCCACTGTCCAGCATGGTTACATCCCCACAGGTACAGCACAGAAAAACACTGCTGTCGGTGTAGAAAACCTCCTGCATCTGTCCTGAGCAACAGAAACAATGCAGACAGATACTGTGCAGTAAAATACGTCCTGGAAAGGCAAAAGAAGAATCCAGAATGAAATCAGCCAGTAAATCTGTGGGAGTGGCTGAAGAGGGAGTGGTGTGGGTGGGATGGGTGACAGGAGAACAAGTGTGTAAACGCTACATTGGATTTGCGGGTAGGTCTGCACCCTAAGGCATTTCTCCTCATCAGAGACAAACACAATAACACATTCTTAAAGACTTTTTTTGGGGGCAAAAAAGGAGATATGGTAGATGAACAGCATAAATTTCAGCAGCACAGAAAGTAGCCAGATGAGTCAGCAAGAACTGTGCTACTTGTTTAAAATAACAGATCATTACATGGCAGTCAGAGCATGGCAAATGGGAAGGATTTGAGTGTATTCCCACCTGATCCAGACCTGGCAGAAGTTTTAACCAACACTGATGAGACTGAGTTGGACATAATAAGCATGCAAATGATAACCCAGAGTACACTAAGTCAGCAATGGCTTTGTGTGTAATAGTGATTAATGCATAATTACAGCAACACTAGCACGCACCCATAAGCTCTGTGAATTACTAACTAGCAGAGAAAAAGATGCAGCACTCACAAATCCACACAATGGCACACTGCAAATGACTTGGCTGCTCCAATGAAGAAAGCTCAGTGTGAACCACTACAAACAAATGGGGCATATGACTGAATTTCAGCAGAAATCTCTGCCTCCAAAACAGGCCCCAAAAGTTACTGATCCAAGGGAGGTGTTTTGAATGAGCATAGATGCAGTAGCAAACACATGATGTGGTGTGGCACACAGCATTGTGGATGCTTTTCTTGTATCAGGAGGGCAATCACAGGCCACTGAAAAGAAGCTGGACCATTATCTACAGTGTCTGTACTATCCCAGTCACTTTATTTGCAGTGTCTGGATCCACCTGAAGAGCTAAATTCCTAAACTGCCTGTAGAACCAAGTTTGCATATCACAGATTTGTTCTGGCCTTAGGTAGCTCATTCAAGTGGTCCTGCATGACACCTTTTTCCAGTGATCTGAAATGTGAAAAAGCTGTATTCTCTCTTTGATGCTTTTATGTCCAGGGGCAAATAAACCTCCTCTGTGGTAAACCCCAGCCAGGTCAGAAACAATGAGGGAGAAAAAGCTACTGAGATATCACATCTTACACACAGTACTGAGAGTTTACGTAACAGCTTGATAAGACAGGCAATATACAGCAAACTCCCAGAGATCTCTGGAGACCTGAACTCTCAGTGATGATGAGAAGAAGCCAGAAAGATGTTGAGATGGCTCCAGCCTCTATATCCATGCCTACAAGAGCAGGAACTTCCTGAGAAGGTGCTGCAACAGATACGGCAATCCAGGAGTAGATAGAGTGGGGGGACCATGTATGTCTTTGTCACTAATCAAGTGAAAATCAAGTTCCAGACAGAAGAAATTTTTAAAAAAAACAACAAAACCAAGTTTACTTTCTTTTAGCAACAGAAATTTTTCAAGCCAAGAGACTAGACAGACACTTTCACCATCAGTGCAGTCATCTAGACAAGGGCCTGGTGCTCAGTGGGGCAGTGTGCCAGGAATCTCATTGCTGGCAGCAGGAAACAGCAGGTGCCTTGGACCCTTGGATAGCTGCAACCTGCAGTGATAGGACTGATGATACTTGTAGGTGTGCAAGATGTAGGTGACAGAAACTGAGGTTGTGCTTAATGCTCTGGCATCCAAAAGATTTGTTCAGCTCTCAGCATTGCCCCTCTCTGCCTTGTATGTTGCAATCTTTTTCCTATTCAGCTGCCTCGCCTATTTAGTCTATGCATGGAATTGCCATTGCTAGTCCCATGCCCAGAACTATTTCACTGTTGCCTAGGGCCTGTAATAACAGAAAATAATAATCATAATCTTAGAAACCAGAACTTTAAACACAAATTGATTTCCAGAGATGCTTTGGTCAGTTTTTTACTTTCTCTGTGTGTGCAGCTCCCTCAGTGTCAGCAACAATTCTAAATTTGCCCTGGTTGGTAGAAGACAAAACTTTGTATAGAAAAATGAGTTTTTCCCATAGCACTCCATTTTTGTATAAGTGAAATGTAAAAGAATTTAAAAAACATTGAGGGGAAAAAAAATTGAAGGAAGAACTTAGTCACCAGGACATGAAAAAACTGCTTTTTCTAGACATTCTGGTTGACTTCCAAGCTGCATCTGACAGCTAGAGAAGCACAGTCCATCATGGCTGTTTTTCCATTTCCAGTCCTTTCCCTGAAGCCCTTCAGTCTGTAAAACATTCCCTCTCAGTGTCCCCCACACTTCATCCTATTCCTGACTGGCTTAAGTGATGTATCTGAACAATCTGAGCTGTGTAAAACACAGCTTTGGACGAGCCTGACACCAGTGACAGATAGAGGGACTCAACGCTTTTCTTTTCCTGCAGATGTGGTGATTTGGGAAATGCAGAGATGCTGAATATGTGCCACTAGATCCATTAATCTTTGCAAAGAGTACTGAGTATGTTCAAGTGTGCACATGGTCATATAGAAACACGCACAAACAGAAAAAATCATGAAAAATTGTACAGCTTTCCTTTCCTAACCTGATCTTTCAGCTATACCTTACCAACCAGAGAGGAGTTAAAGGGGGGATTTTAAAAATAAATATTTTTTATTTATTCATCCTGTATGTTCTAGCTTTAGCAATAGCCTGTATCATGTCAGACTTTATTGAAGACCTCCTGCTTACATTAAGAATTGCCATACTCCATCAAGTCACAAACTTCTTAGTCTAATGTCTTGCTTTTAAGACGTACCAAGGTATTTCAAAGGAAATCCATGAAAATCCCAGTGATAATAAAATTATGGAATAATCTATTTCTAAGATGCCACCTTCTTTTTAGCTGTTCACTTATGTCCATATTATTCCTGCTTTCTATTTTCAGTATTTATGCAAATAATCAAGTGATCATTTTCTAAGAGAGCATTGCTCACCAATTTCAGCTGAGATGCACAATTTCAGATTAAGATGTTTTCCTCTCCTTATTGTGCCCATCATTCCTGTGGTATCAAAGCATTTGCTTTTGAAACAGGAGGATTTTTCAGTTTCTTGGGTTTGGACACTGCTAGTTTACCAAAGGACTTTATAGATCTTTCTGCTGGACTCATTTATTAATTATCAAAATTCATTTTAAATGCACCATAATTCCTGTGAGTGGTTCATGTACCCATCTCCAGAGTTGCATGGCAACCAGTGAGCAGTGTAACCCTGCTCACATCCAAGAACTCCCCTCAGCATTCACCTCTTTCTGCAGGATCCCCTGTGATGACATTCTGCAGCAGGGATTGCACCTGTTTTTCTTTCAGCCCGTTTAAACCTAGTAATTTTTCCCTTTTGTTATGTTTTTTCTTGTTCCATTTCTAATCACTGACAGTGATTTCTTCTTGTTCTGTGGTTGCATAGTTTCTTTTGAGCCTCTTTTGAGAGATTTTGTAAGAGACTTTTTTAAAAGTTTGGTGATCTTCTCCAAAGAGTGAAGGGTATGACATCATCTTAGAGTTCAATCATTCCTTTTCCCTGTCTCCTTACAAAATCTGTCAAGGTGGGAAGAGTGGAGAAGACTGAACAGCCATTGTATGCATGCTGGCTGGCGTAGCCTCCTCCATCTGATGGTGCCTTCCATGGAAATTGTGGCTGTACTAATTTTGGCTGAATTTTGCAGGCTATTTTTGGAGGGTTTAAAAACCCCAAGGACTTACTTTTATATATGCAAATGGTCTTGACTTAAATTTGAAGAAATAAACTTAAAGAAATAAAACCATGCCCCCTCTGCTTAACTTCTGTTAGCTCTCAGTGAGTACTAAGTGGGATGACTGGAGCAGATTCCAGGATCCCTGGTTTGGTGGGATGGCTTCTCTGAACCATGACAGGATCAAACAGGCTGACATGAGATGAGTGGGGGATTGCCAGACAATGATGATGGCTTGGGCAGTGAATAAAAGTCCTTTAGATCTTCCACAATACTTCTCTCCATTAGGGAAGAGGTCAGGGGAAGAGACATAGATTTGGGGAAGGGATGGAGAAAGGACTGAAGAAGGGAGTTGTGGAGTATTTCCAAGCACACAAATGCTGTAATCACAGTCCCTACAGGGAAGGCAGGTCTCAGGGACCTTTAGACACAGAGTGACTGTAATCTGTCAGTACTCTGCAGGACAGAACATGGACTACTGAGCTGCTACTCAATAATCTATTCAGGTGTACTGGGATACGTGGACACGTGAACAGAGAGAGAAGCCCCAGTACAGGCTGGGGGCTGACCCACAAGAGAGCAACTCTGCAGAGAAGGATCTGGGAGCTTTGGTGGGTGACAAGCTGACCATGAGCTGGCAGTGCCCCTGCAGCCTGGAGGGGCAATGGTATCCTGGGGTGCACTGGGAAGAGCACAGCCAGCAGATTGAGGGAGGTGAACCTGCCTCACTGCTCAGCCCTAGTGAGGCCACATCTGGAGAGCTCTGTTCAGTTCTGGGCTCCTCTGTACAAGAAAGACAAGGAGCTCCTGGAGAGGGTCAGCATAGGGGCGCAAAGATAATGAGGGGCCTGGAGCATCTGTTACAATAAAGACAGGGGGGAGCTGGGCCTGAGAAGACTGAGAGGGGATCTCATCAACACCTATAAACACCTCTGACCTCAAAGGCAGGTGCCAAGAGGATGGTGCCTTTTCACCATCTCTTTCAGTGTTGCCCAGTGACAGTACAAGGGGCAGTGGACATAAACTAAAACACAAGAAGTAGAACCTCAGCATGAGGAAGAGCATTTTTACTCTGAGGATGGCAAAGCATTGGCACAGGCTGCCCAGCGAGGTTGTGGTGTCTCCCTCTTGGGAGGCATTCAAAGCCCACATGAATACAATCCAGTGTAAACAGATCCAAGTGACCCTGCCTGGGTGAGGGAATCGGACTGGATAATCTCCAGAGGTCCCTTCCAACACTAAGAATTCTGTGATTCTGTGAAAGATGTAATTTTGGAGAAAACTAAGCCTTGTTGGCTTTTTTCAACCGAGCAACCTGTTCATTGAAATAACAGGCATTTGAGATCATGTCAGACTTTGATTTGATTTTCTAAAGAGTAAATTTGCCACTATTTGGATGAGAAGAAATCAATTCTAGTCATTGCATAAGGTTTTTTTCCTTTTTTTTCATTTCCCAAAAATTAACAAATGGCCTTAGAAATTGAAATATTGTAGTATTTAAATAATAATTAGTGAAAAGTTTCCAAAACCAGGCATGTCTTCTCCAAACCATCCTCTCCTTATCTTACTATGTGGGAATTCACCCACACTTAAAGGCAATTTTTGTGGAGATCCAGGAACTTCCACCTACTGCTCTATCTTCTGGCAGCAGGAGCCTCTGGTCAGAGCTGCTGCTATATCTTTTTCAATAAACTCAAGTGCTGGCATATAGGAACTGATGCTGCCTTAGGGGGCTTGAAGAGCTTTTGAGGAATTAAAACTAAGCATCTTTTGGTCATAGGTGAGAAGGCAGTATGCTGTAATTTTCTAGCTAGACAAAGTGAGATTGCCTGATTGCTTTTCAAAAAGTACATATCTGACTACAGTATGAATGAGACAGTCAATAAATGCTAATGCCACTGTTTTCCAAGTTAACTGGTGTGGGTGGAGAGAAAAACATTAGAAATAAATTAGATCAATGAAACTGAGGAATTAAACTGTCATTTTACTTCTGTAGGTGGCCCTTCTGTAGTAAATCTTAGACTTATTAGCAATGAAGTAATTTTTCATCTGGCCTTGGAACAGCAGATTTCATCCCCATCACTATCAATCAGGTATTTTCCATGAATCATAAAATCGTTTGTTTGTTTGTTTGTTTGTTTGTTTGTTTGTTTGTTTGTTTGTTTGTTTGTTTGTTTGTTTTCAACTATATACAAGAAAGAGAAATTATCATTTCAGGAACAACAATTTTGATTTTGTCTCAGAAAATGGATAGATATCTCCCATAATAAATCTTTACTGAGATTGTGTTTCCAAAACAGATACAGTAAGTCCAATGTGTTCTCCTTGTGATCTAAATAGCATTTTTCTGTGTTGTGGTATTTCCTGACTGCATCACTTGGCTCACTGAGAGAGCAGAATGATTCAGTGCAGCTCAGAACCAAACTTTCTTTTGTCAATAGGCACTTGAAAGGTTTCCCAGATAGATAAACTGCAGACTGTACTTTTGTCTGAAGGTATCAGCAGCACATACACCAGCCCAAGTATCAGCAAACTTCAGGATTAAGGTAGAGAAAAAATGCAATATAAATAGATGGAGGTTTCAAATAAAATTACATGTTTGTTGAATGCAACCTTTTTTTTTTTTTTGCCTTTTGACAGCTGATAATTTTTAACAACCTGCACTAATTTATTTCCCTTTTAAATTCTTATTTCCCTCCTTCTCTCTCCCTTTCTATCCAGCAAATTATGCTATCCACAACATTTCCAACATTATGACAGAAATTCCCATCACAGAGGAGCAGAACTCACCTCCACCAATGGCAGGGATGAGAAATATTGGTGTGAGGAGTGCAGGATGTCCCTATGAGAATACAGCTATGCCAGCAACTCAGGCCCACCTAGGGTTAGACTCCTTCACTTTTGGTACTGACTGAACAGCACTCCCTGGCTCATGACACCTTCTGTCCAGGAGCTGTCTGGCAGAATGGTCCAGAGTGTGCATGAAAGGTTGCAACAGCATAGGTAAGCACTTTTGCAGGGCAGTGACATTTCCTTGGATACAGGGAGCCACCAGGCACAGACAAGGCCAGTGCACACCCAAGTAAGGCATGGTGGCAAGGCACCGACAGGGAGAAAAATGAGGGATGAAGGCAAATTAAATATATGTCAATATTACTTTGTCTTTAGAGATAGTAAATGCTGAGGAAAACCTAAGAGGATGAAAAGGTAAAACTAATACAATAATTAATTTATGGAAAAATAGCCTCAAATACATGGATGAGGATAATTAAAAGACTTTAGATGTCAGATGGTACTGAAGTTCTGGCATGCACTTCCAAGGGGTGCAAACTGCTTTAAAATCGAGCTGATTCAGTTTGAGAAGGTGATTTTCTAATGTGACTGACAACATAAGAGCTGCTGCACTACCTAGGGCTGCAGGTCCAGGAATGGCCCCATCTAAATACAAGGATATGTGTAGTGGTGTACTTGAGCAAGACCACCTGAAGCCCCTTTGCCAAAGAAGCTGACAGCCAACTGCTTTGCAGACATCCTTTCCTTAAAGGCCAGTTTCTGCTGGCTCAGGAGATAAGCAAACAACATTCATAAGATTCACCCTCTAATGGACTTAAACTATCATATTTTATTCCCTACATATACATAAAAGAACAATAAATCTGTCCTTATGGCCAAATAAAAAAATATGGTAAATTTTCAATGTATGAAGACACTGGTTTGATTTGACTGGTTCTTAGCTAAAGACAATGGGCTGCCTTGCTCTATTGGTATGCAGATGCTATTCCCATGTGAACAACCATGACCACCTTTGAGCCAGCCAGCTTCATTAAGCCACTCCTCAGTAACTCTAATCCTGGTCTTATATATTCCCACTGGGAGCAGCAGGCAGAGCCTGTTCTTCTCCCAGAACACCAGTATTTTCTCTCAACTCCATTTCCATTTTTTAAAGCCGGTATGGGAAAAGGTGAGATTAATGTGGCCTAACTCTGTGGCACTAAACCATTTAGCTTTGCTAAAGCTAATGGGAATTGCTTGGGGCTGCAAATGAAGCAGTGCATGAGCAAAACTGATTGTGGGCTGAAAAACAAGTATCCTATGTCTTCTGCATTTACCTGATCACAGAAGTTCCATCTGGTCTTAAGGCCTTACCTTAAGGTCAGAATTGCACCCAACAAAATTGTATAAATGAATTTATAAAGTATCTAAAAACCTGCATTAGTATAATTCTGCCATTAATGTCACTGATACTTTTCCCACCTGTTAGGCACCTGGAGTACCTCTGCTGTGCTGTACTGCAAGTTTGTGTGTGCAATTCAGATGCAGGACTGGGAAAAAGAATTCTAGAGTTTCTAACAACCAAGAACAGAGGACCAAGAGACCTTTGGTGTAACCAAAGCCTGTACCAACATTTCAACACGTGCTCAGGATATAGGATTCCCTTTCACAAGTTGCTGCTGGATCATCCACTGTCTGGATCCTCAGCAGCCACTTTGCCTTAGCAAAATCTCCATTACTCCTCTGGAAATTAATCAGGCTACACAAACAGTTATGTTTTTTAATGACTTGGAAATTCTCATGTCCTAACAAAAAGACTTGGTAAATTGGTATGACATTCTCTGGAGTGAAGGAAAGCTGTGCTTTGCAGTCACTAATAGACTGTAAACCAATTAAGAAAATTCAGCAATGCATTTTGTTAATTTTTTTGCCAATGATTGTCTTGAAAACATTCAAATGGGACCTCACTTGACCTAGATTTAGGTAAACAAAGAGATAATTACTTCAAAAATACATTGTCACTAATCTTGGGAGCATGTCAGTATTTTTGACCAAGTCATCCACAACTGGAGAACTCTTTCCAGAAAGTCAAGCCTAAGTGTGTGCTGTGAACAGTAAAAACCTGGAGCATCCTCTTGAGGGTGTAGTGAATAGCGTAAATTCATGCTGTATTTAAAGACCCAAATTTGCCTTTGCACTGTCTACAAAAATGACTGTGAGTACAGGTGTTGCAGGGGAAACCTGGAGAGGAGGAAATGCTGCATAAACACAGAGCTGAAGAATGGATGCCTCAGCTTTATCTTTCCAGGCTGATCCAAAACTCACCCCTTGGGTGTATTGCTGTCTTCCAATGTCTCCCATCCAGCTGTGGGAAGGATGTGGACAGCTCCCAGACAAACACAGCATAGGCACAATCTCCCAGATGACCAACAAAGTCAGAAAGGGGAGAAAGCAATTGCAGTGTCCTGTAGATTTTTCCTTCAAAACATTGTAAAAATATTATTAGACTACATGAGATACATGTCTTAGTATATGTTTGTTTTCTTAATATGTTCCAGGTAGCTGCAGTGCTCTGTGAACATGTGGTGTATGGTTGTTGAGGCAAATGCTCCAGTTTTGGGGTTGAAAACAAGGTAAATTAGTGCCAAATGTGCCTTTCACTTTCTTCATGGCAATGCCACACCGTACCCCATCTTTGAGCCACTTTCAGCTGTGAACGAAGGACCAACTTATGTTCCTTTGGCACAACAAACCATTACGGAGGCCAGACTGAGCACACACAGCATTTCTAGTCTTTTCTGACAGGAGGTTATGCTTTGTTGCTTTGCAGCAACAAAACAGTAGTTTAACTTTTTAAATAGATTTACTTTTCAGCAAAGATTCCTGAGAAGGAGGCTTTCTAAAGGTGCCTTACTTGCTGCAAATGCTGCACAATGTTTAATTTCCTCCAAACTTTCTGCACTGGTTTTGTCTCTGTAATAAAATTCTCCACAGCAGGTAGATGCTTGATCTTGCTGCTTTTAACCAACAACTGGTTGAAAAAAGTTTGAGCAGCCAATCAGAAATCTGGATTTCAGCAAATTGGTATTCCCAGGCAGAATCTAACCTTGTTGTTTGACCTGCTCCACCTTGCACCCACAGACAGTCTTGCACATTTTTTGTGCAAGAAAAGTTGAACTTGTAATAGGAGACACTAAACCATTTCCCTCAAGCACCAGGATCACGTACTCCATTCTAGAGACAAGGAAATGGAGCACAAAAAAGAAAAAAATATTTGTCCCAATACAAGACCACAGGCTCAGAAGGAAATTTTTCAAATGTTATTTTGTTTCTTTTTCACAAGGGATTGTTTTGTCAGCTTGACCCTCATATGTAATGATTTCTATAGCCATGATTTCGGGGAGCTGGAAGATGGAAGAATGGAAGATGGAAGGTAGAGGTTGAAGATTTGAGGACTTATTTCCTCCAGAAATACAAAAATTGACATCCCCTAATGGCTAAAGGCAGGCCTATGATTCTCTTTACGTGCATCTGACTGTGATTCCTCATAAATCCCCTGATTATGTCTCAGAACTTTTGCGAAGACATTCACAATATTTTCAAGAGGTTTAAATGACCGTTCTCATATCAAGTGGAATTAATTGAGACATGCAGTGACAGTATATTTTTCTCAGAAAATTTCCGTTTGCCAGAAGTAAAGCATTATACAGGAAAACATGTATTCCAAGACCTTATTTTCAAGAGCATTTTACAAAGTCTTGAAATTATCAAAATAAAATGTCTCAGGACTTTCATAATCAAATTTCTGTTTCTCCAACTCAGTTCTACTTTATTGTAAAATATAACAAAATTAAACTCAAAGCCTTTACTCAGGGTGGAAAAAAAATGCTGCCACATCTGACAACCCATTTTACATAATTTTTGTGATTATCAATTACACCGTGAAGCAAAGAAAAAAACAGATACTATAAGCAAAATTCATCACTTCTCTGTGATTAGTCAGTAAAAACAGTCCAAAATAGTTCTGAGCATAATTACTTGTTTATGAGTACCATTGTTCAGCAAAACACCATTACTTAAGTAAAAATATGTTTTAAGGAACAGCTGTAGAAAGTTGGTTTTCTGCCATCTGGAAAAAATGAAGCAGACGGATTCTAAGACATGTTTGTGACATTTGTAATGTAGATACAATGCTGTATGCATGCAGAAAATGTGCAGGTAATGGTTTTTCCTTGTGAGCATATGAGGCATTTCTTGGTGATTTATTGAATTCCTTTTCTGCAAAGGTAAGGAAAAAAATTATGAGGGTCTAAGTAGGGGAATAAATCTCCCAAAGGTGCTCTCTGTCCCTCAGTGCAGCACAGCCTCAGTGTCCCACCAAGGTGGCTTTCAGTGCTGGAGTGCATTCAGACACCATTAATCCCCTGCTCGTGGCAGTTCCGCTGTGCTGGTCACCGCACTCCACACTGAGCAGGATGGGGCTGAGCTGCAGGAAGGGGGTGCAAGGAAACAAGACCCTTGTTTTCTGGCCATGTTGCTATGAATCAGAATGGATGATGGTTAATAAAACAAAAATGAGCATACCATGGGGTCTGTAAGGTCACAGTAAGTGACAAGCTGGAGTAAGATCCAGGCAAGTCTGGGAAACATTTTTTTCCTCAATAACCCCATAGTTGTCTTGTCCACCCTGCTGGTACATTCACCTCCTTTAGTGGGCATTTACTGTTTCTGTCCTGGAGGCTGCTGGCTAAAGTGATGGCCCTGCTCTCCCTTCCTGCCCCATCCTCATCTCACTGAGGTGTCTGCAGTGAAACACCTGGCTGCAAGAATGGCACCCACAGTGGGTGTGGGTGTGTGTGTGCACACACAAGTGCATGCTTTCAGAAGATGCAGCTCACCATGATGTTCTTCTGGCATCTCCACCCAGTGCAAGCAAAGCTTCAGGAACAGGCAGTGGAATGGAGGCTGTGTCCAAAACTGACCAAATCTTGTATTTTCTCTGGCTTCACTTAGGGTAAAGAACTGAGGCAGAGGCTCTCTCTCCTTTTTCCCTCTGCAGACCAAACCTGAACCAGAGAGATGAGGGAAACCCATGTGCTGTGCTTATCAGAGTCAGTGCGCACCCTGAAATGAGGCAGGGCTGCTGGGAATGAGGCATCCTGTGACTTCTACCATTTCTTCTACCCACCCATGCTCTTGCCTGTAGCACTTGCCTGACCCCTGCCAGACTGCAGGAGCTCACAGGATCTCTAAAGCACCATGCTAGGCATCTTGGTGCCTGGCTGCCAGGATAAATGCCTTTGATTGTAGGTACCCTTGGCAAAATGCATTACCTGATATGTTGAGCCTGTTTAGTGTAAAAACTCATTTCTGCCCCTAATTAGCAATAAATTTTGCCAAGAATATGCTCAAGTCAAGGGTGTGTCACCCACTCTAAGGGCTGAACATGGGCTTCATCATCCCTATACATCTGTGAGAATATTTTCAAGTGCTTGAAACACACATACATGCAATACAGCATCATAAAATGAAACAAAAACATTCACACATTCTGTGAGAGTAGGCAGACATGGGCATTATCAAATAAACTGGCTACAGTTATAAATATATAATAATGTTTAAATTTACAAATCTGTCTACTTATATCTAAAAGCCATTATTTACTTTGTACATAAAAGCACTTTACATCATACACACATAATAAAGAAATGGAAAGTCTGAAATACTCTACAAGCATGGGACCTCATCACCTTCTAAGATTTAAGAAAGAAAAAGTTCCCATGGAAAATTTGAACTCGGGCTATCAGGATGGATTAGAAGATCTAAAACATATCAGAAAACTGAACTCTTTTTTTTAACAGTACTCTTTGTATAATATGTAATTCAACAGAGTTATAGTTATCACAGTGCTTTTTCTAGTGTAATTCAGAAGCATTTTGCAATGGCTATTTTCAGTGTGAACAGATTTCACCTGGTTTACTGTAGGATTTATGTTTCAGAGATACAACATAGAAATTATAAAATTCAAGAAGTGATGCACAATCCATTTTTACACATCCTGATTAGTACTTTTAAACTTCAAGCATCATCAGCTATTTTTGAAGTGAATTATTTATAATTTTTTAGTATTTGCTGTACTGTTCATCTCATCTTCAAGGTGGATTTAATTCAGTTAAAATGCTTAAATGGGCAGCTATTAAGAGTGCACCCTCAAGTAACAGTAATCAGTTTAGTGACAGAGTGAGCAAAAGAAAGATCAGAGAAAAAATACTTCTGCATCCATTAACAATTTGGCCTCATGTGGATTTCTTCCTCATAGTCACCTGAGCTTGTGGAATATACACAGACATTCCCTGCTTGAAGATTTCACTTCTGTCCCATTTGCTTGCTCTACATTCCTGAGGGTTCACAGATAAAGGACTGTATTCCATTCAGTGCTAAAAGAAACTAGATTTAAATTGAGATGAATGGGGGAGGCTGGAGAAACCAAACATGCAAATCCTGTTTTATACCTGTAGTTCGTCACTATTTCTGCACATTTTGTCTCCTGTGTTTAAAAACTACTTCTTATTCTCTGCAAAAATAGGCAGTCTTTTAGTTAAAGTACATGACCAGCAAATCACGACACTTAGCTTCTGGTTTCAGCTTCGGCACACTGGTTTTTTGGCTTTGGAAAAATTACTTCTGTGCTGGTTTTGGCTGGGCTAGACTTAATTTTCTTCATAGTGGCTAGCATGAGGCTATGTCTGGGATTTGTGTTGAGAACAGTGTTGATAATTCTGTGATTTTTTGTTATTGCTGAGCAGGGCTTGCACAGGATCAAGGTCTTTTCTGCTTTTCATACTGCCATGCTGCTGAGGAGACCAGGAGTACATGGGAGGCTGAGAGGAGACACAGCTGGGACAGGTGACCCCAAATGACCAAAGGGATCTTCCAGACCATGTGGCATCATGCTCAGTATATGAAGTGGTGGGAAGAAGCAGGAAGGGGGGACATTCAGAATGATGGCATTTGTGTTCCCAAGTAGTCATTGTACATGATGGGACCCTGCTCTCCTGGGAATGGATGAACATCATTGCCTACCCATGGGAAGGGTAATTAAATAATTCCTTGCTTTGCTTTGCTTTGCTTTGCTTTGCTTTGCTTTGCTTTGCTTTGCTTTGCTTTGCTTTGCTTGCATGTGTGGCTTTTGCCTGCCCTAATAAACTGTCCTTATGTCAATCTATGCGTTTTCTACCTTTTGCCTTTCCGATTCTCTCCCATCCCACTGGTGGGGGAGTGAGTGAACGATTGGGGGCCTTGGTTGCTGGCTGGAATTAAACCACAACAACGTCCTTCCTACCTACCATGATTTTCACAAATGCCAGGGAAGTTAATAACCTTGGCAGGGAGCATGAGTATTCACCTCCCCACTGCAGGTGAGCAGCCCAGGTCCCCTGCCCCTAGTCAGTCAGAGGGATGCTCTATCCTCCTTACAAGCAAACTGGGAGCAGAAGCCCATCTTCAGAGCCACTTATTACCCTCACCTCTTTCTCACCCCAGAGAAACAGCAGACCCTTACATAAGGCACCTTCCTTTAGATGTCCAAGGAGGAGAGTGTGCTCATCCTCCATGTCCACCAGTAGAACATGTTTTCATATGTAATTGGGAAGAAGTTTTTACCTTGAGATTAATCACAGACATTATTTTGACATTTTCGTCTAAATAAGCTAAAATTCTAGCAATCAATTGTAATCACACCGATAATAACCACTTTTTCCACATCAATAAATCAGTTTTACATTCTTATTGCACCTAGTGCAAAGGTGTGAATAATTGAAGTGCATATTGGAAGCATTATGTAAGGATAGGGTTTGATTTCTATAGTTCACTTTTGTTGCAATTTTGTACTTGGATGTTAAAAGTGACCAATCCCTTTATAGAACTTTCACTCAGCACTGAAAATCAGCACCTAGAAAATCCATTGAAGCTTTGGGCTTTTACTTTTAAAAATTGACCTTAAGCTTACAACTTGCTTAGAAAGTCCTGTATGTCTCAACAGCAGTCTCTTGTCTCAAATGTTACATTAAACATCCATTGTGTGACACACTGTTAACGGAGGGGAAAGGAATGAGGTATCACTCCTTTGGATACAATGAGGAATGTCAATCTCATTATTTCCCTTTTGCAAGCTTTCATGCTCTGTGGTTCCTGGTGGATTGACCTGGTCTTCAACAAATCGTATGTACAGTTTTGAAACAGATGAGAATAGTAAGACATGAAAAATTGTGGGGACAAGTGCAATAAGATGGATTTCAACTTGTAATTGTGTTGTTTAACCTTTCACAGTCCTGCAACTTGTCTCTGATACTCAAAAACATGATGTATTTTCTCCTATCTGCTATTTGCAATAGGCTACTGAAGAAAAAAAATCCAGTGAGGTATGCCTCTGAGTCAAAATGGTCTTTGCCAGGAATAACAGCAGAGTTCTTGCACCAGTGCCTCATTAGTTTACGGAAAACAGGTCCCTAAGGAAATGATGGGGTGTAAATAAATTTAAAACAGTTTAGTCTTATGAGTAAAGGGGATGTCAGATTTTATAAACAGTGGTGCCTCAATGATGCCTTAACACTGTGTTTCATGTATCATAAATTTTAGCTATGTCCTCCAAAATGTTTGCAAGTATCACAGAATGACACAATTATAGACACACATTTTTAACCTGCGGAGTGCACGTGTGCTCTTTGTCATGTCTAAGGGGTATTGTTCCTAGAGACAGCAATCCCTGTTAGATGTATTTGATAGAGGCACAGAAGGATCACTCTGCACCTTGACACTCCGACCCCACTCTGTTCTACCCAACAAACGGACTCACTTTGTGTTCATGGGACATACACAGACATCACAGGGCCAGTGCAGAGCATGTTGAATAAAATCTTCTCTGGATGGCCAGGGAATTCAAACTTCTGGATAAAATCCTACTGCGAACAGAGACTCACATGTAGATAGCTCACACAGGTTTCTGAAGATCCCATACCTGCAATCAGCCTAGTAACCACATCCAGTTCTTCCATGCCAGCTCCATGGATCTCAACTGCTGATCTAGCTTGTGATGAGTTTTCCCATTTGGAAAAATCCCAGACTTGGATGTCCCCCTGGGAAAGGGTACCCAGCTGTCAAAAAAACAGGTGCTGACTCCTAACCTAGGAAGTGAGACTGACACACATATATCCAGGGGTTGTTACACAGCTTGAAAATATTTCAAACAACAGATGTCTGAGGACAGATACAAAGGATTCATGAGTCAGACTTTAAGATGAAGCTATATAAAATATTGTGTAAAATCATGTCGAGGTCATGTGAAATATTTGTTTAGGAAAGTAATTTAACAAAATATAAACAAAACCAGTGCCCAGAGATTTTATACGAGAAAATTTCTGACAGCACAAAAAGACTAAATATGTCACCAACACAAAATTCTTCAAAGCTTTTATGTGCAGTGGCAAATCAATGTCCTCTGTGGCAAACCCTAAAAAGTCAGAGACAGTAAGAGAGAATACACCATTGTTATGTTTCTGATCACTGGAAAAAGGTGCCCTGCAGCATCACTTAAATGAGCTATCTAAGAAAAAACATTTCTGTGATATCCAAACCTCACATGCGACTACTGCAGCAATTCCTCTCATGTATTCTGGTGAATCAATAATCCTGTCTTGTGTTATAAAATACAGGCAGGAGGCAGTACCTTATTCAAAGGTGATATTCAGGCACATTTTAAATTCTAAGCCTCAAAATTCATGGCAAGTGTATTTCTGTGTCCATTAATAAGATATCCCTTACTCCTCAAGGCTTCAGGGTAGCGATCTGACAGCAATAGTCCCTGTTTCCACTTAACACATAGGAGCAGGATTACATCCATCCTGAGCTGCCAAAAATTTATGAAGCAAAAATTCTCTAGAGAAAGCCATAACTTTATATAACATTACTGGGTATTTACATTTATAGTGGGACATGGGACTTCTCCATTAGCAGATATGTGTGAGAAAATATGTGAACCCAGCCATCTTCCTTGTGCCTGTACATCTGGGAAAGCTACTGCATATCAGAGACTTCATCTGAAGGCTGCAATAACTGTTTTTACTGGCTCTGGTCTTCCTCTAAGTCAATATCAGCACTGTAAATTTGTTTTTACAATGTATTTCCCTGTTTTAGAGATGGGAATGGGGTATATCCCCATGACCACCACTAGGAATAAACTCAGTTACAGGCATGTGACCATCAGGAGTAAGCAGCCATTCAGAGATTCACTCAGCTTGCTCATGCTTCATTTTTAACACACAAAGATGTTCGGCACAAAGAATTCCCCAAGAGAGTATGTGGAGCTGTAAAACTTGGGCACCTTTGGAAAAGCCTCATATTTTGTTGTGCCAGTTTGAGCAGGACAGTTTCATTCTGAAATTTTTGATTGTGACCACAGACAAGTCTCCCCCTGCCTTTGCTTCATGGGACACAGAGCAGAGAGCCTGCTCCCACCATCCCCCAGGAGGAACCATGCAGGTTGTCCAACACCACCTTTGGCCCAGGCAGGACAAGGAGGAGGGCTGGAAAAGCTCTGCCAGACCTGACAAGATGGGACTTCTTACAAGTGAGTTTTTGAGATATTGCAGGAAAGATTTTTCTGCAGAAAAGATTTTTCTGCAGGAATAGACACTGGTGTCTTGAGTGTTACTGAATAAAAATAAAATAAAAAAAAATAAAGGCATTCAGGAATCCTGTCATTTGTCCATAGACAGGATAAGCATTTTTCTTTTCTCATTAGGATACTTTAGTTCAAACAGACTGTATTAATGAACATGACCAGAAACCTCTGTGGAGGACTGCAGACATTCTCAGAGATGGACAGAGGACATCCTCAGAGATGGGCAGTACTGTGTCAGTGCTGCTCTCCAGAACAGCACTTCTAACCTGGGCACTGCAACAAAATTATATCTGCTCAACTAAACTAGCCAAGGTGAAAGGAGAATCCTCCCAGGGTGGGAGTGTCCTTGTAATCCAGTTGTACCTTCTCTGTCCAGCCTCATAATCAAGACTGAGAAGCACCATCTCATTCTGGCCTAAATATTTCACTAGCACAAATGCAGTTCCCCAGAGAGTAAATGTTGTGCCCATTATTTACTGGTCCAGGTGAAGAGTTGGTTGCCTGTGGCATAAACACAAGCACTGCCCTGGCATGCCCCAGGCCCAGAGCCAAGGCAGAGCTTCCCTGCAGAGCCAGCCCAAAGCCCAAGCACCCTCCCACTCAGCACTTTTGGGCAGGCTGGCTGCTACAGACGTATCTCCAGCACACTAGCTAACATTTCTGAGGTCTTCACAGCTCCTTGTGCACCCTCCTGCTTCATCCAGGACTGTTTGAGGGACAGAGAGGGCAGGGGCTGCGTGGCCCACCTCTGGCAGGGCAGCAGCAGCAGAGCAGGGCAGTGTGGGTCAGCAGGGTCTGTGACACACTGTACTGCTGGACTTGCTATTACTCCATCTCTCAGGTCTAGTGAAAAAGGTGCACAGTCCAGTGGAAGATAAATCTACCATGCACACACAGAGGAACAAGCCTAATGCTAGGTTACCAGCAGGAGGCTGATTCACTCCCCCTGAGAGCTTAGGCACTAACTGATACCACAAAAGGTGCCAGGGTCTCCTGTTACAGCTGAATAGGTGACACCCAACAGCAAGCCATCCATCCTTTCCAGTGTTCTCAGGTCTTCAAGCAGACTTGAGCTGGATTCAAATTTGAAGGTAAGAAGAAGACTTTGAGTCAATGAAGTAGCTATAGGCCAAATACAGTAACTGGTGCAGCATTATCCAGACATTATGACCAGAAAATGGACAGAAAACATGTCTGATTTCAAACTCCAGACCCAGAAGCCTGAGATAGCAGGTGATCCTTAAAATTCTAAAGGACACTTAATTCAACACCACTATAGTTAGGATACCTAAACTATAGTTTGAACCTTCATTTAACATTTAACTAGAACAGTCTAACATATTCCAGTGGTTTCCAGTGACTAAATTGTACAATAAAATTGAATGAAAAGTCTTAAAGAGGTGGTACTCAGGGCACTATTTGTTACTCCTCATTTGCTTTTGTATGTTACTTGGACTTAGCTGTAACAACATTATAGAAAACACTGGTACATGTTCAGTAGTGCCTCTGGAACAAAAAAAGATGATGATAGGAGATCTCACTACAGCTCCTGCTATTAAGTCTTTGCAAGAGGTGAGAAGAGATTGCTCATTAAATAAGTGTTATAAAGCATTCAGCACTGACAGACTAGTTCAGGAGTAGAAAGTCAAAGGTCAACTGTTCCCACTAGAAAAGTATCCAAAGCAGCCAAGCAGTTATTATTGCCTACTGTCACAGCACCCTTCTCAGAAACCAGGGAGAAGTCTTGGAGAAGCTACAGAAACAAAACCAACAGTGATTAATCAGTACAGCAGTTCATCAGGGAGTCAAGATGACAAGGCAATCCAGACAGCAGTTGTGTGCACAAAGAGGAAAATATCTGGAAGCTGCTTTTACTGTATCCTTGTGCCATTCACTAATGAGCATACATATGTAGACTGAGATAAAAACAGGCTTGGGATCTGTGTCAGCTGATGAAACAGTACATAGAAAAATTAGAGTAATTTTGATTGCTTCTTGAAGGTAACCAAAAAAAATCACTTTTTCTACATTTTTACCTGTACTTAGAGTATCTAATGTGCTCTACAACAGAGCACACTGTAAATATTACTGAAAAGCAGAATCTGACTCATAAATTATTGGCATTTTGTGCCAGACAAGCTTGTACTAATGTTTAAACAAGCAGATCACCTGGGAGAAACATGTTCTACAAGCTGCAGGAGAAACTAAAGAGACAATTAATGGGCATTGGCTGTGCAGCACATATTGTTCCCATGTTGCTCAGGCCAAAGTTGACTGCCTGCCAATAGATACAGAAGTAATTGTCAGCAAGATTTACAGTTACTTTTTCATTTGCACAGAAAAGTAGAAAGGTTGAAAGAGTTATGTGGTTTGTTGAAGGTCTACGCTAACAACTGATCGACCATAGCATCCTGCACTGGTGAATGGTAAATACAGAGAACATGGACTTCACATTTTTCTTGATTCTGGAAGTTGTTCTTCATGGCAGAAAGCTAAATTGCCTTCTGATCATCAGCAACAGTTTCTTTTATTTTACACATCCATTCATAAAGCCATCCTTTCTGCTGCCAAACTAGGCATCAGGAAATTTCTAATTCCACCAGCGATGGAAAAAAAGATTATTTTTTAGCAAGCTGCACTTTAATGTAAAGAAATTAATGGCATGGTCTTTCAGCTTGTGGCAAAACTGCTAGCAGCTCCTGAATTGGCCACTCTTTTATGTGAACATGGATGGGGTTATTTCATTAGACATGTTTGACTACAGCCTGATGATATGCATCTCCACTCTGCAAAAATATAAAATGGGAAAGTAAACACTCTCTGAATGTCCAGGAAGTTGGCAAAATTAATCACATAATGGCAAAAGGTTAAAAGTATCTTTGCAGGTTTTAGGAAACCCTTTTGCCAATATTACATGGGCATGACTGTATTTATAATTCAAACACAGAAAACAGAAGATAAAAATTACTTGGAAGGAACAAAAACCCAAAATCTTGCAATTTTCTTCCAGGCTGCGAAAGGGATAAACAGCAATTCAGGATCAATATGGACACCAAGGCAGTCAATCTGCAGCTGTAGAAAGGTTGAAAGAGTTATGTGGTTTGTTGAAGGTCTACGCTAACAACTGATCGACCATAGCATCCTGCACTGGTGAATGGTAAATACAGAGAACATGGACTTCACATTTTTCTTGATTCTGGAAGTTGTTCTTCATGGCAGAAAGCTAAATTGCCTTCTGATCATCAGCAACAGTTTCTTTTATTTTACACATTCATTCATAAAGCCATCCTTTCTGCTGCCAAACTAGGCATCAGGAAATTTCTAATTCCACCAGCGATAGAAAAAAAGATTATTTTTTAGCAAGCTGCACTTTAATGTAAAGAAATTAATGGCATGGTCTTTCAGCTTGTGGCAAAACTGCTAGCAGCTCCTGAATTGGCCACTCTTTTATGTGAACATGGATGGGGTTATTTCATTAGACATGTTTGACTACAGCCTGATGATATGCATCTCCACTCTGCAAAAATATAAAATGGGAAAGTAAACACTCTCTGAATGTCCAGGAAGTTGGCAAAATTAATCACATAATGGCAAAAGGTTAAAAGTATCTTTGCAGGTTTTAGGAAACCCTTTTGCCAATATTACATGGGCATGACTGTATTTATAATTCAAACACAGAAAACAGAAGATAAAAATTACTTGGAAGGAACAAAAACCCAAAAATCTTGCAATTTTCTTCCAGGCTGCGAAAGGGATAAACAGCAATTCAGGATCAATATGGACACCAAGGCAGTCAATCTGCAGCTGTGTCTAGGAGGTACTGGATTGAAGAAGGATTCATAAGGTCTCCTCTTTGGCAGCTTTCTGTAGTATCTCTGGAACTCTGAGTAAATTCCCTCCTGCCTGAGTATATGGAAGGCAGTGAGATGCATCATCATATCAAGGTCAAGGACATCCATTACTAAATTACTTTAGGCAAAAATGTCTTTACCTCTCTATTGGTTCCCTCACAGCTCCTCCTGGTCAGTCCCGCAGCCTTCTCCTCTTGTCAAGTCCTCCCACTGGGGCTCGCAGGAGGGCAGTGCTTCTGCTTTCCTTATTCCCAGCTGACACAGCATGCCAACAAGCTTTGCCTGGTTTGTGGCTGCACCCCGCTGGCTAGTGCTTGCTTTGTGCTCTTGACAGTGCAAACTGTGACACAAGTGGCTCTTTCAGCCTTCTCTCAACAGGGTCTACAGCTCCTGAAGGAGACTGCAGTTTGTAAATGTGACTCTGAAAGAGTCTGGTGCTATCCACACACATTTGTGAAAATATTTCATAAGCCATCTCAGCTGGAAGTAGGCTTAACTCTGTCCTAGAGCAGACGTGAAGTTGTCATGGCCAGTCTAAAGCAGAGCTTAACTTCAGCAGAAGTTAGTTGAGCTAATTTAGAGGCAACTCTAAATTTGTAGGATGAATTAATTAGTATTTGCATTCCCACCAGCATTTAATATTGTGGCAAACATTACTCATTAGAGTAACTGCTGTGTGTTTGTCACAGACATACTGCAGGCCAGAATCAATAGGCTGCAGTTCCTCGCAGTGCCAGACAGAAATTATGGCAAATTTTATGTATCAAAGCAAGGGCAATAAGTGATGATGATGCTTAATAAACATAAAAATTGATTTGGACATATCTGATGACATTTTTCAGTCCTCTGCCCCCATGGAAAAGAAACATGAAAAATCTTATATAACCTCACACATTATTTTGACTAGTCATGGGACTAAGGGATCCCAGAGCTGATCCTGGACTCTGAGAGGCTTTTCATATCCTTGCATTTTCTGGTGTACTTTATTAAAATGAGTAACAGAAGAAAGAGTAGTTCAAGCTTCAGGTACAAAAGTCAATAGAATATAACATTCCTAAATGTTAAGGGTAGAAAAGAGCCAAGTCTGGACTTTTGAGACAAGCCTGACCAGTTCCTCCTCCAGAAATACCATTGTCATGAGGGGTGAGGGAGAAAAAGTCAGAGGCAGAAAACACACTTCTTCCCCACTGCAGAGAAGACTTTCCCGCTAGCAATACAAACATCAATTCTTAGTTCAAATCATCAGCACTGATGCTCCATGACTCCACTGCATCCATCTTCCAGAATCTTCCAAGAAGGGCACCTACTAACTTCCCTCTTGATAAAGGGATTTCTAAAGATGGGCTTCTTGGAAACCATGAAATGTGTGACTTCTCAATCAGTTATCTGTATGATAAATCTGTAAAACTTGGCACACATTAGCACATATTACCCCCACCCAGTAATATCCCCTGCACCATTCTACTTTCATGTTCCACACCACACAGTGACCACAGAGACCAACAACAGATAACGAGATAATGTTAGCCTGAGACCTTCAGGCTACCATTAACTCAAGGATGGGTAACACACTGTCTAGCAAGGAAGAAATGGTCTTACAGCAGGGACTCACCATGGCCAAATGCTGGGGAAATAATTTTCCCAGAATAACTGTCTTCTCTTTTACACAAAAACAAAACAAAACAAAAACAAAAACAAATAAAACAAACAAAAACAAAACAACCAAACAATACTAAGAATGTTAAGAGGTTTCAAAAACATGACATTTGAGGAAAAAAGCTAAAAGAACTGGGTCTGTTTTGCCTAGAAAAGAGGAGACTGAAGGGACCCATGATAACAGTTTTCCAGTATGAAAAAGTCTGTTGGAGACAGGTATGGTGAACTGTTCTCTGTGTCTGTGGAAAAAAAGGATGAAAAATTAATTTGCAGTAAAGAAGATTTCAGAGCAACGCAAGGAGGGAAAGACTTTTCAGTCTAGGATGTCAGAGCGAGCAATGGATCCAAGCTCCAGTCTGTTGGAGAAGACAGTGCAGATTGTTCAGAACAAACCAGACATGTCCTGGAATCCTGCTGTGATACAGGTGGTAGGATATTCTGTGACCCCTTCCAGTCCTATAGCTTTGGGACTGTGCCTTGATACAGATCAGCCTCATGTTGAATCCAATGGGTTTCTCTGTCAAATCACTTCTTCAAAATCAAAATAGAAGGTTGCAAATCAGATCACTATCAGATTAGCCAGCTGGAACTAAATTTTTGTTCCTAACCATGACTAAATACAGAATGATCACTAAAAGAAGCAGGAATTGGACATGCTGAATCTTCATGCTTTACTTTCAGAAGACAGACCACTTACTGAGTGACAACATAAAGAAAAGTCTCCTGGGTGTGCCTGAGTGATAAAATACAATTCTTTGGCAGCAGCAGACCCAACAAGACTGCAAGGCTGGTTACAATGTTGTAAATCCAAGGTAGCACAGAAGAAATCACTAGATTTATAACAGCATAATTGTGACCAGCATAGAAGCCATTGTATTTTCGCTTGGGAAACAGTAGTTAAGCATTCAGCAAAGGTTCTGTTTTCTCCCCTCAAGCTTTTCACATGATTCTCTGACACATTGCTGGTTTTTTTCCATGCTCAGACTTCACTTTTTTTTACTCATATTAGGATGGCTGGGTAAACCATACATCTGGTTGTTGAAGTGTTTTCAGATTTTATTGTGATGTGTTGTGTCTCAAACCCACTTCCACAAGTGATGGCTTCTCAAAAACCCTAGCAGTGCCAGCATACCTTAAGCAAGCCTGGAGTGCCTGTAAGAGAGGCAAACATGCTGACCACTAGCTCACATGTAGAACATGTTCTACACATGTTCTTAAGTTATAGCTGTCTCCAGCTCTGTTCTTTTGGTGCTGAAATGTTCCTGCAGAGCATGTCCAATTGGCTGTTGCTTGAACATTGCACGGGCACCCTCTTTGAAAAGACCCTTTCCAGCTCAGCTGTAGTATGTACCACAAAGTGTTGCCATTTCCTTGAACACACCTGCAACATGAATAAATGCAAAAGACAGAAACTTTTGAGGGCATGGTTTAATGCTGAATGTGGCAGTGCTGGATTAATGCCTGGACTCAATGATCTTAGAGGTCTTTTCCAACCTAAATGGTTCTCCAACTCTAAACAAAAAGAATACTGACTTCCTGAGTTTTAACATGGCTCTGATGCTCCCCTATCCTCAGCTATTCTCCAAACAGTCAGTGGGCTTAGAACAAGACTGGTGAAAAGGCTGTTGAAAACAGAAGTCTAAACCCCAAGGAAATCCACAGTTGGATGAACCCTAGGTCATATTTCCTCTGTTAACCTTTGACAACAGTTACCTCAAGCTGTGCTGTTACCAGATTTATGTAAGCGTGGACTTGTTCCATCCCACCTTTCCCCTTGTTCTGTGTGAGAAGCTTTCCCTGGAGCAGACCAGCCAGAGACTGGCCACACAGCCACACCATGGATAATCAACATCAGGCCTCAAGAAATAAGAAGCCATAACTGATGACATCCAGGCAGCTTATGGTGAGGAGCAAAGGACTCACAAAGGACTCTGGGACCAATTGGGAGTAGCTATGCAGATCAACAGCCTGTGATTGGCTTCTAGAACATTCTATGAGAGACTATATATAGGTGCATGTTAGCCCCACTTCAGGGTCTTCTGAAGCAGCCTCTTTATGTTTTCTTTTGCACCCTTGTTTGTGCCCTTTTATTTAATTTAATAAATATCTTCAGTTTGGCGCTTCAGCTGTACCCGGCCCTTCCTTGTTGCTGTGCCACACCATCATTGAGCTCCCGAGACCAGAGGGTTTCCCCGTGCTCTCCTCAGATCCCTCAGGGTGTTGTTGCCAGCCCGTCTCCAACTGCTGGCCAGGTCAGAGAGGTCACCGGCGGTCAGACACATGCTGCAACAGTCCTATTCACAAAGCTCAGCTGAATGACTTCCTTGTTTTACAGATAAAAAGATTTTTTCTTGGCCATCTGTGATCTTCCTGCTCCTCACCAAAATGAACAATCAGGATCTTCTTTCAGTGTAACTCTGGAAAGTTAGGAACAATTTCCAAGTCCTTCTTGCATCACCAGCATGCTGCATCTGGAGGTTTCTACATAGATAAATCTAAACAGGCAGAACCTGCTTGTCACCAGAACAGCTTGGTTGCCCACACACTCAAATGCTGCTTACCCTGAAGTCATAAAACTTTAGGGAAGCAGAACCTGCAGCACTCTAGTTCAGATACAAGTATTTCCAACCAGGACACAAAACTATGCAGGACCTAGAAACTCAGACGAGGGTCTTGAAAATTCAAAGCTATCTCAGAGAAAAAGAATTGCATCGAGAAATTTTTTATCATTTTTTAAGATAAAAAATAGTGTGCTCCAAGTTTGTGTACGTGACCAGTGTAAATTGAATACATAACCTTCAAAACATGCAAAAAGTGGGATATCCATCTGTACTTAGTGCTCAGTTTATCATGTTCTCACGGAAGTCATGGGAGACACCCACTTCAATGAGGCAGGGGTAACAGCAGTTAGGGCAAGAGTTCTGGAAAACAACAGAGAATGGTAGCTTGATTGCTTGGAAAGAAATTCACTACTTGCTCAATACAGATTCACTATCTGCCATGTCTTTCCCTCCCAGCCCTGTCTTACTGCTCTTACTCTACCCTTATTTTACTTTCTACCCCCTTGCCAGTCAATTGTCCTGTTGCACTTAGCCACAGGAGAGTCCCAAATTGCCCTTATAATCCCTAGAGGAACTCAGACCCCAGAATAAACAAGGAAAGCATAACCTGCACAATGATGCAAAAGGCTGTTGAAAACAGAAGTCTTAAATAAGAATGGAAATCCACAGTTGGATGAACCTTAGGTCATATTAACTCTCTGTTGGGCTTTTTGACAACAGTTACCTCAAGCTGTAATTTACCAGATTTATGTAAGCGTGGACTTGTTCCATCCCACCCTTTCCCCTTCTTCTGTGTGAGAAGCTTTCCCTGGAGCAGACCAGCCAGAGACTGGGCCACACAGCCACACCATGGATAATCAACATCAGGCCTCAGAAAAAAAGCCATAACTGATGACATCCAGGCAGCTTATGGTGAGGAGCAAAGGACTCACAAAGGACTCTGGGACCAATTGGGAGTAGCTATGCAGATCAACAGCCTGTGATTGGCTTCTAGAACATTCTATGAGAGACTATATATAGGTGCATGTTAGCCCCACTTCAGGTCTTCTGAAGCAGCCTCTTTATGTTTTCTTTTTGCACCCTTGTTTGTGCCCTTTTATTTATTTAATAAATATCTTCAGTTTGGCGCATTTCAGCATGTACTATGCCCTTCCTTGTTGCTGTGCCACACCATCATTGAGCTCCCGAGACCAGAGGGTTTCCCGTGCTCTCCTCAGATCCTTCAGGGTGTTGTTGCCAGCCCGTCTCCAACTGCAAATTTGGCCAGGTCAGAGAGGTCACGGCGGTCAGGACACATGCTGCAACAGTCCTATTCAAAGCTCAGCTGAATGACTTCCTTGTTTTACAGATAAAAAGATTTTTCTTGGCCATCTGTGATCTTCCTGCTGGGCCTCACCAAATGAACAATCAGGATCTTCTTTCAGTGTAACTCTGGAAAGTTAGGAACAATTTCCAAGTCCTTCTTGCATCACCAGCATGCTGCATCTGGAGGTTTTCATAGATAAATCTAAACAGGCAGAACCTGCTTGTCACCAGAACAGCTTGGTTGCCCACACACTCAAATGCTGCTTACCCTGAAGTCATAAAACTTTGGGAAGCAGAACCTGCAGCACTCTAGTTCAGATACAAGTATTTCCAACCAGGACACAAAACTATGCAGGACCTAGAAACTCAGACGAGGGTCTTGAAAATTCAAAGCTATCTCAGAGAAAAAGAATTGCATCGAGAAATTTTTATCCTTTTTAAGAAAAAAATAGTGTGCTCCAAGTTTGTGTACGTGATGTAGTGTAAATTGAATACATAACCAGGAAAAAACATGCAAAAGTGGGATATCCATCTGTACTTAGTGCTCAGTTTATCATGTTCTCACGGAAGTCATGGAGACACACCCACTTCAATGAGGCAGGGGTAACAGCAGTTAGGGCAAGAGTTCTGGAAAACAACAGAGAATGGTAGCTTGATTGCTTGGAAAGAAATTCACTACTTGCTCAATACAGATTCACTATCTGCCATGTCTTTCCCTCCCAGCCCTGTCTTACTGCTCTTACTCTACCCTTATTTTACTTTCTACCCCCTTGCCAGTCAATTGTCCTGTTGCACTTAGCCACAGGAGAGTCCCAAATTGCCCTTATAATCCCTAGAGGAACTCAGACCCCAGAATAAACAAGGAAAGCATAACCTGCACAATGATGCCAATAGAGGTTTTCAACATGTCAATAAGAATGGTGAAACTGTGTTTGGGAGGAGACTTGGTAATGTATTAACTCTACTGGTGGGCCATGCATTAGGTTTTTAATCATACTTTAATTTTACATTTAGTACTTTAATCACGCTAAATCAAGAGATTTAATCTTCTTTTAGTTTCAAAGGAGACATTCAACAATTAAAAATATTGCTAGTTTTCACACACATAAATACTACTAACACTTAGCTCCTTAATCATCAAGAAACCTATTTCCACTGATCCATCACATAACGGTATCCGAGGTGAAAAAGAAAGCGATGATAAATTTTGTGTGTTCTGCATACACACTGGTGAACAGTAGAGTTGAGAGTTACCTAATTTCTTTACAGATTCATTACACTCAGGTCCAATTAATTTGCAAGGTGCATGGCTTTTGCAAAGAGACTGAGCTCTGTAGAGCTGTTATAAAAATAATCTATTTGCAAAGGGTTGAGGTAATGCATGGACCAGCACATGACATTTCACACTCACATAGGAAAGAGTGAAAACATGGCATTTCCAGTCATAGATGCTATGATCATTCTCAGATGGTGTCAGACAATATGTGCACAGGGATACCAAACAAAAAACTGATCACTCTTCCTTATGTTGAAAAAACAGTAAGGTGTGGTCTGAATTAATATCAAATTAATCTCAAATTTCTCCATGTATTTGTGCAGTCAAACATGTTCCCTTTATGGACACATGAAAGCATGTATTGGAAAAAGATTGGCAAAAAGGAATTTCTTCCAATTATGAAGCTTCACATTAAAACATCACAGCCAACTCTGTGGATGTGTCAGTGAAAAAGTGGGCATGCTCCAAAGACATGAAAATTTGAACCAACATTTAATGTGGTCTATTCTGGAAGAACCAAGAGAAGAAAAAGAATTTCAAGTTACTTAATATAAGTGTTTTTGTCAGGGAAACACCTTTGTGCCTCTTAACCTTGCTCATATAGCAAACCTGGTGCCATTTACATTATTTTTAGAAAAGCAATAAATGTATTAAACAACTGAACTTTGTAAGGAACATAAACTTAGGAGTTTTTCTCATGTTTGGAAACATTTTATGGCTGTGGTTAAAAAATGGAAAAACTATTTTTTATGTTGAAACTTTTCATTTAGCAAAAGGAATACTAATTTTCATAAATGTTGAAACATCATTTTTAATATTCTCTAACAGAGACCCATCAGCTCTTGGTTTTGAACTGATGTTTCTCTTTTTAAAAACTAACTTGAAGTCTCTGTGGGTGACAAAATGATGTGGAGGTAAAGACCACCTTACTCACATCCACCAGGAAAAGAACTATGGTATGAAGACACAGCTGGGGAACCATAAGTTGGGATCTGCCACGTAAAGGAGAAAATGCATTCATTTGGGCCAAAGAGCTCTACAAAGCCCTTCTTTTTGTATGCACACACATCCTGAAATCCAGCCTAGATTCTAAAGACTCCTTAATTTTTGAATAGGCTCAAGAGTGTGTTAAAAGTTTTACAAAGAAGATAAATGCCACCTTTAAGGTTTTACAGGCCTCAAGCACACAAACTTACATAGAAATGGGTTTTTTAATGCTTGTCAGAAATAGTTTTCATTCATACAGTACTAAGTATAAAAGTGGCTTCAATAACTTCGTACATATTGGTGAGTACGGGTAAAATTCTTTATCTCTAGGAATGCAGAAGTTCCTATCTATTTATCATATTTGGGGTTTTGAGATTTGACAATTTTGTATATTTTCCCAGCTATTCCATTTCTGAGTCACATGTTTTTCACCAAATTATTCATGAGACACCTTTTTATTATGAATAGAAGCAGGTAAGAGTGGTCCCATAGAATGCCACAAAGCACTTACAAGGTTAAGACCCAATCCTGTAGTCTCCTTGTATTCCCAAGAGAGCCCTGTGGCATTTCTCATGTCTGCCAATGTACTCCAGTGCTTCCCAAACTACAGGATCAACACCTTGGTCAAAGGAAAGGGTCATGAGCTTTTAATGGATCTGCACTAAAATTTTTATCATATCTTTTAGGTCTGTAATGTAAGCACAGTTAAATAACCCATGGCACTGAACATTTCACTCAGCTATCCAGGGGTGAATATTACCATTTATTTGGGGACTTGTCAAAGTATTATTTTCATTACACTAATAAATACTGTAAAAGTCAAAATAAAAAATGTTATAAGTTCTGGAACATGTCTTATCTAAATCTATATGATCTGGAAATATTTAGCAGGGGAGTTCAGTAATACAAAACAGAAACAGAAGGGGTCCTGGGTAAAGCCTTAGGGAATTGCCAAACTATTAATTACACATTAAGCGAATGGTTTTTATTTTTGTATTGAAACAGCAACTATTCAAAGTCTATGCTACAGTACAACAGAAATTATTCTCTGGTATAACTTAGTGCAGAAGTCAGAGTTATTTTGATCCCTGGAGTCAAAGTGCTTTAAAAGATTACAGAAATTAATTGCTCTGGGATTTTTTTCTTAAAATTAGGAAATAGGAGGGACAAATTCTGACCTATTAGCACAGAACTTGGCAAACACTAATTATAAATCAAACCTATGCTCTGTAAATATTCTTGCAAGTTTACCTGTATACTTGCAATTTATTTTTCTCCCCTAAATTATTTTCCCAAATTAAATTTAATATTGGCAAATGTCACCAATACTCCTAACACTTCTGATGAAGTCAAAAGGTCTGCCCTCAAGTAAAAGGAGAATGTTTGCCCAATCAAGCCCAACAGCTGTTACATGTTGTTGCTTGCACTGCTGGCCATCCCTCTAAACTAATAATAAATAATGAAAATTATCTAAAAAAGGATCCCTAAATACTTCACTTTCCAAGGGAACATACCTTCCCAAGGCACAACCATAAGCCTTTCACACTCTGTACAAACATGTGAAATTTGCTTTTGAGTGAGCAAAGCCTCATTCAATAACCAAGTCTTGCTGTATACACTTGTTTGTGTGTTTACACAAAGGCACAAGCTGCATCATCAAAATGCAGACACTTCCAGAATGGAGAAGAGACTCTAATCAGAGTATGGATGCTCCTCTGCTCTGGGAAAAAGGTTCTGTTTTGGTCAGAACATGAGAGTAAATCCTCTCCTAGTATGTAAAGCACCACGGGATCTTTAATGTCTAGGCTGAGCAGACATGACCTCAGTTTTCTAAGGTTTCCTTAATTCCTCAACTCCCACCTGTGAAAGGTCACAGAGCAGTTCCAGTGTTACTGAATTTCTGCTTTGCTTTGGATTTTTGGCAGGACTGTTTTAGGGTATAGCATGTTTGAGGTTTTTTTCTTCTTTCATTTGACCAACCTGTTTTCTCCTCAAATGTGCCTGGTCCTCAGTACCATGAAGTCACTTTCTATGAAAGTCTTGGATGCAAGACCAGGGAGAAGATGTAATCTGGAATCTGAAACTAGACAGAATACATCATTCCATGAATCTGTGTTCATCTTGGTCTTTTTCAACCTTTAATGGCTGAAAACAGACCAGTAAGTGCAAAAGTACAATAAGTAAGCATGGATAATTGGACAGTATGAAGAGGAACTGGGGAAGCTAATGTTCAAGTTAGCCACAAAAATCAAGTGAAAATAAAGATACAAGTCTGTCTTTGAGAAAAAAAACCTTCTCCACTAACTATCAGATATCCTGGTTAGCATAAAACCCTGTGTGTTGAATTCACCATCCAGCATTAAAGGGAATTCAGGAACCCCTGAATTAAAGAAGAAAGTGGAAGAGAGCGAAGGAGAAATTTATAAAAGAAACCCTTAAAGATTTTTGTTTAGTGGAAGCCCTTCTTCTTCTTATGACAGTTCCCATCCAATAAAGATGTACCTGTCTCATTAATTATAGTGATTTCTGCCAGCTGTTACATGTGAGAGACTGCCTTTCCCTAGGTAAAATCAGCAACCTAAGCATGTGGGACTCTTAGCACTGTCCACAGACTGCTCCACAGAAGATGCCAAAGATTTACAAAGGTGTCTGGCATTTATATGACTAAAAACTATTAAAGCTTCTTTTTCAAAGGACTGCAATTTTCAGGACAATCCTATGATCCCTTCCAAGTTACACCTTGTAATTCTTAAAATTGCTGCATGTGAAAGAACTGGAAAGCCTCACTTAGTCCTCCCTTCCCACAAGAATATTATCCACTTGACTCACTAGTTAAGGTCAACATAACCTTGAGGAAGTTATCACAGTAAAGCCACATGCATTTGTCTGCTGCAGGAGGAATAGCACAGCACTCTGCAGAAACAGAGATTTGCTTTGAGGAAACTCACAGACCTGAATCAGGTGAGAACTCAGAATGTGCCAGGGCCTTTTAAAACCCAGAGCTGATCTGTGTCTACTGACACAGAGGGCCGCCAATGGAAAATGGGGTGGAAGTCATTGCATAATGCTGGAAAGGAGGGACTGTCCGTAGTAGTTCATTGCTCCAATTTAAAAAGTCAAAATAAGCTTGCCAAAAGATGTTTTATCTTTTGGCACTCTGTCTTACATTTATTTTTCTCTGTCTGCCTCCTCCCCCAAGTTCCACTGGTTACATCCTTTGCTTATTACTCTAGAGTCATAAAGTTGTAAAAATACCTTCATTTCAACTATTGACCACTCTTAGATCTCCTAGTCCATAGCTCCTTTAATGAAGTTCTCAGGCAGCATTTCCCTGCATCCTTATCTGAGTTTGGTAATAAAGCATATCTTAAGCCAACATCCTTTTACAATATATGAACTAGAGCTGGGCAAGCTTTTCATAGCAAATGTTTTATTTAGTAGGCTAAGCCTTTTGTTCTCTTTCTGAATTATTATGGAGAAACTTTGACTTCAATTAATCTGGTTGTTATTCACAACTGTTCAAATAACAGTGTCAGTGAACACATTTCAGCTGTTTAAATGTTCTCAAATGATTCACTTCTTTCTTTCACTATATGTTATATGCTATTTACTCTTCAGGGGCTGTACTTGGTTTTACTCCACCTGGTGACAATATTACCTAATTCTCACATCACTGGAAGGTTTATGGAGAGAAGCAAACTCAAAGAGATTTCATTATGGCCTCTTTTCTACTGTTGTCTGTTCCCAACATGTATTTCTTACAAAATGTTGTACAAATATATAATAAGTATCTGTGATGAGGCCTATTTTCCATTAATTGCCTTTTAATAAAAGTAATTAGGTATCCCCATACTAAGGGAAATCATTAAAAGATCTGAGAACATCTAATTGAAATGACAGCTTTGGTCAAATTTCCAAGGTTCCACCTAAAAGTAACAAGGCAATGGAATATGAGACTTCATTCGTTCTGTACCTTACTGAGCTCCTTCTTTTATTGAAATTAGAATTTCTAAATATTTTTGTACAGTATTCACCTGACCTTAAAGTGATCTAAGTGGCATACATATCTTCAGATTAACTAGTATAAATGCATGGTATGTAGAAACATAAATCAGAGACAAGTATAAAGCAGAGACAGAATACATGCCACTTTTCTATTATTTTGATTATTACACTTCATAAAATAGTACATCCTGTCCATAATAATTGATCTCCTTTTTTGCATTTCAAGAGATTTCCAGAAACTGTGAAACTTGTATCTATCTAAGCCTTTATTTGCAGTGCAGCAAAACTAGAGTATACCAAGTCAGGATTTAGTTCCCCTCTGTATTGTGTGCCTCATGGCTCTGAAAATAGAGTTTCTGCAATAGAGTTTTCTCCACACATGCAGAAATAAACAAAAGCAACACAAATTTGTTAACAAGAAAATAGACTAAAAGAACTACAATGGACCAAATTCTATCCTGAAGTCAGCAATGGAGCTGCAAGCACTTTTTTAAAGGGAGTATTTTGCATCTGAGTTCTCACATCTGAACACAATATCTGGTAAACTTTTTCTAGGAATCAAAGCCTTTGTTTTGAACAGTAATGAACTGTGATTCAAGGAAAGAGGTAAAAATACTTTGAACTCTCTTTAGGAGTAGCAAAAGTTTTTTAACCTGTATCCTCTATCACAAGCTTTCACTTACTGTATTATGTGATCATGTGTTTTCCTTTCAATCTGTTAAAGGTATCAGCCATGAGAGCAATTTCTTCAGATTTCTGCTTAAAATTGTGGCTTTAACATTTACAGCATTTTTGCAACTTATCACTCTTTCTACCCTAGTATAGTATGAGCTCTTCAATTTGCTTAAGCAAATATTGGCAGCAAATCAAAGAAAATACTGTAAGTCCATGGAACACAATTTTAAACTAACTATGGAAAGCACGGCAGGAATAGCCATGATGCGAAGTATGTTAGGCACACTAATTTTCCTATGTGGTATATTCTTCCCTGACTATATGCTCACAAAGGAGAAAACATAACATATGAACTGTTCTATTTACTAGTTCCTGCAATGTCTTCAGAAATACTCTGTTAATTTTTTTTCCAAGGGTAATTGCAGCGCTACTTAGACAGAGCTGGCAACCTGACTAATGACATTTTTTAATCTTAGTAGCACATTTCTTCAGTATTTTAATTAGTGACATTTTTCTCTTAGATTTTCATTTTCTAGAGATGTACCACAGCTTTTTATTAAGCTTTCTGGTTACCAGGAACTCCAGCAGGGCACCAGAAAATAGTGATATTAAAGACAATTGGGATACTGCCTGTGAACTTGCCTGGACCTGCCTACATCCACCAAAGGATGACTTGCAACATGCTAGGCACAAGCTGTGTTTAATTCAGCAGCAGTGTGGTCAGGACCTTGCTAAGCTCCCCGTGGAGTTACACTGGATTTATACCTGTATGATTGTAATTAAGATTTAACTGTGACATCTAGCTGTGAGGATTTCTCTCCTTCCAATTTCCAGTGGCTGTAGAGCTCAATCTTCTCAAACACTTATCTTTTTTTCCATTTAAATTGCATGCAGGTACCCCAGAGCATATGAACATATTTAACACTCAAGACTACAGTGCTGTCCTAAAGGAATTGCTATAAATAATGGAAAATCCATTACCTAAAAAAAAAAAAAAACAAAAAAAGCAAACACCAAAAAACCCCAAAACTATAATAATCCATGATACACATTTTTCACCAGCACTATGCAGCCTTGCTGCAGGTGCAGTTTTGCAGATACTGTAATTTTTTTTTTTTTTTTTCAGTCTGGAAACCAGTCACAATTCATAAAGATTATAAAACACATAATTTTATAAAACTCCATTTTACATTCATAGGAACACTGCTTTTGCAGCTCAGCTTTCATTGGTTAGTCTTGGTTTTCCCATGATGGACATTCCATGGACATTTGTAAAAATAAGTAAAAGAAGCAAATTTAAAAGTGTATTGACAACCTTTCTTTATAATCATACAGAAGCTTTGTGCTTGTGTAGTAGGCATAGACAACTGCTCATACATTGGTCTCCAACAAAAAGCAAAACACCTCAGGTTTCCTATTAGAGGAAACTCCCTCCCCCCCCTATTTTTGCATAAATGTAGCCTGTGGTGAAGTCAGCAAGCACCAGTCAAGCCCAGGCTCCACCTCTGTGAACATGTTCCCCCACACTGAGGTATCTGTTGGCCTCCTTGTTCCTCCCTCTTCTCTGCCCCTCATCTTTTTGCCAAAGCACCAAACAAATGACCCACTGACCACGAATAACCACTGCCCATCACGTGATCCACACAGAGGAGCTACAATTAAAATACTTGATTAATGTAATGATCTAATGCCATTCTTTACCTCAGTCATGGACTACACTGCGTTTATTTATACCATTGCCAATTCCAATCAAGATTTCTACCATACACTGTGCCAGAGACAACTGGAAAAGCCTCAGAGAAGCCCTGAGTGAAAAAGATGGGTATCTGTTTCAGGGTGGACTTAGGCAGTACCCATGGAATGAGTACCAGATTATCCTGGCACATAATTAATATTTAAAACTTGGATTACCTACAAATAAAAATACTATGGAGCTGGATCTCCTCCCAGGTGTATTCCCCAGAAAAATGGTAGAAAGAAAAGAGATTAATTAATCCCAAGCATTGAGATAGACATGAACAGCTGCATGGATGAACTGTAGTCTCGAGCAACCAAAAGTCACACCACCAGGTAACTGTGTAGTTCTGATAATGCAAGAAGAAAGGACTTAATGCCAAGAGCCACAATGCCTGAATTATTGGTGGTGAAATTGAAACCACCCCCCCACACACACATGTGCACTTTGAGTCAGAAATCCCAGGAATGGGGCCCAAAACCCTCAGCACCAAGAGGACATAAATCTAGCTAACATGAAACATGGGCAACAATAGGGTGTTAGCAGCCTCCTTCCACTCCAAGCTGAAGCTCCTTTCCTTGTGCTGAGAACACACTTTTGCTTGAGGTCAAGAGCTCCAGAGTAACTCTTGAAGCCCTTTCAGGAATGAGCTAGAGATCATTACGGTGTTTGAAAAGCTGTAGTACTGTGATTCTACCATCAGTGTCTTATGCAGAAGCTTATTGGATAGAGCACTTGAGCAGTTCCCTTCTCTACCTGAAAGGTTCAAGCTCCCTGCCCTAACCACAAGGCACAATTCCAGGCTCTCAGGTGAAAATCACATAAACATGGCTGTGTATCCTGCTGGGAAACTCACCTGGAAAAACTAGGACTCATGTTCCAGTCTCTGGTCCAAGGCTAACGGAGATGTTTTCCTATCCATTAATTCTGCAATTTTAAAAAATAAAATTGAATTTAAAAATCACTCTAAACACTCTGGAAACACACTGGAGAAGTCCCTAAGAAAATATCAAAGGCAATTTCATTAATGTAACAACTAAAAAGCATTAAATAGTAGCCACTGAGTCTTGGGGCTTTTTTCTACACCATAAGAGGAACTGAGAACACCTCTTCAAAAAGGAGAAAAATCCTTTCCCCAAAATAGGTGGGGAAAATCGCTCTGGGTTTTTGGTGGTTTTTTTTTTTTTTTTTTGAGCAGGGGGGGAAACTGAGCATGGATTTTTCACATCTTCAGTAAGAGCACTAATCTCTAGGTTTTGGGAATGGGGAGTCACAAAAGAAGAGACAAACACAACCCGTGAAAGAAACAATGCTCTGATGCGTTCCCTTGAGGTTTTAGAGATCTTGTCCTGAGAGCTGTCTCTTCTAAGAATATGAAGTAGATCTTCCACATTTGTAGACATAAATCTAAGTGTGAGCCTCAGCTGCAGACATCCTGATTTTTTTATGTTATTAAGACATGCTGACATTTAGCTGACTGAAGGCGATGAGCTGTGTTATGGTCACAGTAAGATAATTCACATCAGTGCACACAGGCAGCCATTGTGTAAAGACTGGGTGGGTGACTTTACTCAACAACAGGAAAATACAAACTACCTCATCCTAGCTACCAGCAAGTGTTTGGGAGACCTGTCTAGTTGCCATGTTTCATACAATTGTCCTTGGGATTGCTACTACAGAGACATGTATTATGTTTGCAATTCCCCTTAATCAGAAGAGAGAGATGAGATTAGCTCCAAAAGGGTTATTACTATTCATTTCTCTACTTGCTGCTTTTCTGGGTCGTGATTTAGATGAAATTTCAGTAAATTTGTATTCTTTTTTGTCTTACAGACTTTTCCACAGCCACAGACATCAAGAAGGAAAAAGGAAGGCCATAAAAATAGATACTCTAGAGAAAATAGAACTATCATCAATTAACAACTGAACAAGAGAAAAATGCTAATTCATTTAGAACATGAATATTTAAAGAGTTTCAAATTAACAGCTTTCTCTCTCCCTGAAACAATCAATTTCCAAACTGTAAAACAGGTTTGGAATTGTCATTCACTTTCGGTAGCATTAGACATAGAGAGCAAGAACCAGGAGGGTAAAAGCAGAATTGACATAGTTCAGGAGCATTTAGAGCTTGCTATCTAGAGAAACATCTGCTTTAGTTCCATCACAGATTAATGAAACACCTCACTAATGCTGTGCATTTGTGGAGAGCAGGAAGGTCTGTAGGCAGCACACGTATTACATAGTGCACAGTACTCCTGTGCGTTGCTTTTGAGCATCACCACCAGAGGCTTTTTAAGACTCTGCAGCCATGGAATTAGCTGTGGTATTGCCAGCCAGCTGTGTATCCTCCATGGACTTTGGAACAAGCTATAAAAGTAAAAAGAAAAACATACTTTGCCAGCTCTTCGCAGAACAGAGCCAGCACTTTAAAACCAAGTGGGTCCTTTTCTGCCTGGCAAATGGTGAGGTCGGCCTCACAGGTCACCACTCGGGATTACGTCAGGGACCAACTGGTTGGCTTCAGGCAGCCTTGGCTTGGTCTGGCAGGCTGCATGAAGTGAACAAAAGCCAGATCAAGACAAGAAATTGAGGGAATGGGATAGGAGGAAATTAAGAAGACTGTTCCAAAGGCTTTTAAATTATGATGCCCGTGTTGTTGCAATACTATTGGAAAACTAAATTAATTGCTCCTTTCCTTAGCCCCCTACTGCTGTGGCTGTATTTCTTTCAGCTAAGGGTCTGAGCCACTAAAGATGCATCCAATTTCCATGCTGTCCAAATGCTTGTAATCACAGATTTACAATAAACTGAGCTATCATGAAAAACAAGGCTGTTCATTAGGTGGTTCTTGGCCTTCAAAATTTTCAAGACAACAGAAGTAGTGGGAGGTAACAAATCTGCCATTGAGAGGGCTAGTTTCCAAAAATTTCTGATCACCTATTTTCTTAAAAGCAGCAGACTTTAAAGAATTTCTGTTCAGGAACTCAACAGCTGAGGTACCTTGACTCTACAGTCAGTCTACAGTCACTACTGGAAAAATAAAAAGCTAAATAACTTTTTAAGATTTTAGTTTACTGTTACCTTACTGGAAAACCAAAGCTTTTCTAGGCACTGTAAAACCACATAATAAAAGCAAGAGCCCATTTTCTGTAGAAAACAGAGGTTCTGTAACTTCACAATCAATCTGTAACATAAATTGCAAGGATGCAACTAGATGAAAACAATTTTTATTTAGTACATTACAGTAAAAATCATCTAAATTTTGCTCATCGGAGCTTCACTTGGCACAGGTTGTCAGAATCTCATTGGTAGCACTCCAAGAAAACACTACTTGTTATTTTTAAGATCTATCACCCTTTTTTGAGTAATTCCATAGCCATTAAACAGCCCATGAGTGCAATCACAGGTATGTATAACTATTAATTTCCCTGTACAGCACAAAGAACTACCTTAAATTGAAATGGTAAAGCATGAGAAGTTCCTTTTGTTTGCCCTTCTCCCCTTAAACACCCAATGTGTCTTTTTAAAGAGTGTGGGTTGTTTTCTGTTTCTTCTTACTCTTCTAAGTTTTTTTGCTTCTTAGTTCACTTATGTAATTCATTGCAGACTTCAGGACATCAACCTCTGTAGAAATTGCTAGTGGCCCACAGAGCTAGCATAAAATAAAAAGTTACAAGTCTACATAACCTTAATTTTATGGTTATAAGCTATATTTACTGCAATAACATAAGTTTGAAAAGACTGCTAAGTGTTCAGTGTGGGAATGCAGGGAATTTCTCTCAAGTTAGTTTTATGGAGAAATGTGTTGTTAAACTGTAGGAAAGGTTACAGTCCTTTCAAGTGCTCCAGAGCTGAATGCCATTAGGCATTTTTAGGGTATGTATAAAATACCCCAATCACTCCCTCAATATCACTCATTGAAATTCAGATTCAGGACCTTTGCTCCGTTCAAGTCCCTTTGGTTTTAACACTGTAAACTAACCTGAGTGAGAATGTTATCAAGGATCAAGGTGGTAGAATTTGCTCTTTAACTCTTGCCCACCTGGACTTCTTTGACTTGGAAGTGTTTCTCATCGTAGCATATAGACATGGTGCAGCTCAGTGAGTGTACAGCAAAGCTGAGACTTTATCAACACAAGATGTAGCAGTGCTCTTAATACTTCTATCTTGGTATTATCTAATGAGTCTGGTCAGGCTACAATCACCTGAGTGACTCAGTTTCTCCACCTGTAAAACTACAATGACTACTTTCAAACCCACTGAATCCTCTTGTGACCTGCCAAAGAACAAATGCTGAACAAGAGAATGTACTGTTGCTCCACACATTTCTCAGCCTCTCCTGCCCTCAGTCCCTCGCTCTTCTCTGCCAAGGTATGTGCCCACTCACTTTGCTGGGTGACCACACAATAAGCTGGACTGAACACTGCCTGCAGACAAAGACTTAACAGAATGCCTGTGTTAGAGTCAACCTGCTCGTTTACATTAAATCCATGCACACTGCCCCCAGAAGGTGGATTGGCCCAACTGTTATGTGACAGAACCAGCCAGAATGTGGAGACAGGGTCAGAAGACCAGCCTGCAGGATAGGTACTGCCCTGTTTGCCCCTGAATGTGTTCCTGATGTGTCATGGGTGGCGGATGCAGGGCTCAGGGAAGATGGCAGGGAAGAGAGAAGCCTGGATTGAAGGCCATGCACTGCTCAGGGTACCCTGCAGCTTCTTGGTTTGATACACAGCACACCCCAGTCTTTTGAAAAATCTCCTTTCTTACCTCCATGATTTTAAATTATGCCTGTTATCCCCATCTACTGCAAATATTGAACTTTCTCTCTTCTTCTTGTTGCTCATATCATTATCATTTTAATTATGCATTTATTTTTTGTAGGTAACAGTTTACTATCTTTTACAGAATGTCAAGACGATCAGAACCTGAAACAAGTCTTTGCAATTCAACCTACAGTGTCATCTAAAAAATGAAAATAAATTGTGTGATAGAGAAACCGAGGAATAAATGCTTTCTGACATTTGCTTTCTCTTTCAGGCATTAGGGTTTTTTAGAGTGCAAGGGAAAATTCCTTTTATCTTCCAGCTACAGTTTGCTAGCAGCATCATTTGGTTTTAAACCACTGATGATCTACTCTTCCAGCTGAGGTCATGAAAATAAATTTTAGACTGGCCAAACAACCCCTTGAAGTTCAGTTTACCTTCTGCCAGATTTCTGAAAAACAGTAATGTCATTCTGCAATGCCCTCTGCTGGGAGACACAGACTGGAGCTGGAAGGAGAGCTACCAATTCCCGTTCTCCAGCAAGGAACAGATATTTGCAATGACATTGACTGGATTTTCACCTTCTGTATGAAATCCTGACCCTGCTGAAATCAGTGAGGTCCTAGCTTTTAATTTTCACTTTGCCCTTAAACATTCTTCCTTTTGAAAACCGCACTGGAAAAAAAAAAGTTTATTTCTAGTCCAAATGAAAACCTCATTACTCACAAACATGAAGATCACTTTTTAGCATTTGAGCTCTAGAGGGACATTCTATGAAGAAGTTTTCACCTGAAAAAGTCTTTGTTCTTCTTGCCATTCTTCTAAGTCTTTTAACTGTAAAAGCCTGTACAAAATCACACATGAAAATGGCATTCATATCATACAGGTGTGATTCTGCCTAACATATATTTTCACTCACCAGGATTCTTGTACTGAGAAAAGGAAGCTATGCAGTGAAACCAAGTGTACTGCTATGCAGTGAAGTAAAGGAGCGTATCTGGAACCTGATGTGTGACAACACCAGCCCTGCCAGCTGCCACATCTGTCTCCCTCTGAGATGCAGTATCCTGGAGCCTCAGGAAGAAAAATCTGAATCAGCCCCACTGAGGAGCAGGATATTAGCGTGGAGTTCACACAAACAGCACCTTCACCCCCACATGTACACTCACACCATGTCCCTGTGACTTAGGGGATAGTTTTTCCTAGCTCACAACTCTTCTGGAGAATCATCCCTGAAAAATATTTTCCAGCTTTGGCAAGGGTGATGGAACACTATCTCTGTTTGGTTTCAGCTCCCTCAGCTGGGCTGGTTTCACATAATGCTGTCTCTCACCACAGCTGTGCAATGGGCAGCAAGCAGGAAGGATTTTTCCATAGTCCTCTGTGCTTCATGCTTTCTCCTTCCTACTCACGTTCTCATAGCCTAGGTCCTTCTTGGCAGGCCAATTATATTTACTGTACTTATTATCTCTATCTGTTAAAAGGAAACATTTTTACCTTGTGATATGTTCTCTGCACTGACCTGCTTTATCACCATGTGCCTCCCTCTGCTCCACTTTACAGGGACTGACACCCTTGGTGCCAGAGAATGCAGGTGCAGTAAAGCTGCACAGTGCCTGGCAACACCATTTTTACTCAAAGTTACACATAATTATCATTGATTTGGAAGTGTGACCTCCTTGTTACACAGCCTTACAAGCTGACAGTTTTTTTCCAAAAAAAACTTTCCAGTGTTTGCTATGCCCTCACAGAGATCAAAATGTCATGGTTATAAGAAGCTTTGAGGATTATGCCATGTTCATTAAAAGTCCTCCAGACAAGTATTTTTTTGTTTTGTATGCTGTCCTGAAAAATTTTCTACTTCTCTTGGTAAGCACCACATCACACTTATTTGAAAATGAGCATGTATGTTTACAAACATCCAAAAGGAAGCTGACCCCTCACAGCAAGGGATAAGACTGCCATTCTGGACACTTACCTGTTCTTCACAAATAGTTTCCTTTACAAGAGAACTGTGTAGCCCAGGCAACAGGTGGTGGCTGCTCACATAGTCTAACCTTGAAATTTTTAATTGAGAGGAAGGTATGGAAGCAACTGGAAGTTTTTCCAGTCCTCATGCCCCTCATGTGCCAGCAAACTGAACTGAAAATCCACCCTCTGAGCTGGCACCTTCAATGGAAGGATTGACATTGAAGTCCAAGACTGGGATAGCCTCCAGCTTAAACTGTCTTTTGATCCGAGGCTGTCTCTCAACATCACAAGCCAGTGTTATATGAGGAATAGTGTGCATACTGTTAGTTTTGCTGCCAAGAGGTCTTTCAAGAAGCTGTCTCCCAATCTGGTATCTTTAGCAGAAAAATTTAATTCACAAGAAAGCTTGCTAGTGCTTAAATATATGGCCAAAAATCTAGATTTAGCCCTGAATTTTCTCCTGTTGATGCACTGTACTACTAATAAGAAATAAGCAGTGTCACTCAAAATGATGTTATACTGGACTGTGACAAGGAGCAGGAATAGAGTAATATCCTGCAGCTGGGAGCAACGAGTTGTACAGTTTTACATATGCTGGAGGTGGCAGAACACCTTGGGGAGAGGCAGTCACTGCATTACCTCCATCCCAACTTCTGGGGCAAGAGACTGGAAGACAGAAAGGCCTGCAACATGCTATCACCATATCAAGAAGCAGAGTGCCTCCCTGCAATCATTTCCCTCTTGTCTGGCAATGGGTAGCAGTCAGAAATGACTTTGGTATTATCTGGCTCTGATGAACTCTTAGCATTACCTGAGCCCCTGAGAGTTCATTGTTCAGAGAAGAGGGCTGAGAAGAGTTCTAGTCAACCTCAATTTAGGCTCATTTTGGTTCCCAGAGAAAAGAGAAAATTTTTCTCTTTTTTTTAGCCCATCCTGCCCTAGAAAATTTTGTCTTCATCACTGTTGTGGCAAAATCCAGTTTTATCAGCATCACTGAGAAAGCTTTCAGTAGCCTGAGGATTAGAGAACATTATGGCTTCCACCCAGGACAGCCTTCCAGCTTTCTATCCTCTCTTCCTAAGGATATATTGAGACAGTATATTATTAAAAAAAAAAAAAAAAAAAAAAAGAGAGAGAAAGAAGCCATCATCATCCATCATCAAAGTGGTCATTCTGTACTTTTCCAGCCCTCAGCAATCAGTAACCTTTCCATTTGCACCCAAGCAGTCAGTAGGAGACGTGATTTGAGCAAGCCACTTCACTGATTTTCCTAAGAGAGGACAAAATTCAGGGCATGACCTCAACTCCTTTCTTCTGGCCACAGCTTAGCTGAAGGCCCAGTATGTCAGATACACCTCTGTGTGATTCCAGGGACTAGTCTGGAATCAATTTGACCCAGTAAGTCTCTTTGATTGCATCAGGCCTTTCAGAAGTTTTGAACGACAAGGATCTAAACAGCAGGCAGCAATCTGCTCAAAGCCAATCTTTTCAGTTCAACAATTTTCAAAGGTCTGTGCCTTTTTTTTTTTCTTTTTTTCATTTTCTTTTTGGTTTCAAATGCTTTCCAACTGAGCAAATGCTGCAACGAGATCATGGGAGAAGGCCTTGAGGCACCCCTGACTTTGGCACCATCATCCCATAGACACTCCATACATTTTTGGCACCTTGCAACAGACACACTGACAGCCACAGGATTGATGGAAAGGGAAAGAAGCTGTTGTGCAGTCAAAAGAGAATGTACTCAGATTTCTAAGGCCATTTGAAAGAATGCCAGAATGATACTGGATTTCGGCATTCTTAAGCTCCTTTAAGATGATGCAGCAAGTGGTCTTTTCCACATGCGATGATGTATTTCAGGACAAGAGTTTCTTCAGGATTTTCCAAGCCTGTGGGCTCCTGATCCTTTTTTAAATTACAGAGATGATAGCATACTGGGGAGAATTGTGATTAAACTCTCCACAGCTGCAAGAGATGAACATAAAAATTCCACCCAAAAATCCACTTCTTCTGGATTGAATTTACCTACATGACACAGAGTCCTGGCCAAGGGACCACTTAAAAGAGCTGGAGCAGCATCAATGCTATTTAGTTTCTTCCATCACATCAACTCAGCAAAGGCTCACAACTCTTTACCCAACACATCTCCCCCAGCAGCACTGCCATGGATCGGGCAGGGTATTAACAGCAACCTGAGATATGTGGGGAGGAAAATGGAACAATGAAATAAATGCCTAAGTACAAGGGAATTCAGACAGGGCAACTCATTAATTGAAATACACAGAGAATTGTAAAATACCTTGTTACCGAGGGGTTTTGCTTGGAGCTTTTAAGGACAACAGACCCCACCTCATCACAGGCTGGGAAATTTTGAGCCATCTTGGCAACAGGAGCACTGTGCTTTCCATCTCAGCTGACCATAAGAGATGGCAATGCTCTGTTTAGCTTAACAGGACCTCTAAATTGTTTCATTGTATTTCTAAAAAAATATAATAACATGCAGCATTGACTGACACTCTGGGCCCACCTCAGGACGTCTCACCTCCCATGTGTCTCTGACGAGAGGGAAGGGGGAGCTGGCCTTGGCAGACTGGTGACCGACACCTCCCACGTTTGTCTGGATTTATTATCAGGGCCATAGGCGAGAGCCACCTTTTTCCTCAAAAATGCCTGCCCCGACTTCCTGGGCGCTATGGGGGATGCCAGCTGGGGAATGATCCTGCTTTTAAGGGGACTGAGGCCGCGCGCTCCACAACGGTTCCTAATCTACGCCAAAACCAAAACAAAACAAAAAATTAAAAAAACAATACCGGACTTCTCCCGCAGGACTCAGCAAAGCCTAACCGTTTGGCTGTGCTCTAAACAGACCAATATCCAGCCCAGTGAACTGCATGACAGACGCATTAAGTTTAACCTCTATTTTAAACGTGTCACTGAGGAAGACGGGCCCAAGTACCAAGTACGAACCGCGCTTTTTTTCCATAACTAGTCATGGTAAGGCGGGAAGGCCAGCCGTAACATGCGTAGTCGTGGCCGAGTGGTTAAGGCGATGGACTAGAAATCCATTGGGGTCTCCCCGCGCAGGTTCGAATCCTGCCGACTACGGCCACGGGCCTGTGGCCTTGTGTTTTTCTTTTTTTCTTCCGTCCCCGTCGTTCACTGCTGAACCCGGGAGCGGCGCAGCGGGCCGGCAGCCGCGGCCCGCGCCCCGCAGGAGCCCCAGAGCTGCCCCCGAGCCAGCCGGGCAGACCCCGCCCCTGCCGGCGCCGCGCGGCCGCCTTGGCAACCGCGGGGCGGCAAGATGGCGGACGACCTGGACCGGCTGCTGGACGAGGTGGAGAGGCGGCTGTGCCCCCGGCGCGGCGGCCAGGAGCAGCCCGCGGCGGCCAAGGAGGGCAGGTTAGCGCTCCCGCCGCGGTCCCGCCGCCCTCACACAACCCTCCCCGCCGAGCCAGGCGCCCCTGGGTGGCGCGCAGCCCGTCCCCGGCTGCCCCGTGCGGCCAGGCCTCTCAAGAGCCCAAAATAGGCGGGCTCAGGAGCCGGAATCGAGCCAGCGGTCGGCGAGTGTCACCTGCAGCCCGTGTTTTGAAAGACCCAGATCGTGTGCCAGCGAGTTTAGTTATTTCAGACAGTCTTTGTCTCCTGCGTGTACCGCAACCTTGGATTAAAAATGGCGTTAAAAGCTGCGCTGATTTGCCTCTGGGTTGAGGCTGGGGATTACTTCACTCTGTTACTGACCTTATGATATAACTTCTCTGTATATAACTGACCTCAAATATTTATAAATCTCACGATTTAGAACAGGAAGAACTTCAGCAATAGCATTATCAAAGTTTTTATTCTCTTGATACTTAAGTCGTTTCACTGAAATTACAGAATATTCTGCAATGGAAGGGACAAACCAGGATCATTGATGTCCAACTCCTGGCCCTGCCCAGGACACCCCAAGAGTCACACCATGTGTGTGTGTCTGAGAGCATTGTCCAAAGGCTTCCTGGGCTCTGTCAGGCTGCTGCTGTGACCACTTCCCTGCGGAGCCTGTTCCAGTGCCCAAACACCCTCTGGGTCCTGATATCCAGCCTAAACCTCCCCTGACACAGCTTCATGCTCTTCCCTCCGGTCGGTTTTTTCTGTTCATAATTTTTCTGTTCATACTTTATTAACCATATCCACTGCAGTAAGCACTTAAGTTACATACTACACTTTGCGGTATCTGCCTCAAATTCCACAATTTTCAAAATCGTGATTTTGCAAGTTTGGTCCTGGCAGGGTCATTGCTTACACTTCTGCCAAGCATTCAGTGTCAGACATCCCAGCCTGCCCTGAGGCTTCCATCCCAGACATCAGGTTTGCCTCCTGACCCTGACAGGCATCTTTGCCTGCCCTTGGGTTTCCATCCTGACCAAGTTTATATCCCAGCCCTCACAGGCATCTGAGAGTCCCTTTGGAAGGTCTGTGGACCAGAGAGGCTTGGCCAGGTATCTCCACAGATGGGCTGCTGAGCACTTACCCAACACACATTTCAGAGTCTCAGGAAAGGATCTTGAAGCATCCAATGACTAATGCAAGACCAGCACCTTTGATCACATTACTGGACTTCCACATTGTTTGCATAATGGTTAGATGAGCACTTAATTTTAGTCAATCTAATTGCAATCTTGAAAAAACAATTACACAGTTTTCTTCTTTCTCAGGAGTAGATTGTTCTTGATTGGTTAATGCAGCGGTACTACAGGCCTATTTGTTTGACAAAGAGCTAGCAAACAGCAGTCTTGAGTGTTACATGAGCAAATGCAAAGTGCAGGTGATCTTTCTTAATGCATCCAGTTCTGTAGGAATTCTCTTCAGGACCCCTGCAGTTGTGTAGCTTGAGTAGAGACCTTCCTCTGACCTTATCATATTCCTGTTGCTGAAGCTAAATGTGAAAAATCAGGGTTGTCCAGTTAATTGCCCAGTAAGTGTAGCGGGGGTTGTACTGTCATGGTTTTATTCACGGTTGGGAGTGATAGGAAATAAACAAAGCAAGCAGAAATAAGACTTATGATGGGACAACTCAACAGTGACTGAAAGGTGTTATCCTGCAGTTTACATCTGTTCAGTCATGATTTGGATGGCTTACCTGAGATACTACAAAATATTAGGGAGAAAAGGCTGTAACTGTTTATATTTTTTAACTCACAGTTCTTAGAATTGCTGTAGTCTTGCTACAAAAATGAAGGCTGATTTATTTATTTTTCAGATCAGCTAAAGTGTTAATGAGTGCTGGCAGCAGCGAAGAAGATCTGGATGACATTATTGATGAAATCTGTAATGACAGCAGCTTTACCAAAACACCTCCGGTGAGTAGGGGTTTGCAGAAATTCAGAACAAGTCAGGTTCAACAAGGGAAGTAAAAGCACCATAAGCTCAAACTTTTAAAACAAAACATGAATGAAAACAAGCTGTAGAATAAACTTGGAAAATAAAACAAAAAGGAAAATGCAGTAGTCCTGTAGTGAGGAACAGGAGAGATGTACTTACCTATGCAATAACAGGAAATTAAAGGACATGCTAGTTCAGAATAGAGCAGAGTGTCAATGCTCAGAATCACAGAATGGTCACAGTTAGGAGAGGGACCTCTGGAGATCATCTGGTCCAACCACCTGCTTAAGCAGGACTGCCTAGAGCCAGTTGCCCAGGACTGTGTCCAAATGGCTTTCAGTTATCCCTGAGGATGTAGACTGCAGCCTCTCTAAGTAGCCTTAGCCTGTTCCAGTGTTTGACCACTCTCACAAGTTGTAAAGATTTTTCATACGTTTGAGTGGAAATTCTTGTACTTCCCATTTGCACCCATTGCCTCCCCTGTCAGTGATCCCACTGAGAGGACACTGACTACATCTTCTTTATTTCTCCCTGACATACCTTCATAAGGTTCTCCTGACCTCTCCTGACCATTGTTTTCTCCAGCCTAAACAATTCCAACTCTCTTAGCTGATACCTGGATGTCAGATTGTCTGAATCCTTAATGACCTTTATGGTCCTTTCCTGGGCCCACTCCATTATGTCCATGCCTCTTTTGTATGGGACATAGTGCTCCAGACATGTCTCTGAGGTCCTGTCTGAAGTAATGTGACCTGTTCTGGTCTCTCAAATACAAGAGAGAGATGGAGCTACTGGAGAACCTCCAGCAAAGGCCCATGGAGATGGTTAAGGGACTGAAATGCTTGTCATATGACAAGCAGCTGAGAGAGCTGGGACTGTTCCGTCTGGAGAAGAGAAGGTTCCAGGGAGATCCTATCAATGTGTGTAAATAGCTGTGGGTGTAGTAAAGGAGGGGCCAGACTCTCCTCCATAGTGCCCAGTGACTGGACAAGAGGCAATGGGCATACACTGAAACACACAAAATACCATCAGTACACAAGAAAACACTTTTCTTACTATGAGGGTGGTTAAACACAGGGACAGTCTTCACAGAGAGGTTGTGGAGTCTCGGTCTATGGAGGTGTTAAAATGCAGCTGGGCACAGTCCTTGACAAGCTGCTGACACTGGCCCTGTTTTGAGCAGGGGAAGGTCCCTTCCAGCTGAAATGATTCTTGGTTCTGTCTCATCAGTGCTGAGTAGAGAGAAGGGATCACCTCCCTGGACATGCTGGCAGCACCCCTCCTGATGTATCCCAAGATACTGTTGGCCCTCTGTGCTGCAAGGGCACATTGCTGGCTCATGGTCAGCTTGTTATTGACTGCATTTCCTACAGCCCTCTCTGCAAAGCTGCTTTCTGCCTGGCCAGCCCACATGGTGTTCTGTGCATAAGGATTATTCATCCCCTGGGGCGAGATTCTGCATTTCACCTTAGCTGAACTTGAAGAGATTGTTCTCACCCCATTTCTGGAGGTCATTTGAGGTCGCTCTTAATGGCACCTCAGTCATCTGATACACCAACCACTGTTCCCCATTTTGTATCCTCTGCAAATATCTTCTCATTTCACAGCAGGAGATGGAGAAGAAGCTGCAAGTTTACATTCTCAAGACAGTTACAGTGATAGAAGGCATTGAAAATAGATATTCCTTTGGATATCAGCAGTAGAAGATGGTGTTACTTCTACTTCATAACCTCCTGCAGATTCCGTTATTTTCACAAGTGACAATGTTTTTGTTTTGTTTGTCTTTGGTTTTTACAGAGTGGCTAAATCTGAACCAACAAAAATACTTCTATACATCTTAAGGAGAGAAAATGATGCCAGTAAATTTGTATCATTTTATCATTTTATATCCCTAGAACTTCCCATTTAGGATCTAGAGTTCTCATATTCTAGAATTCAAATAAACTCTTCTGTGTGCAGCAAATAAGAAACTTTCAAAGACTCTATCTTTTTGAATAATCTGAGTTCTTGACGTATTTTAATGAAACAAAAGCTAAAAAACATCTAGGAAGAGGGTTCCAAATTATATCTGGTTTTAAAAGCAAAATTAGTAAAAGGAGGGCATGAAACACTAAGTCTTGATTGTAAAGTCTTAGTGATCATGTGGTGTGGAGTTCTTCAGCCACAGCTGGAAATTCAGTGTGGGAAGAGAAGCCTTGTTCCTCACATACCTGTTACTTCAGAACAAGAAAATTCCCAAAGTCTTAGGCCCCTTCTTCTGTGACTGAGATTTCTGGCTCCTGCTTATTAAGCGAAACAGAATGTTGTGACTTTGCTGTAATGCTGCATTTTATTCTTTGGTTGTTTTTAAACAGAAATTGAAGTCTAATTCTGCAAGTCTCACACCTGAAAGAAATAGTGTTGTTGTACAGGCACATGGGAAAAGGTAGGTGAAAAATGTTCTGACTTGTTGGACATTGCTTGATTATAACTTATCAGGCTAACAATACTGCTGCTGTTTAATCTGTTTTGACATTTCTTAAGAAAGACACCGAGAAGAGAGACAGTCTTTTTAAAGAAAAAACAAAGATAAGCAGGTAATTTCAAAGAATTATGTTAATGTGTTTTCATGTGGTCAAAATAGTGTATTATAAATTTATTAATTATTTAAGCTAATGAACAGCATCTTCCTTTGCCTTATGGACATATACATTTATCAAATGCAGCAGTGTGGATCTTTGTATATTCGGTCATAGAGAGTGTTTTTGTAGAGTTTTTCTTTGAATACTTTGATAATGGAAATTTTAAAATTCTGTAGTTTACAAGCATTTGGATGCTTTGCTTATATTTAATTTTTTTTATAAATACTATGCTGTTAAACTAGGAGAAATATTATACTGCTTTCTCCAACCTGTTTAATATTTTTAAATGAATCCATATAGATGCTGTCCAGTGTACCTGGGCGGAAGCCTTTCACCATCGGGGATAGGAACAAATATTTCAAAAAGGTAGGAAACCTGAAAAATATGTGCTACTTGCTTTATATTATTTTTATTCACAGCTGTGTTTCTGTGGTGGTACAAAATTCTGCATTTGAACTGGGCAGGACAGCCTTACAGTCATCTAAGGAAGTGGCTGCCTGTAACTGCACTTGAAATCAGCTGGTCTCTCCCAGTCCTCTGCTGTTGACCACCTGGCCTTTGTTTGTTTGTTTAAAGTGGTGAAAAATGCTTGCAAATGACACATGAAACCAAAAATCAGTAACAAGTAGTTAAGGAAATTGCTGCGTTGTTATTTTCCCCTGCCTCTCTTTATCTTTGTGTGTGATGCCAAGTACATGACTTTAATCAGTGGTTGGGCTGGTTGAAATCTCCCAGAACCTGAACTGAATATGGTCAGAGTACTTTGCAATTGCAGCTGAATTTAGCAGAAGAGGTACTTTGATGATTTATTCACAAAATCCTTTAGAACATTACTGCATTTCCATGTGGCATTTTTTGTAGTAAGTAATTGTGCACTCAGCATATATTTAAATGCTGTCCAGGTGTTGTATCAGTGAGGATGACTAAGGAGAATTTATCAAATGAACATCAGTTTATTTTATGTGTTCAGTGAGGATAGGAACCTGTAAAAATAATACATGAACATATAATTAAATCACATACTGTAATTCTGAACATGCCAGAGATGTAAAGGCTTTAAGATTAGGTGACATTGCTTCTAGTGTTTCTGAGCGAGTGCTGTACTTTGTATATTGTATCAGTCAGCTTCTCTGATTGTTCTTCTTTGTCCAGAGCGTGTGATCAGCTACGCTGCACTGCTTGTGACTTCCGTGTGTCACTTTTCAATGACTACATCTGGGATCAGTCCTGTGATTATCTTTTTTTCAGGTGTGTCTGGGGTGGGTATTAGTGTTGTGCTGCCATGCTTTGGGGCTCAATAAGAACAGGGAAGATGAAAAGCCCTTAGCACTCCATGCTACCTGTATGGGATCAGGTGGGACAGTCTGTGGGGAGGGGGAAGCAACATCTCCCAAAATCTTTTTTCATCTGTTTCTATCTCTTCTGCCATGACTCTCCCTCTGCTTTTAAAAATAATTCAAGTTTCATGGATGAAAAGGCCAGCTTATTGCTGAAATAAGCAAGTAATCCACGTGATGGTTTGGACTCTGCCAACCAGTGCAGGGTATCTACAATGTCAGCAACATGAATACAGGCTGTTCAGCATGTGCTTTGCACCTCACCTGCACTCATACAGACTGTGCTGGTTTCAAGGCAGATGTTCTTTTTTCCACTATCAGGTGTGCTGTCGTGTTCAGTGAAAATCAAATAGCTTTATTTCTTAACAGATTTCTTTATTGAAGCAAAGTTTGGTTAAATGGAGAGGTGGATTTTTGTTTTCTGCTTGTATTGTGATGTTTTTAATTCTTTAAATAGTTTTTGAAGACTTTAAAGTAAGGAACTCTTATTTCCTGTTTCTCTAAAGCTTATGCCGAGACTTAATGAAAGATAGTGTAAGTAGGCACGTTCCTAATAGATATCAGATTTGGATTCCTCTTATTTTAGTACAGCCTCTGTATGAGCCTGGTAACTGATGGAAGAGGTGGATGTGTTCAGAGTATGTGCTTGGAGAGTGATGTGACAGTCAGAGAAGAACATTAATGGAGATACCATCTCCTTTTCTATTATTCTTCCTGTGTTACATCTTTGGTTATTCCACTATTTTTCATCCAGTCTCAAAAATGTATTTTATATTGAATATCATTATTTTTCCCATTATTTAAAGCAGTTTTAAAAATACTGTGCTGCAGGAGTCTTCCTAAGATTAGTTTTGTAGTGGAAAAGGTTTAAACAAAAGTGGGATTCTTTTATTTACCCAAAATCAAAATAATTTTGTTTCTCGGATCTTGTAATTAATAAATGAAACAAAAGAAAAAAAACCACATGAGCAGCATTAGTATCAGATACCTGTAACATTGATTAAAATCTGTAATCTGTAGCAAGAGATTTAACTGTTAATTTTGACAAACCTGAATGTTAGAAAGCAAACTTTAACCTTAAACATTTTCCTTCCATCAATAGGCATCTGATCTCTTTCTCTAAAAATTCTTTCCTTGATACTTGTTTTGAGTTTTCTTTATTTAATTTGGCTTGTTAATGTTGGTTTTGAGCAATTCAGTGTCCAGTGGCCAGGAGGAGGTCATAAGAGCAGAGATAGCTAAAATGCTACATTTTTACTTGTTTTTTTTGAAACAACTTGTTCTTGTGGTAACATGCTGATTTTTCATTTGTTATGGTTAATGTCTGCACAGAATTATTTCTGGTTTGATGTACATTCTATCCTTTTATGGCCATTTCATTTCAGTCACTTAGCAATCACCTTGAGTAGCAGTTCCTGATGAAAAATTTAACTCTATCATTTTACCCATTATGCATAACAATTTTTACAGTAAGTTTGATAAGATAATACATTTTTGGGTAATTTTTTTAACACAAGAATTAGCTCTGCTTGGTTTTCTTCACAATTCTTTCTCTGGAGGCTGACTGGAAATCTCTAAACCCAAGAGATAACATTGTTTACAAAAACATCAGTCTGTAGTTTATCTGAGAACACAGAAACTACACACTGAGACTGCTCTCAGGAAAGGAGTGTTCAAAACAGAATTCAAACATATCCCTAAATTAATCTGTGACAGCAGTATTCAGAATTGTCAAGATGTCTTCTGATTTGAAATGGCCTCATGAATATTTTTTCTTTAAAAAAAACCAAAACAGCCCATCATGATCCTAAGATGAATTCACTTCTTTGGCAGGAATAACATGCCTGAGCTCAGTAAACTAAGAGCAAAGATGATAAAGAAGAAAGGAGCACGTGCATATGCTTGTCAATGCAGCTGGAGATCCATTGATAAATTAACTGACCTTCAAACAGAGCAGCAGCTTCGCTGGGTTTGTGGTAAACATGGAGAATGAAGTCTTCTTGTGTAGGATACCTACTTGTGTGGAAATGGCTCTCAAAATCAATTTGTTTCCTATGCAGTTCTCTGAGAACAGATGGAAAATTGAATACTTAGATCTAGAAATAGATTGTAACACCCAGATTTCAACCAGAAAACTTTTTTTTTTAATTTAACTGTCTTACAAGCAGTGTGGGGAGTTGAATTATATGGAGAAACAACCAACTTGGTGGCTTTCTGGAAGCTAAATGAGGTTAAAGTTCATACTCAGTAGTGTTAAAGAAATGAAGGGGAAATAAAGACCTGGGCATGGGCAAAGCATCTTGAGACTCTTCCTCACATCTAGCAGAGAGCCTTTTTTCCCATGTCTGCAGAATCCTGGACTCAGAATGATGGGTTGGGAAACAACCATGACACACAAGCATATGAACTTGTGCACAGAAGTGAATCCTACTCTTCTGCTTTGCTCATAGTTGCTAATGTGCAAGTGGTTGTTTATGTCTTAAAAAATTACTATGGTATCAGCTCTCATCCTAAAGGTTTCAGCACACCCCAAAACTTTACTTATTTTTACCCACCAGTAGCCAAATCTGCAGGTGCTGAATATTTTCTTCCAGTTCCTACTGCTTTCTTCAGAGCACTTTCTGCTTAGGAGACTAAGGACTTCTACCACAATGAATTTCTTGAACTTCTCTTCAGCCCTCACTGCACAAGAGATGAAAAAATTATTGTGCAATTATTAAATGTGCAATTTTTAAATATGCAATTTTAAAGAGATTCTGAAGCATATGTAAAAGAGTAACCTCTTTTATCAGTATTTTCAATGGAAAAAGGCTCAAGCTTTTAAGAGTGAGAAAATATATATCCCCACTTATGTTCAAGTTCAGATTTTTTTTCAGTTTCACTTACCTTTCACTTCAGCTTCTCTTGAAAAAATTTTGTATTTAGATAGTGCAACTGTCCTGTTTCAACACACTCCCCTCAGTAACATTACTTGGTGAGTTGTCTTGCTTACATTCAGCCACTATAGTTCATGAGCTTTTCCTTTTCATTATGTATTAATAACACAGAAGATAGATTTGAGTTTTATGCAGGGGGAGAGGGAGGAAGGAATAACCAGTCCTGTCATTTACTACATTGAAAAGTGTCTCAATATGGGAAGTCTGTCAGTGTTTTTGCTGTGCAGTATGTGTATCTGTACAGATAAATTCAGAATTACTTACTTTGGGCAATTCTAGCTGTACAGAGCCATTTCCCTTTCTTTGAAGTTTTGCTCATGGTTCTAATCTGTATATTTGTTCTGTTTCTGAGCTTTTCCAAAACAATTACGTGGTCTTAAAGAGGTGATTCCTGTGTCTGTCATCCTCTGGAAAAGCAGATCTCAGTAGTGATCAGAGGCATCATGCACTCTGCACCCTGCTTACCTTGTCCTTCCATGGGTGCTTGTTTTAGAGCCTGCAGAACCCAGTAGGGTGCCTGGGAAGTCTGGCAGTGCTTCCTCAGCCCTCCAGACTGCTCCTTCCAGTGCCCATGCAGCCTTGCCATAGAGTCAGAGGTGACTTGGCTTTGGAGAGGTACCACTTGGCATGATGGTGTAGACATATTTAGGGTGACATATTGTTTTCTGTGAATTTAGTATTTTGGGCTGAAGTTTCAACTGCTGGAGTCCAGAACTGCAGTTGCAGGACCAGAGACCAGTTGACTACTGCTCAGTCAGCCTGTAAAAGAGCTCTGCTTGCATTTCTGTCCTTTGTGAAGATGTAGCCCTGGTCTGGGCTGTATGCAGTGAGTGTTCCAGGCTGTTCTTCAGGTGGGCCCAAGCAACTTTCATGCCTGGAGAACATCAGTGCTAAGAATAGGAGAAGAACCTAGAGTAGGTAACAAGCTCTGGGGAAGAAGAAACCTGCTTTCCATTCTTCTTGAAGAATGCATTTCAAAAAGTGCTGAGTTGCCTTGGCTTTTCTGTTCCAAGGCTATTTGAAACTCATGACCAAGTAGTTCCTCAGGGTGTCTTGACTAGAATTGTACTGGAACTTGTGCCACAGTGTGGAAGCAAGCTGGGCTTGCAACCTGTGAGTCAAAAATGGGGGAAATCCTAATTCCCATCTCAGTTCATGAGAACGAGTCTTATGTGACTAGGAAAGGGAGCATGTCTCCTGTACCCTGAACATTTCCCTGAAATAATCAGGTTTATTCAAGTGTAATTAATTTGTTTCTGGCCTTGGTCAGAGTGGTGGGATATGACAGCTTTTTGTCCAAGGGAAGTTGTAAACAGGTACAGAATAGTACTTCTGGTACAGGTTTTCAGAATTTATCATATTTCTAGCTTTGAGAATAATTGCTGCATCATTTGGTACAATTATTCTATTGGAAGGAGGAGCAGTATTAAGATTTGGTTTCCTTTCCTTTGCTTTCTTCAGTTACATGTTACAAACCACTCCAAAGTCCTCAGATGAAAAGAATGTAGAGAAAGGTAAAACTAGAGCTTGAATGTTCATTTGATGAAGGTATTGTCAGATTGTACAAGGTCTTCAAGATGTAGCCCAGACCCTAAGTGATATTTCTGTGTCTGTTATCTGAGATAGCAGGGATTATGTAGAGAATTCTGTTTAAGAATATGTAAAGAATTCTGTTTAAGTATGCAATTCAGCTGTTGTCACATAGAAGTACTGGAGAACAGTGTTGCTAAGTATAAACATGACCACTGTTTTCCTCCAATTTTTTGCTTTGGAATAATAATATCATTTCCATTTGTGAAATGGGCAAGATGAAAATTTAAGACTTTTAATTTGCTTACTGATATGCTTGGAAATTTTCTAGCCTGTCCCATTAGTCTGTAGCACATCCCTCAAAAAACCAAAAGCAATGAAGGATGACAAAATGAGATTCCATCAAATTTTAATATGCTGCTCTGACTTACCTTTCACTTGTTTTACATGCAAGCTGTGGAGGGTGAATATAACTCAGAAGAGTCATTGTTAAGAATTGACCTGCCATTAAAGTTAACTTACAGAAGCATAATAACATTACATATTGCAAGCTCTGAACTGTATTATATCAAATAAAGATTTTTTTTTTTGTCCAAACACCTATTTTAGTTTTGTACTGAAGATATTCTGCAAATGCTGCCCCTTGCTGAAAGACTGCCACTTCTCTTGTTTCCTGACATGTGAGTCTTTGGGTCACGTAACCAGCACATGTGGTGGTCACACAATGCAAGAAGTGCTATGTTGGGAGCTGTGTACGCAAATTTTTCTTCCTGCCAGGCTCTTTTTTCAAAAGACAGGACATTCTGTCTGTGGTGTGACACCTGATAACTGCAGGCAGGTGGAGTAAGGGAACATCAGGTGCTGCTCATTTGTGACAGCTACATCTGATGCCTAGGGTTTGGCTTGTGTGCTTTGAGAAAGTTTTTCAAATGTCAGCACTTAATAAAATGAGAAGTTGGAATGAATCTGAATCGTGTGTTGTGTGAGTTCTTGTGTACTGTTCCTATCCAAGAGAAGCCTTATAAAAATGATGGGTTTTGTCAGAAGTGTTATGACATGTCCTTAGTTCAAAAGCATTATCCAGCTCATAAGAAGCAATAAGTACTGTTGTGTTTTCTCACATCAGTGGGGATGCAGCAAATAGAGGAACATTTTTTACCAGCTAACATGAGGAAAGCTCATCAAATTATAGAGAGGTCATAAAGGTGAATCCATTTGCCAGATTGCTTGGATGTTTACTGAGGATAGAAGGTGGAGGCCGGTGATGTGCAGGGTGGCAGATAGCTAAACAACTTGCAGAGTGGGGTGCTGGTAGCCTGGTGTATCAGTCATGCATTTGCTGGGGTCAACGTGCCCCAGGTCTTGCTGTAGGAAACCCTTAGTAGCAGGGAGGAATTGCTCTGCATATGGAAGTTGGAACTTGTTTCTCCACCATCCAGAAATGCCGTGTGGCTTACATTAGAGTAACCATCATAAATATTTCCTGTACCTCATTCTGAATTTGGATTCCAGGCATGGGTGCTATTCAGGCAATAATTATTTCCCCAACTTAATTGGCAGTGTGGACGCAGTGAGGATACTCAGAAACCAGCCACTGCCTCAGGAGTTCTCCTGACTTATTTAAGGCTTGCAGTGAAACAGTGATATTCTTGGGTGTTTCATTCACTTTGATAACTTCTTTTTCTGTTGAGTTAGAAGTACGTGATCGGGGTTAATATGTGATTATGCAATCCAGTCTGCAGAGGGCAGAGCAGCACCGCTGAGAGTTACAGTTCAGGCTTCTGCTTCACTTGTTCATACTCCTATTTTTTCTGTAATAGTGGTTTACATTCAACAGACCAAGACTTGCATTTGTCTCCTACTAGTATCATTGTAAGTGGGATAGCCAGATCTGTAGGAATTCCAATTGATTTTTGTATAAATATATCCAAATGGTCTTCAAGTGGTCCTTGACCAATACTGAAATAGATTACATTTTTAACTGTCGTGTAAAGAAGCATTAAAAACTCTCTCTGTGTCTATACATAGGTATATTTGCGTATGTTTATCTTCTAATCAGTAGAAAACCTGAATTCCCTCACGATTTTTTCACCCTGCCCAAATTAATTTTCCCTGAAAATGTTAAATAATTTTGGCAAGTAGAGTTTGCATATGTTAGGATCCTCTAATATTCAATATAAAATTTATGTAGCACATCACCCAAGGTGACAGCTCTTTAAAAGGAAATACTAAAAGTTCAAAATTTAGAAATGCAACAAAAAAGTTGTTCCTGTTTATGTAGGAAAGCAATGTAGACCAGAAATGCTGCAGAGCTGTCTGAGATACAGGATGAGAATCATCCAAAAACCTGCATCCTGCAGTCCATAATCCATGAGCCACTGCTGAGGTTAGTGAAGTCTCACTCAGAACTCTCTTCTGGTTCTTTGGGAGTCCAGACAGTAAGTGTACAAAGCAGACTTAAAGTGCATGGAAATAAACATAACCAATTACCAGTGAAGAGACAGTTGTGTCTGTTTCTGCAGAAGTGAAGAAGTGGCAAGGTGCTTTTAACTAGAAGCACAAACATACCTAAACCATGAAACTTAATTTTAATGATTTTATTCTTAAAATAGGGAGTATGATCTAAATTTAGCCTAGTTACACCATAGGTGAGTGACCTCTGTGTCACTTCATTCTTTACTTGCTGGATTTCTTCTAATAGGAGAAAAAATTGAATTACAAGTTTAATAGAGCAGAAAGGAACAAGCAAGGCTGAGTAGCGTGCTGTGAGAGGTTTCATATATATTTGATAAAACATTTTTTTCTGATAAGAAATAAGCCATTGTTTTTTGTTTGCTTCTAAACTAAAGATACACGTAAGTGAAAGAAGTAAAACTACCATGCTGCAGGGAGAAGATCAAATGTCCATTTGCCAAAAGCAAGGACAAATCTTCACATGGCAGGTGTCCTTTCTAGGAATCTTTTATGATTTCAATTCCACAGGCTGGCCCTGAAGATGGGAGTGAATCCACCCCCCACCAATTCCCTTTTTCAGGGTTTCCTGTAGCATTTTGAAACCTGTTTCCTATTGTTAGGCTTTAGAGATAATAGCTAACATGAATATTATATTTAGATATAAGAGCTAAGATATTCAGGGTTTGTAAAACCCTCTTAGACAGTGGTTAAAAGCTGTTATTCAAATATAAGCAAAAGATATTGAAGTTTTTTAAGAGAGTTTTGTGAAACTGAAACCTTGGCAGCTTCAGAACTTTTTGCTAAAGAACTGGGAGACAGAGAGGAGGAAAGGCATTTTCACAGCAGTCAAACCAGCACATAATATTCTAGCTCCTTAGTACATTAAATTCCTCTGCTTAGAAAATGTGATTGCCTGCAAAGAGGAAAAAATGTTCACTCTTGAATGGTGATTGGATATTTATGATGTATCCATAGAATTTTTCAATCTCTGTTTAAACACAAGCCATATTGCCTCACTCTAAGAAATTGCAGTAGATGTGATAGTGAGCACACATCTTCCAGCTAGGAGCTTTGAGATAGTCAGCAGTCTGTGTGTGCTTGGAATTCCATGTCCTGACTGCCCTGATGTAAACAGCATTCACAGGAAGGGGGAAGCAGTTACCAGAGACAGGAAGGCTGAATTTAGCATCAAACTCCTTATCTAGGCAGAACGGGCTGCTCAGGATGCTGATAAGAAAAAGTGTATAAATTGCTCCAGCAGCCTGTGATAGCTGCCTGGCCCTTCCTGGGAAGACCGTTCTCATCAGTGTAATCAGAGTACAATCTTACACGTGCAGATGGGTTTAGGAAGGGATTATATCTGGGGGCCACTTGTCCAAAATAATGCTTTGTGTACTACAGTCTCATTCAGTCTGGCTTACTTGCACTTCAAGGAAGAGATTAATCTGCATGCTGAAGTAGGAGGATGTGTGTCTGTAAAAATAAAAACTTTGTCATAGTAAGAGTTATTATTAGTCTTACTATCCATAAAGGAATATAAGCCTTTCCTGAATCTGAACATGCACTGCAATGTCTGGTTTAATTTCTAGATTACAGATTTTATATCAGTGCTGGCACAGCTCTGGTCCCACCTCTTCAGAGATAAAAGCTGTTGCTGCATTGTCTTAAGTGCTTTGGATCGGTGAGCTGTCTTGTTTACAAGTGGCAGATACACGGCTTCAAAACACTATTTGCAGTGTAATTAGTTGCTCATTAACATACGATGTCATTTTTCATTTTGATTTATGTGTGTGTATATTTTGGGAAATCCATCTGCTCTGAGTCTACAGCACAGCAAAGCACCATTCCATCAATATGTGCTCCTCAGTGGCTGAAGTGACACAAAATGCTAGGCTCCTCCACAGCGATTTTTCTATGAATGATGACTCATTTCTCATGTCTTCCCCAAAGCATGCTGAGAAGTTATTTTGGCTAAGATTGAGACCTGGAGGCAGTTTAAAGCAATCTTTTAGTTGGATCTTCACACGTGTCTGAAACATCTTTCCTTTTCCCCATCCTCCATGCCAGAGGAGGCATTTATATTTATTATAAATACATATATTTATTTCCATTCTAGTGAGGAAGGCTAGAAACAAACTATGAAAAAGGAGAGTGGTATAAGAGTCTACCCATGTCCTGAACAGCAACAAAGCAATCTGTCCTGGGTCATTGCAAAGATGACATTCTGGATTTGAATGGCTAAAATAATTCAAGTCAAGAGGATATTGGGGTCTATCTGTTCTGCTCACTGAATGTGGGTACCACACATCTCCTGAGCACAGGAGGACATGGTGACGCAGCTGTCAGCAGTCTTAGCACCAGAGTATCCAGCCAGGTGCTCCACACCAGGGTTGCTAGGTTAAGCTAAAACCTTTAATCGTTCTAGTTTTGCAAAAGAGTTTTATCTCTGTGGTATGCTGCAAATGCTTCCTCAAACCTAGAGAACATTACTTCTTTATAAAGTATATGTTTGTAAACTGGATAATTTCCAGATGTCAAATCAGTTGGCAGACTTTGCAATTACAGTTCTCTACTCCAGGTTCTCAGCCAGAGCTGGGCATGTGGTTACCTTGGGTATTTTCAGGAACCATCATAAGGAAAATAACACCTTTAAGTAGGGGAAAAACCAACAGCCTAATGGGCACCTCGTGGCAGAGAGCACCTCATCAGGTTTGTCCCAACACATTCTCACGTCATTGTTCAATAGAGTAACAGGCCATAAAAGAATGAAGCAGCTACTTTCCTTTTCTGTCACATATTGCAGGTTACTCATATTTCCTGTCCTGCTATTTAAAGGACTAAGGGCTGAAAACGAGAGTTCATTAACTTGTCTGGAATTAAATATTTTTCTTTTTCTACAGCCATGTTGAAATGAATGATAGTAACATAGGGCTGGAAGGCATCACCTTCTGCCTTGAGACAGGACTACCCTTCCGGAAGCTCAGGATAAGCCCAGGTGCAGGTTGCCACCAGAAATGCCCCTCCCATCTGCAGGGGAGCTGGCTACAGGGTACATCAAAGAAAGTGACACCACGTGTTCCATGCCAGCTGCCCAGTGAGTCCCAGGAGGAAGGGGGGAAGGATCACCCTTCTCTCCCTGCTGACTGATGGGTTGGGCTGTGTCTTAGCCAAGAAGCGAAACACGTGGGAGAGCCCGGCAGAACTGCAAGCTAACATCACAGTGGGCTTAGGCACTTGGTGGTATTTTTGACAGACTTGCTTTAACTGAGCACATTCACTGTTCAAACATTTTAAAATAAAACTTTGCTTCCCACACTTTTTTTGGCTCCAGTTGGCTGTTGTTTTCTTTATGGACTTAAAACTATGCTTATTCATACTCCAGAAAAATCCTTATCTCTGTCTGAATGGCCTGGGAAAATCTTAGGGCACGCTTGCAAAGCAAACTTTGAGGAATTAAATTTAGTTTTTCAATAAATCTAGCCAATTCAACTGTTGTGTTTGACAGCCATCCTTCTAAATTTTGAAGGAGACTGAGTTATTCTCTGGGGCGTGCAGTCTAGAGTTGTGGGTGCTTGGGCCTTGGGCCCCAGGAGGTCACAGGCCACATCAAATAGGTCCAAGAAGGGTAGCTAAGAAAAGCAATTCTGTTGTCAGCAGCCTTAAATTTTCTGTGCTGGAAACTGTACTACTGGGGAAAAAATAAAAAGTGTGGGTTTGCAGATTGAAAGAAAGGTCTGAGAGTGTGGCCACAAGAGGGACAGCCACAGCTGTTGTGTTTTTCAAAATACAGAGCCAAATTCTTCTTGAAATGCAAAGATGTTTTCAGGAAAATGTTTCCACTGTAGCATATTCTGATTCAGCACTTGTGTTTAAACTATAGACCATTAACATACTTGTGTACAAACATCATCATGTAAGTTGCTGCCATCCAGGTAGGTGTGAGTGAGCACTGAGGAGTCTGCTCATTGGGAAGGCACGCCTGAGGAGCTCCCCTCACTCTGCAAATTATACTCTAGGAAGTTTTAATATATGACACCAACCCACCCTTGCCAACCAAGGGGCTCCATTTTCTTCCATGCACCTTAAATACAAAGGAAAGGGGTCCTAGCAGGAGCTCCTCAGTGGTTGCTGCCAAAAAGAGTAGCAGTGAGTTTGAAAGGGGAAAGAGATGGAGGATGCTTCCTCTGAAATGAAGGCCCTTCCACACCTCCTCCTCTCCTAAATCCCACACTGCTAGTAGGGATTTTGGGGCTCTACCATGAAAGAAGAAGGCATTCTGCACAGCCAAGTGCACTGTGCTTGAGGAAGGCTTGTCAGCAGCCAGAAAGCAAAAGAAGGTGAGATGGAGGAGGCAGGCTGCACTTTTTTAGAAGTTTGGGGAGTTCAGACAATGAGTACTCACATGCATAGTGTATTTTTTAAAATCTCTCCATAAACTGCTAGTCATTAAAAAAAAAAACAAACCTTCACCTCTTAGCAAGGAAAGCAAAAAAAAAAAGAGAATAAGCTACAGCTACAGTCTTTTGACACAGGTTTTTATACTTTACAGCCTTGAGAAATTATCTTCTTCTGATTCATAAAATAAATCAACATGATGCAAACAGCATCAGGAACTTAATAGTTTTAAGAGGAGTTGATGCTAAAATAAGGTATGCCAGCCCTGAAATGCCTCCAGACTGTGGTTGTGTAATGGAGATAAGTACAGTACTTCTTTGGAGCATTAACCTGAATTAAAGGATGAAACTACTCGGTGGCTGGGCAGGGATCAAGCACACCCCTGGTTGCTGCTGAGGCCTTGACAGAAGGATTAGAGAAGTTGCAATTTCTTTTAAATACAGAAATCCCCACTGAGGAGTGCAGCATTTTTCTTACAAGGACCAAACTGGCTCTCAGGGCAGTGGTGGCTGTGGGGGAAGGCATTCAAGAAGGGGTTCAGCATCCACACCCAGTGTTTGGAGGGCACGGCTCCAGACTGACCCTGCTCACCCCACAGGTTGCAGTGGCTCTCCACAGAGCTTTCCATTGCTTTCCAGGGAAGGCAGATGGATAAAGTATTAGGGACTGATGTAAAAGCAGTTTATTGTGTCTATGCTGCAGCTGCGTCAGGAGTTACGTACCTAAATCCTTCTGCATCACGGCAGGGGAACGCTCCCCACGCAATGCTGCTTGTTGACAGCGATCCTTTCAACTCACTCCTCAAAATACAGCACACAGCAGTTGCTGCTGTGCCATGGAAAAACTGTGGTGTGTTCCCAAGTCACGTAGAGCCTGATCTTCAGCTGGGGTCAGGCTGTGTGAACCAGCAATGCCTGTCATAGATGGTTCATCCCGCCAGAGGCATTCCTTCCTGTGAGAGCACAGGCAAGGCCACACACCAGCAGGAGGCTCCACTTCAAACACACCCTTCGACGGGATTATTGCAGATTTTCCTTGGGGATCTTGAGTCTGGATTTTGGTAATAGCACGTACACAAATGCCATTTGTTTGAACTAAATCCACTGGTTTTGTTTCAGCTGAGAGATACCTCAAAGGAACATACCTCTCTGTGTGCTTCACAACCTGAGAATGGATTTTAAGATGCTGCTGCCTGCATAGAGCCTGTAATGCACTCTGCCCTTGCAGAGCTGCCTTGTATATGGCGCACAGGACAACCTTAACCTTCAAATTGCACACCAGAAAAAGTCTTCCTTTGCTACTGATTAAAGGCAACATGAAGATGTTTGGCTGATGTGTTCCTCTAAACTGATGATGTGTCTGAGCAGTAAAACATGCTATAACTGGGCAAGGCAAGCTGGCTCTAGCACAGCTTCCCACTAAGACTGGTTTAACATGTGCTGGGGAACAAGCTGACAGTGCCTTTGCTTGTTCAAGACTGTGGTGGTTCCATCAAAACAGCTGAGATGATCATCCCTTTCAGCACTGTCTAGAATTAGAAAGCCAGAAATAAGAACAGTCAGCCAGACTTTGATACTCTCCTAAGAAAACTAGTTTAAGAGTCATACCTCAGGAGCTTATCTACGTGTAGAATTGCATTAATTCAACAGGAACAATTAACCTAATTGAACCTTTTGCAAAACATTGTGCACTTGCATTTTAAACAAGTGTCTTTCATACCTGCCTCCACCATTGCTTGTTCCAGTGGTTTTTGGTGTGTGCTTCCTCCACGTTCATACATGTCACAAAAAACAGCTGAGTGAAGCAGTTTGGCAGCAGGTTTGAATTCCTTTTGGATAAACGGTGGAAAGTGTCTGGGCAAATGACAGATTTTAAAAGATAAAAAAATGACCAGCTTCTTTAGTGAGTTAAATAAGCATATAACTAAACTGGGGATGAAACCCACCTGTCCCTCAGACACCAATGCCTTGGGAGTGACCTGACTGACTGTCCTGCAGCATGGAGCAGGGGTGCTATGGCAGGGCACTCAGGGGTGTAGCTGCAAACTGGGATCCCATCCCACCACTTATTCTCTCAATGCCACAGGCTTAAAAAATAAATTAAAAAAAAAATCACAGCCTCTCACCACCTCACCTCCTCCAAACCCAGGTGCTCAGGTCTGCTGTGATTTCCAGAGCATCACTGTCCAGCTGCAAACCTGGGTGACCAACCCCCAACACACACAAGGCACCAATTGCAATGCCCTTCCTTCCCACTGTGCCCTGTCAACACGTGTGGTCCTACACACAGGGATGTCCCCGCATGGCTGAGGTTTGGTTTTACAAGGAACCCTCAGCCTTGCTGGCAGGTGGGAGCTGAACCAAGCTGACTTCTCAGGAAAAATTTTGCCTGTGTGATTTCAGTAGTTCCCACAGCTAAAATACAAATCATTGAGGATAAAGGGTTTTAAATCTGCATCCACACTGATTATTTTATAAAATTATTATTACTGTACAAAAATGTACTCTTCAGATCCCCTCAGAAGCAAAGGCTGGAGTAGTGACACATGGTGAGAAGGAGAAAGACTCACAGAGGTTTCACCTCTTTTCATCCTTTAAACCACATTTTTAAATTATAGTAATCACAGTATCTGATCATATTCCAGACTGGCAGAACCATTCCCAACAGAGTTGTCCTCATTAAAGTGTTTAACCTTGAAATGTAAATAGATTTCTTTTAGATAATTTTTATAATTACAGATAACTTTTGCCCACTGAAATGTCCGTTCATTTCCTGTACACTCACCACTTTTTCAATTTGGTTTCTTTTTTAAGGAACTGTTTTTGCAGAAGTAAGAAAGTAGCATCAAGGACAATTTCATTGTCTTTACCTGCTTTTAAATTAGTGATCTAAGAACATGTTAAACAACCACCACTCCAAATACTTTGGCTGTAGCTGAATCAACTGATGTGCTCAATTGTAGCTAAGGAACATGGGAAATATAGAGAGAAAAATCTATCAAGAAAGAGAATCTTTGGAATGCTTGTGTATGTATATGTCCTTTTACCAAACCAGTATTTAGCTATCCCATAAGAGATAGAAACTGGAGCGAGGAGCTCAACTATTCCTGCAGTTCTTTTACATTAATTTAAAAAATCATCCACTTAAAATGAAGAGGATTGCCTCTACAATAGCAGATATCAGTGTGCAGATGTTTCCTCTAGATAGTGAGAGTGCCTAAAGTTCACAAACCTTTCTTTTTCTGTCAGAGCAGACTGGCATTAAGGCAGATGAGAGACAGCTTATTTAACACAGAAATAATCTGTCAGGAGTTGTGCTGTCACTGCCACTGCCCTTTCAACCACAGGCACTTGGTGGGGGAATCAGAGATGCTGCGATGAGGAAAGGTGACACTGAGGAGCACAGAGCACGACTAGCAGTGAGTACTCAACAGGAGGTTGAGTGTAACTGGGGAAGAAGCTGGACAAGGCAGCACACAGCAGAGAAGCAGAGGTTAAAGTGTATTTGGGAAGTGCAGGACCCATTCATGTTTTTAGGGGAAGCACAGGGAGTGATGGGAACAGATATTTGTGCTAAGGAACACACAAGGGACAGTGACAGACACAGCAGGGCAAAGGGTGACATTAATGCCCTTGGAAGAAACTACTATGCCAACAACACTGGCCAGAGGAGGAGCTGCTTCATGCTTCCCAGGAGCAGTAGCTTGGGAGAGGCTTCTAGAACGTTGACTGTCCCACAGCACCTCCTCAGCACCCTGAGGTCCCTCAGCCCTCCTCCCATCCCAGGCAGGGCTCTCCACTTGTAGGGGCAGGCTTTGAGCCTCTTATTCCCCTTCCTGTCATTTCTTAACTACCACCCTACATGGCATCAGCAGTAAGATCTGGAGGATTATCCAGCCCTCACTCAGGAGGGAAGAGACAAAGGCTCATGCTGTTTCCCCCTGCATTAGCTGTGTATTTCTATTTCAGTGGCTATCAGAGACTGCGAAGGGGTAAGGGCAACTAATAGCATGGCTGCTGTTCTCCAGCTCCCTGAAAGAACTTAGGTACGGGAAAGCAATTTAGGCAAAATAAGGAACCTATTTCCACTGTCCTCCTCGGCACTCCCTTTCTTTTTTCCAGCAGCTGGAAACACACTGCAAGCAAAGAACATCACCCCAGCATATGCAGGGTAATGCTGTACAAGAGCACAAGTCCAGAGGTGCCTCCCTTCCATATCCCAGACATCAAGAAGCTTCAGCTACCTCCATTGGCTTGTGGAGCTGCAGAGGGGCAAAGCACAGGCTCTGTCTGTCCCACCAAACAGGGTAAAAAACACTGAAATTTTAAATTTGTGGAATTTTCCTTTCCTTGTGAAGAAAGTAAGGAGGATGCATTTTTGCTGCCTATGATGAGTGCCAGCTAAGTGCCACCCTTGTTCTTTTCTCCCCTCTGTGACCCCAGAAGTGATGTTGTTCCCCTCAGCACCTGTATGTACCTCTCCTACTCCCGGTCCTTGGCTCAAAGGCTGTTTCCAAGCAGTGAATCTTCCATGAACCCTGTAGCCACATGGCCTGCACAGTAAGGGCCTGCACAGAGGGGCCCTTACTACTTTTACAGTAAGCACACAGGTGCTCAAAGCTGAAAGCCTCTTTAGGGCAGAGCAGGATGCATGGCCCATGGAATGTTCTGTCCACCACTGCTTGCTCGGATGTGGACACCGCAGCAACTTTGGAAACAGCAACTTTATGTTAGATGAATATGGACAGGTTTGAGCTATTTCTGATTCCCACTAGGAATGCTCAGTTTGCAGAAGAAAAGCTCAGGTACTGCAGAAATGAGAAAAGCCAAAAACCCTGAGAATGGATCATGGACTCATAGAATCATAGAATATCCTGAGTTGGAAGGAACCCACAAGGATCACTGGGTCCAGCTCCTGGCTGTGCACAGGACACCCCAAGAGTCACACCATGTGCCTGAGAGCATTGTCCAAACACTTCTTGAGCTCTATCAGGCTGGTGCTGTGACCACTTCTCTGGGGAGCCTATTCCAGTGACCAACAATTCTGTGGATGGAAAAGCTTTTTTTTTTGCCTTTTTAAAATTTATTCAAAATCCAAGCTCTTTTCTGAGCCATCAGCCTGCTGAAAAAATACCCTGAAGTCCCACAGGGTGTTCACAACCAGGCAGGTGGGTGTAAAATGACACTGTGGGGCCTGAAGTGCCCTTCTCTGGTAGATGCTTCCTGCCTTGCCAGACCAAAATCCACCGTGGATGAGGTGTCATGGAACTGGGGAAAACCACCTGCTGGGCTGGATCAGACCCCACTTGTGGCTGGGGCTGATCATCAATGCCTCTTTCAGAGTAGCAAGCTTAGCAGGAGACACCTGAGCAAACATCCCCACATTCCCAGCCTATTTTCATATCCCAGGATTCCAGATGTCATTCCTGTGCCTCTGTGGATGCCTCCAGCTTGGCAGGTTCCCCCTGTGCAGCCCACAGAAGGAGGACCCACATCTGTACCCAAATCTACGTGCTTCAGAGTGGTTTTGAAGCAGGTTTAGCCCCCCAGGTACTGACTGTGCCAGTCTGACATTTTGGCTGCTCTGCTCAGAGACACAAAAACTGCTTTTATTCATCAGGGAAATGGCTGTAGCAAAAGAAAAAAATAGTATTTATTTGGTTTTCTTCTTTCAGGAAGACTTTCAAAAAGCACCATTTCTGTGGCTTCAGCCTCAAACCCTTCTGAGGCAATTTCTTATGGCCTCAGCTTCTGCAATGTTTTGCTTGAGCCACAGGCACGTGGCAGGGTGGAGCTGGGTACAAGAGGAATGCAAGGTGTGGATTTAGATTCCCATTTGCTGGGTAAGTAAAGACCTGGTGAACAAGGGACATTCCTCTGAGCTTGCAGGACCTGCCCTTCATCCCCACCAGCGGCCACTCACCACTGAGCCACTGCCCCAGCACTTTTATAAGGCTTGTGCCTTTGCTGGTGTAGGGCATTGCCAGTGTAAATATTAAAAGAGCCACTTCGGCATGCTCAGAAATTCTGCAAAGGATCTGTAGAGTGGTGCTGCCACGGGTGAGCTGCCCTTTGAGAGCTACAGAACTGATTTTTGTTGTGTTAGTGTGACTTGGAGGGGCTAACACTCGGGACGAAAGTCTGCATGGTTGGAAATGAAGATAAAATTAAAATTTGTCCAAAATTAATTCAGCCCAGAGAGGCCTGAGCATCCTTACAGACCAAGATGGGGGACCTCATTTCCCCCATTAAGGGGGATCTCTCACCCCAAAAGTGCTTAGAGAAGGGGGGTGTGGGCTGGCCCTCTGGCACCATGCAGCTGCCCAGGCAGCTCCAGCTCTCAGCCCCCGTGTCACACGTGCCTGGCCTGATGCTTGTGATATTTAAAATTACCACTTCCTTCATGCTGAGAGCACAGGACATGCCCTGGCATCCAGGGGCATCCCCTGCATGGAGCCATGGAGCCTTGCCAATTAGAGCTAATCACTGTTTGCTCCCTGCATTCCTTCCCACCTGCCCACTTTCGGCAAGTTAAAATAAATGAATAATATCTAAATGAAGAGTCCTTTGTGATTCCTAGTAATTTCCCTTGAAGTAGTTATGATGAGCACATTAACTGGTACTAATTCATCATGCTGCTTGTAATCTCGCCAGGATTCAGATGGGAGAACCTGTTTTCACAGCAGCTAATAAAAGGTGGTTTATTGCTGCCCTACCAGGTGTCCTGGAGCTCCAGTCACCTTCCCAGCACAGCAGCCATGAGCATCTGCTTCCCTTGGCACAGGCTTCTGGTTAGAGACATGACAATTTACAAATAGGCCAGGCTGGTTATGACTCACCCCTACTCACCACAAACAGTCCTTTTGTTTCATCAAAGGAAAACCAGATGGAGCAAACATCTACTAAACACTGTGCAGCTCAGGTGCATTATACAGCACCTGAAGCCCAGGGATGTGCTCATAGGCCTTGCCCTTAAACACAGTGCAGGCTCAGGAAACCAGATTACACTGTGACCTTGCTTATGCATCATGCTTACAGCTGATCCAGCTCACTCTGGGGTTCCCATGAGGCCAGACCTGCAGCAGGGACTGGCACAGCAGCACAGAGGACTCTGACCCAGATCCAGGAGTTGATTTCAGAGTGGGAAGCTAAGGAAAAGGGCTGCAAGAGATTGGCAGGATCCCCAGGTAAGAGAACACTGACAGTTGAGCTCTGTGCTTATTCCCCCTCAGCAAGGCAGGAATTAAGTTAAAACCTGGCTTATGAAGGCTGTGTGGGCTCTCCTGACTCACACCAGGATGTCAGAGGAGGGGGCTTGTCTTGTTAGCCAGAGAAATGGCAAGGCTGGGAGAGGAAGCCAGTGCTGAGATTTCCATCCCACTTTTACCAGCACACCCAATTCCTGTAAGGCAACACACTCATCCAGGGACCACGTGGAAACTCCTGACAGGAACAGGGATGGAATTTGTCAGAGTCCCTCTAATTTGAAAGTGTTTATCCAGTGAGGTCGAGGACAGAGGGCACTTGCCCATAGGGGATGCAAAAGAGCTTGCCAAGAACTTCCTTATGGCTAAAGATGCTAAGCTTCTGCTAAACCCATCAGTTAATAATAGCTAATAGCTAAGAAGAAAAGAAAGAGATTTGGGTTTTGGGGTCCCAGTCAAGGCCATGTGAAGACCTGAGCAATATCGTGGAGTTGCTAGTAGCATCACATGCCTGTGTCACTGCATGGCAGCACTGTCCCTACCCTGCTGGGTTCTGGAGCATCCCTGGCACACCCCTCCTCTCTCAGCAGCCACCTGCACTTCATCCCTCAACATCAAGTTACCAGGCTGGGGGCAAAGGAGCTCAGCCAGGAGCAGGAGGCATTGCAGGGTCCTTTGGGCTGGGTCTGGCTCTCCTTCCCCACTGGGACAGTCTCATCACAGTCAAATGCTTCTGGCTGTCCTAAGAGAGAAGCAAGTTCTGCTCCATCTTTTTTGCTCACTGCTGAGGATGCATTTGTGTAGCAATGGTACAACTTGTGGGGGTCCAGCCATGGATGCAAAATTTAAAAAGCCTCACAGCTGCATGGCCACAGCAGAGACCCTGACCCTCCCCATGTCACCACTACCCAGAGGCAGCATGTGGGGACTGCACCCAAGGAGCTGCTGTTTGCAGCAGTCCTCTGCTCTCCAGCGTTTTGGAAGATGTGCCATGAAAGATGACACTTTTTGGAGCCATTTCCCTGGTTTTACACATTCAATACTCCTTGTAACTTCAAGAAGATTGCAATCAGGTAGAGACTGCTAGGGCATGATAACACACATCTAGCTTTGCCTTGTTAAAGTTCAGTTGCTCCATGGTGTCAAGCAGTTATTTTGTTTCTTACCTCCCTACTCAAAACCTGGACAAGTAGCTGTGCAAAACAGGCTGTAGACTTCAGGGGTGCTGAAAGGTTATTGGGTGTTTAGCCATGCACCAGCTTGCCCTTCATTAGTGATCAGACACCTAAGAATGAGGCTAAGTCAGGTCTAGATGTTAAAAATTACATTTGGGTTCCCTACACTCTGCCACACCACCAGCAACCATGTCTTCATGTTTAAAAAAAACCTCAAAAGCAAACTACAAACACAACTGGTAGTGGGGGTGGGGATGGTTTATCACACACTAATGCAGACTCAGATTCTTTGTCCAAGATGCAGCTAATTTCACATTCATTGTTCTTGGGCAACTCCCCCCTTATCCAGGTGCAGATGTCCTAAAGCCCAATTTTCCCTGCTGGCAGTACAAGACTAGGGCTAGCCCTATGCTGAGGGGTGAAATAGATGATTTTTTAGTGTGAAAGGCTACAAGAGCAAAACCTTTAAGCAATTTCACCAACATTATCCTGCTAGTCTGTTGTAAAGTCTGGAGACAACTCACCCCTGCAACCTCTTCTGCGAGCCAGAGTTTTGCAGCAGATAACTGTTTGGCCAGAGGACTCATTAGCACTGTATCCCACAGATGGTGGCATGAGGGCAACCTTGGCCTCTCCAAGGGGTGGGCAGAGCTTTCTCCCCTCTCCTGCACCTTTCACCCCCAGGGACTTGCCTGTGCCCATCAGTGAATCCATGTCCACTCCAGACCCATCCCAAACTACCCCCTCTCTGCCATTGCCTCATCAGCAAAGGGCTTGGTCTGAGCAGCAGCTCCTGGCCCGAGGCTGGACAGACACTGGCATGTACCCCACCAAAATAAATGTCCAGAAGGACTAGAGTCATCTTAGACCAGCTGGACCCCATCTCAAATCCTGGTTCTTATTTTCCTAACCCATTTTACTTTATTGCTTTCTGATCTTTATCTCTTCTATCTTATCTCACTTCCAGGCCTTTCTCTCCCTGCTTTTTCTTTGCAGCCCCTTCCCCAGCTGTCTTCCCCTCCATTCTTACAGCATTGCAGGGTAAACCATCACCCCTAAATGTGGCTGACAGTACTCAGCAGTGCAGATGACAGCCTTGTGAGCCCTCCTGTAACTCTTGCCTTGCAAGCTTACGTGCTATACTGCAGGCTCACGGCTCTTCCCTGTTTCCATCCAAGCAGACAGCAGCTGACATTTTTCTGGACCTTGGCAGAAGCCCAGGCAGTGCCTCCAGCAGCAATCACACCTGGAATGGAGAGGCTGGGTTTGCCCAGGCTAGCCCCAGCTCTTCATTGACAGAGTTTTTGCAAGGAAAGATCCTCCTAAATTAGTAAGAAGAGGGGGCTACCTTGCTTAAAGGGTTTGTACTTTTAGACCATTGTACTATTTGCTGTAGGAGGCCAAGGGTGAGGAATTGAGGCAAGGGGAACCAAGGTGTAGAGAGTGGAGCTGCACCCAAGGCAGCAGGATCAGGCTTTGGAAAGCACATCAAAGCCCCTAAGCCATTAAGCTACACCTGACTTAACCAGGAAACACACCAAAGCTGCCAAACAAAAGATAAAAAGCAGGAGCAGCATAACACTTTGCACAGAGCTGCCAACTCTCAAGAATGTAAAGGTCAGAATTCAATGCTTAAAAAGCAAGAATTTACATACAATGCACTTGGCTTCTCCTTCAGATTGGGAGCCTTTAGGGTTGTGTTTCAGTTTTCCTCCCAAACCACTAACTGCATAATGAAACCTGACATTTTGATGTACTTCATATTACTCTGGGAAGGTAGAGCTTTAATAAAACACCAATCAAGAGCCAGCAGCACCTTTTTCATGGCACTCTGCAGCCAGCTGCCATTCTAATAGCCAGCAAAAGGGTTCCTCTTCTGTGGGTTCCTCTTCTGGTGGTTAATTTCCAGAGCAAATTAACCATCCTGACTTCTCTGCTGAAGAGGAATGCTGTGTAGTCTTACAAACCCAAAAAAATGACAGTAAAACATGAGAGAGGCAGAATCTGGTTGAGAAGAAAACTATTAACTAACCAAGTAATTCACTCCCCACTGCTTTTTGGGAGGCATTGCTGAAGCAGCACACTGCCCTCACCCTGGGAGAATACAGCATCTTCCTGCCCACCTGCAGACAGGCATCCAGGTTTGCTCTGTGTCAGGTAAACAGCACTGTATTGTACCCACAAATTAATTCACACTGCTGTTGGGGGTCTCCCCATGCACAGCTTCCCACCAAATTCTTTCCTTCACCAAGAGCTCTGCTCATTCTTGGTTTCTTACCTAGTTTGTGTTGCAAGACTCAGAACTACGATTTTAGCCAGGTCATCTGAGGAAAGCAGTCCTTCTCTCCTGTTTAACATGCTTAAAAAGGTTTTGAATCTTCCCACCATATTTTAACATAATGAGGGGGAAAAAAAAGAAAATTAGAAACCTTGAAGCCTGCAGAAGTCTTGTGAAGATAGAAACAGTAAATAAAAATCTTGCCATCACCCCCATGGCAGAATAGGCTGAGAAAGGAAGCCAGCTTGCAGCAGGCATCAGGGGATCCCACAGCAGAACCCCATTTCTGCTGGCTCACGCAGCTGCCCATCTACAGGGCTTCTGTAAAACTCCTGCTTTGGCCAGTTACAGCATTTCAGAAACCCATGCCAAATTTCTCTTGTGGCAGCAGCTTCCCACAGCACACAGGGGCTCTGGCACCACAGGGCTGCTCCCGGTGCCCACAGGCTGGAGGGCTCCGTGCAGAAAGGGCCCAGGGCACACGATGGCTCTGCACCGTGAGCTGCCCTTTGCTCCACAGAAAGCCTGATGTAGGTGAGCTTATGGCAGCGAGCAGGTTTCTCTGCTCATTGTGTGGCACGGCCTCCTTGTGACGTTCTCCATGTCTGGCTGCCTCCTGGGTTTCAGCCATGAGCCTCCTGTCTGATTTGCTTCCACAATAAGACTTTCAATAACTAACTGCATGTACAACAAAATAATATTCAACCAACTCAGAGCTAGATTGCAGATCAAATATCTTGAAATCTTTCTTCTCTCCCTGCTAAAAGTTAAAAACCACACATGCAGCCTGCAGGGGAAAAGATTGCTCTCTTAGCACTTCCCTCAGCTCATGAGATAAATAAGCAGCTACCAGTTCTGTACTTTACAAAAAACAGGCGAGGCAGCTGCGCCACTGCATGCCATGGTAATGTGCTGGGAAAGAGCCAGATGCCTGCTGAGGTCTGGCTCCTCTTCTGCTCTTGCTCTTTAGTTCTGCCTTCCAGCCCAGTTCATTGGCATGGCAGCATGGGCTGCCTGAGCTGTCTCTGAGAGGAGGCAGATGCCATCTCCTGTCCCTCCTCACCACGTGGAAGGGCCACGTTCATACAGATTCAGACCAAAGAAAATCTCTAGAGAGACCATGGCTGAAAAGCCCAGGCTTAAAACAGAGAGAGGAAAGAAAGAATATGGGATTCATCCTCTTTCCTGGTTGGGGATCCTGCAAAAGTTGTGGATTCTGCAAAAGTGAGTGCCAGTCCCAGGGTAGGATGTCACCTGAGGACCAAGCAGAAGCCAATGTCCAGCTGTTTCTGCATACCACCGTGGGTTTGGGGGCCCCTTCTGCAGGGCAAGGCAGTGGCTCTTGGTAAGGGGAGGCAAACTCTTCTTCCCCCACTGCTGGCACAGTCCATCATGTACAACATCTGCATGCAAAACAGCAGAAAAAGTTTGTGTCCAGCCCTCAGCCATTCAATAAGTCATAACTTTATGATGTCCCCATCCTGAGGGAAACAATACCCAGCATACTCTGCAAAGTGCTTTGGGACTGCTGGAAAGTTACTTGACTTTTTTCCAGGTATGCAAACCTTTACTTATAAGAGTGAGAAACCCAGACCTGTGAATGGCACATGTTTGGGGCTGAGCAGTGCTGCTCTTTTGGGAGCAGTCCTTTGTTGCAAGCAGCAAATCCAAAACACGAATGACATCTTAAAGCTTCTTGCCTGTGAAGAGTTGGAACTTGAGACACAAAACCCAAAAAGTAACCACATGCTGCTTAAAACCAGGCCTGGCTGCCCACCAAGTATTGGTGACTGCAGTGACTGGTGGAGAAACACAGCCCAGAGCCAGGTGTCACTGACAGCTTGGCATGCCCTGGTAACACCAGCTCACCAAACAAGTTCCCCACGGCACACATAACAACTGACAGTCACCCTAAGCATTTTATCAGGGGGGAGCTCATATTCATGAGTTACATAGAATCATTAAGGTTGTAAAAGACCTCTAAGATTCCCAGTGAATTGTGCATCCATATTCACATTAGTTTGCTGTTGGACCCACAAGGATAATGGTTCCTTAAAAGGGCCTTGATTGTTACTTGTACTAAGAATTGTGTTGCAAAAACAATTGGCAGCACCTAAAAACTGAGGTTTTCCTCTTTGTCCTCAGTTTATTGGCAAACAGCAGAAACTGGCTGCCTTTCCCTTCCTCTCCATACCTTTCCTGGTTTCCACCACAGCATGCTAGGGAGAGAGAAAAGAGCAGCCAATTTTCTTTCACAAGTGCTCCACTGTGAACCCCTTGGGAAGAAGCCTCCATCTTTGTATCAGATTCAAGTGTTCTCTTATCTGTGGTTGCTCCCTGGGTTGGAAGAGTTGCCCTCCCTCACAGTTACAAGGGGGTTCATGCCTTCTCCTCAGTGGAGTGCAGCTCTGCACAGCCCCTGCCTCAGCACAGGAAAGGACAGAAAGTGGCTGTGGTGCCATTGCCAGGGAGCTCCCCCCTTCACAGGGGCTGAGCAGAGCAGCTCTTGCAGCACCTGTTACCCCACCTTGCTCTTAAATCAAGCTGCACTGGAAATCGACCAAGCACAGCTCAAGTTATTGACAGTGCTGAGCAAAGGCACAGGGAACTGCAATGAGGGGAAAGGGAGATCAATGGCGTCTTTGACAGAGGAATGAATCTGAGCAGAGCAGGGGACTCAGAGATTTGGGGAAGCTTTCTGAAGGCCTGAATAGCTTCCTGGAAGGCTGCATTGCACACTGCACTGTGAACTAGGCTCCCCTGGACACCAGTGACATCCCTGGGAGTGGCGCGTGCCCGACCCGGTGACACGGCCCCTGCCGTGCAGGCGGCGGAGCCGGGCAGATGCTGTGGCAGCCAGGCAGGCTCTGACGCAGGAGGGATTTAGCCCAGTTAGAGCTTTGCAGAGCATAAGCTGCACCCTTATATCCACCTGCTACAACAGCCCTGGCAGCCGCTAGCAGCAAGGCAGGCCCAGCATGGGAAACCCTCTCCTTCCCACCACAGCCTTTGCAATTCCCAGCACAAGCAGTTACACAAATTGTAAAAGGAAAATCCAACCAGCAGCATTTCTTTATTATTTAAACTTGGTTCAGCTCCCCTCCTGTCCTTACATGAAAAACTTGCCTGTAGTTCTGCTTTGACTTTTCCATGCATAAAGACACCCCTGGTTGCTTGGTCACTAACAGGTATCCACATCCCAATCCCCACATCCCAATACCCACAAAATACAGCTCTTAACATCCAGATAGCACCATTGTATCGGTCATGCACTATGTACAGTGAAGGACTGGGGCAAAGAGGAGACTGGTGCAACCTTCCTGGAGCCACATCAGTGTTGAAGGTGCTCCTAGTGCACAAGCATGCTGTGGGTGAGATGGATTTCCACCCAGACCCCCAGCACTGTCCTCCCTCCCCTTGAGAGAGCTGAGAGTGCTGTTTCTGTGGGAAATATGGGGTCAGGCTTGATTACCAAACCTCTGATTGAAGAGGAGAAAAAACTGCACACAGCAGAGAAAGCGAGTCAAGAGGAACACAGCACAGCAGTCTCCAAACCCTGCCCTGAGCTCCTCTCAAATTGCCCTTAACCAGTTGTTTCTCTGTGACTCATATTCCTCTTCTCCTTTATCTGCCCTTTTTTATTCCAAACTTATTAGAGAGGCAGGTTTCGGCATTCCCACGAAGTGAAGCAACAAAGAAGCCCTTATCTCAGCAGGGATGCAGGGCTGTTTCTGTAACAGCCGGGGTGGGGTGTTGCCTCAAAGAGGCGGAGAAGCCCCGCTCCCTGCTCCTCACCCCCTTCTCCCCGCTCCTCGCCTCCCTGTCCCTGCTCCTCGCCTTCCCTGTCCCTGCTCCTCACCTCTCCTATCCCTGCTCCTCACCCCCTGTCCCTGCTCCTCACCCCCCTGGCCCTGCTCCTCGCCCCCCTGTCCCTGCTCCTCACCCCCTATCCCTGCTCCCCAGCCTCCCTGTCCCTGCTCCTCACCTCTCCTATCCCAGCTCCTCACCCCCCTATCCCAGCTCCTCACCCCCTATCCCAGCTCCTCACCCCCCTATCCCTGCTCCTCACCTCTCCTATCCCAGCTCCTCACCCCTGGCCCTGGCCCTCTCCTATCCAGCCTCCCTGCTCCATCCCGGCTCCTCACCTCCATCCCAGCTCCTCACCCCCCTGGCCCTGTGTTTACCGCCTGCTCCTCGGTGCCCAATCCCTGCTCCTCACCCCCTTCTTCCTGCTCCTCCCCCCCTCTCCCTGCTCCTCACCTCTCCTATCCCTGCTCCTCACCCCCCTATCCCTGCTCCTCACCCCCCTCTTCCTGCTCCTCACCCCCCCGTCCCTGCTCCTCACCTCCCCTGTCCCTGGCATCCCTGCTCCTCACCTCTCCTATCCCTGCTCCTCACCTCCCTATCCCTGCTCCCCAGCCTCCCTGCTCCAAGCCGGGTGACACCTGCACCCAGGGCCCCACACAGGCGGTGCCCATCCCATGGCACCGGGAGCCACATCCTCCCCACCTTCTGCATGGCTGAAAGTGCAGCAGCTATCACACCTCTGCCTGCACGAAGCTGCTTTGGGCACTGAGGACGAACACACGGAGGCGAGGGAAGTCCTGCCCCGCTGCCACAGGCTGCCATGGCACCCACACCCCAGATGTGCTATTTTAGTCACAGCCGGGCCCACAGGTGCGGCAGCGGCCGTGCGTCATCTTGGATGGAACCGTCCCAAACACAGCCAAGATTTCTGGCATGGGAACTCTTGGCTGGAGCAAATCAAATCCTCACACTGTGTTGGGAAGGCCAAATCAAAGCAGTGTCAGCTCTTCTGCTAGAAAACAGAGAAGTGTTTAAGAGGCTGGGTAGAATTCTCCCACCTAGAAACATGGGTGAGAATTCATGGCAGAGCAAAGGGGTGGCAAAAGGGTAAACATCCTTGTGTGAAAAATCTAGGTACAAATAAAGAAAATACCAGCAACTTTAAAATCTCCTCCTTCCTCTTTCAAAACACATAAAAGTACAACTTGGTTGTTTGGGGTTTTTTTTTTTTGGGGGAAGAAGGAACACAACTACACAGGTGGGACCAGCAAACCTGAAATAAAAAAATAAATTTAGCAGAAGTTTATAGATGTGCCCAGCACTTCATGATCCAATTTATATGAGGTGAAATATGCCCTTGCAGCAAAGGCAGCAAACAGTATCTTCAGCTGCATGAGGGAAAATTGCCAGCAAACAGAGAGAGGTGATTCCTCCCCTCTACTTGGCACTAGTGAGGCCATACCTGAATCCAGTCCAGCTGTGGGCTCTCTAGCAGAAAAGAGACATGAACATATTGGAGAGAATCCAATGAAGGGCCACAAGGATCATTAAGGGACTGGAGCATCTCTCCTATGAAAATAGGCTGAGTGAGCTGGAAAAGTTCAGCCTGGAGAAGAGTAGGTTCAAGGAGAACCTTACCAATGTGTATAAATACCTGAAGGGAGGGTACAATGAGGAGGAGCCAGGCTCTTTCCAGTGGTGCCCAGTGACAGGATCAGAGGCAGTGGGCACACCCTGAAACACAGGAGGTTGTCTCTAAACGTCAGGAAACATTTTTCACTGTGAGGGCAACTGAGCACTGGAATACATTGCCCAGAGAGATGGTGTAGTCTCCATCCTTGGGGATATTAAAAAGCCACCAGGACACATTCCTGGGCAACCAGCTCCAGGTGGCCCTGCTTGAGAAAAGGGTCAGTTCAGACAACCTCCAGAGGTTCTACCAGCCTCAGCTGTCCCATGACTTCCCACAGGAAGCAGCAGACAGCCACAGTTTTCCTTCTCCTCCCAGTTTACACAGGTACAACAAGACCAAGAGAATAGTTCACAGATTTTTCTTCAGACAAGGAGTTGGGTCAGTCCCAGCCTCACATCACTTGTCTGACAGCACACAGGACAGAGGAGCAGAAGGGACCTTGCGTGGCACTGTTGGTCCCTTGCTCCTGGCAGCAGTTGTGTTGCATTTATTCTGTGGACCAACAAGCTTCCTTTTAACCCCACTGAGGTTGCCACTGCGTGCTGTGGTGAACAGCAGCAGCCAGAAACACGGCAGGGCAGAAGCTGGCACCAAGCATTAGTCACCTGTATACCAGCACTGACGCTTGCACAAGCAGGACAACTGCCTGACGCTCTTCTGACAACCAAAGCAGCCTCTTGACATGGGTACCAACAAAGAACACCAGATCCAAGACAGAAACTGCAGATAAAGCTTCTCAACCAGCAGCTCCGGTGCCAGGTATTCATTGCTGAGCCACACCTACCCAGCAGAGCCAAGTGACAGGCACAAGACATGCTGACACTTGTGCTCTACGCAGATTGCGCTCTCTGCACTTGCTGTACTACCAACTGCAAACTTCAAACCCACCTGCATCCTGGGGTGATCCTCCCTGCACCCCCCAACCAGCTGAGTTACCCTGCCCGCTCAGCTGAGGACTGCAGGGGCACAGCTGGGCAGCAAGGGTTCACTGCATTTTTGGAGAGCTGCTGTAGAGCACCCAACAGTGCTGGGCACCCTCTTCCAGGGCAGACAGGCACAGGGCACTTCAGATGAGGCACGTTCCTTCCCCATGTGTGGTTTTGGGACAGCATGGCAGGAAGTTACTTGTCTCCAAAACTACACCAAAGGATCCTCAGGCATTTGCAGCCACTAAGAATCACACACTGAAGTTGCCAGCATTAACCTCTACATGTTGACCAGCACCAGCAATAACTTTTTCCTTTCCAAATTGCTCCTGTCCCTTGGAAAAGGGTGGCAAGGAGGGTCCTTGTTAATACTGTACTCATGTGCTGCTCAAGACCTGCTGTCAGCACCTGTTAACATGAAGCCACCAGTATGCAGCACATCAAGACTTTGTATTAGGAATGAGCAGAACTGCACTGTGCTCATTGACTTGCATTAAATATTCCCTGTAACAAGTCAGATAGGATTAGTTTATTCACAGAAAGATAAGATTTTCTTGGATTTACCACATTCAACTTCCATCAAGGGAAGTAATGTGAACTAGGAAGTACTTCAACAGAAGGTAAATTTCCTCTGCTTCCAATTGTCTCCTGTGAGACAAACTATATGCACCACTAAAAGCCAAAAAGAATAATATTCAAAATAGACTTTTTCATGCACTCCTCCTCTCATATGCTCTTGTTTCAGCACTGTTATAACATTACAAAATGCTCTTATTTAAAAGCCAGGTTGATCTTTCCAACCTTAAAGTCCATCTATTCAAAAAGTCAAGTTATTGTAAGTAACTTTCAGGTCAGAAGCACACAACTAATACTTTCACAGACCTATTACAGACTTTTTTTTTTTTTTTTTTTAATAGTAACTTTAGCTTCCAGACTGTAGACCCTCCAATGCCCATTCCCACTGAAGCTGGCTGTCTTTCCTTCTGCATCTGGCAGTAAGCACCACTGCATTTTGCATGCTGTCAGTAGACTGAGAGGCCAGGTCTTTCCTTACAGACAGTGTTTGTTTCCTCAGTGAAGCACTGTTGTCTTCCTCATTCCCAGCACAGTGTACACATCCCACAACCTGTCATAACACCACAGGAGCACTCAATTGTCCTGGTCCCACCAGAGAGGCAGGCTCAGCCCTCAGTCATTTATCTTCTAGGGCAATACCCTGCTAAAGCAAGTATGCAGCAAGCCAGGTGGGGAGGAAGGAAGGAAATTACCTACATATTTACACAGATGGAAGCAGATATCCCAGCTCATTTTGGAGTTGTCATTCTGGAGAGAGCACAAGCCTGGAGTGGGGCAAACAGGTACCAGAAGGACCTGACTGCTATTTCCAACAGACAAAGCACATCCCCTTCCTTTGCTGCTGGACACATTTCTCAGAGACTGCTGGTGTTATGCAAATCTGATACAAGCCCAGAGGTTAGAAGTGCTCAACAGCAGCACCAGGCTCTATAAATAAAATAGCCAGCAAGCCTTAACTCTTATTACAACACAGCCTCTGATTAAATTTGCATAAAGGCAACAGCTTTTGGAGACAAAAATCTAAATAGTAGGTCTAGCAGCCAGATGCAAAATGAATCAGCAGCAAGACACTCACACCTGTAATAGAGCTGACCACGTCTACTTTTCATCAGCAAAAAAGACTACCTAAGAAAGGTCAACAAATGCTCTTGAAGATCTGACTGTTGAAAGATTTAAGCCCTTGAACTCATTAGCATTATGCCTCAGAATATGTGAATAAAATCATCTCTTGCTTTCTGCCTGAACAATTATTTCGTCTGGGGGTATCATCTTGTCTAACAGGATTTGTAAAGGAGGCTCCTTTTAGAGAAGGTCTTACCATTTAATCCAGTTACCTTTTGTGTAACTGAGAATGACCCTGAACAGGGCAGGGGGAGGCTGTGAGTGCAATCAGGCCTCTTGGCATCACCTTGGCCTTTGCTGCTGCTGCTATGTGCTAGCCTTCTATGCTTGCAGAAATTAACCTGAGATGGAGCTTTTAAAAATACTAGGTACAAGTAACTGTTGAGTTTCATAAATGTAAAACTTCATCCCAAGGGACAGATTTATTCACTTAGATAGGACCAGTTAGAGGCACTAAGTGACAAAGGAGCCTTCTGCTCCTTATTATTTCACTGTCAACTGATTGATTCACTGTTAGTTTTTATCCTAAATGTGTCCAAGTAGAGTTGAAACATTTTGGTTTTTACTCTGGGCACATGTAGTATTTCACAGACAATTAAAAATTTACATAGTAACTAGTCTCTATTCCAAAGACTGAGGTTCAAATTTCTTCCTGATGAATGAGTTTCAGAGAATGCTCAGGTCGGTGCAGTCCAGCAGACCCAGTGCTGCACTCCCAAGCAGCTCCATCCCAACTCCATCGTGGCAAGGGAACAGAGCAGAGATTCTTCCCAGCGCCAGGAGAGACCCAGTGAGTCACGGGAGCCAGCTCTGGCAAGAGACCGGCTGCAGGCACAACAAGTAGCTCAGATTTCATCAAATGAAATGCAATAGAGAGCCAAAAGACTTTCCAATATTTACTACAATAATTTGCCGTTGGAGGGGAAAGGGGGGACATAAATACTCTAACTCTTTTCTGTCTGTATCTGCTAACAAAACCAGGCATGCTTCTCTCAGTTCAGGGCTTACAGGAAAATACAAAAATCACAATACAATCCATAATCTGCTTCCACACAAACATTAACCAGCAACTACAACAACCACCATTTCATTTGCATTAAGAGATTAGCTAAAGCGTGTCCCCTGGGGGGAAAGCCTCACATAAATACAAGGTTTCTGAATGTGATTTTCATAATCTGCCTGTTAAGAGACAGGACCTTAAAAGCTCCACTGCACACTCAGCACTCATTAATCCACTCCCCCATTTTGTTAAACTTTGTTTCAACTGAGTAGCAGTGCTTGACCCTCAGATTACAGCTACAGCAAATTCAACTGCATCAAATCTGAACGGAGAACAGCTGAATTTATCTTAATGGCAGTTTAGGTGCTAAAGCTAAAATTAGTAGTGTTCAATTAAAATCTTCAAAAGAAAGACTTTTCCCTTTCCTTTAATATTTCCAGCAAATGAACTATGAAGTACTGGTAAACAGTGTTCAAAATGTGAACTCAGCTAAAGCAAACACGTACTTATTTTTCCAATACAGAATCTTCCACAAAGTAGAAACTGACTGCAGAGCTTTGCAGGAGACATGCACATTGTTGCTTTTATTTCATTGAATTTGGGAAAAAAAAAAAGAGGTTAAATCTACCACAACCAAAAAGTACCCAAAATGCAAAGACTGCCCATACATAATCCAATCCCTATTTTATGATCTGGATGGAGAGTGCAGCAGTTTTGGGGAAAGTACCGAGTTCCTCTCCTGTTCGATACCCCAAGAAGCCTTGTCCCCAGGGGTGGTCTGACAGGACCAGGAACAGAGACCTGTAACGCTGGAGCTGTGCCACTCCAAATGCAGGGCCCCCAGCCTCTTCCAGTGACTGGAACTGCCAGTTCCAGCAACCAACACCAGTCCAACAAAACCCAACCTTTGCAGTGTGCTGGGTCATACTTCTTTTAAATCACTCCTTAAGTGCATAACTGGCATCTAAATCCATAACTACACTTACTTCAAAATTAGTTCTAAAACTCCTTCTGCAGGTTTATGCTCCCAGTTTATTGGTATCTCCTGACAGTGAGTAAACCTGCTGCTAAACTACATGTCAATATAAAAACCAGTTGCCCTGTTTACTCTCACCTTTGAAGGCCGATAGTTAAAGAAAATTAAACACAGACTTGAAGCTATACCATGTATTTGTAAATAAAATAACTTGACAGAACAAGATTACAAAGTATGAAATGAGCCCTTTCAGAATGTTATAACTACAAGAGAAGTCAACATTCAGTCCATTTTGTAAAGTTTTAAACAAATATCACTGAGGAATAGGACTATTTCCATAAAACACCTTTTTAATGCTTTTTTAAAAAGCTTGGACCATATACAACAATTTCAGGTGAAAAATTCCACACGCACATTGGTTTGGTTACAGCTTCAGGGGTCAGTGCAGCACAGTGCAAGTTTCATTCACAGATAAAAAGATATATGAAGTAGGTACAAGTACATTCTCAAAATACAGGATGTGCTCTAACTCTGAGAAACCCTTTTCCCCCACCAAAAGGTGCTGAAAAGCAAAACACATGGTAACCAAGGGGAAAGTACACAAGGAGATGGACTCTTTAATAAGACAAGTTAATATTTGACAGCTTAAGAAAGAGGAAACAATTGAATAAGGAAGAAAACAATTGTTAGTCATTGGAAGGTATGTATGAGGGAGGTTTGGACTTTGATTCCACAGAAAAACTGAAGCTAGCAAGTCTCCACTCCTAAAATACCAAAAGGTACAAAAAGTAAGCACTATTAACACAAAGTGCCTTCTCAGAACAGCCCATTTTCCCAGCTGCAGAGTCCCCACTCCCTCATCTTTCAAGGAAAAAGTATATGCAACTCTTTATTTCCACTAGTCTTTCAATATATACAATCTGGCAATTTTACAGAGTCTTCCTGGTCCCAAGTCTGTATCAAAGTGTATTTCCCTTTGTGTATTTATTTCCAAGTAGAACAAATACTCAGTGCTTCTAAAGAAAGCCTTATTTTGAGAAATTGTCTAAGCTAAAAATACTGATGCAATTTTCATGTGAAGCAATGTCTTGCAAAGTATGAGTGTAGAGTGCCTCTCTATAGATGCTAAATGCATCTTTAGCTAACAGAAATCTCATGAAGGGATATGGCTCTGAAGTAGTCTGCTAAATTTTATAAAAAATATGACTGACACTTTCAGCATACAGAATGGGAGACTAGTGCAACATGCAGCATTGATTGTTTATTCAATAAATACTTAATCCAATTATTGCCAACCAAGGCAAACAGTGCAGAAATTGTCATGTATAGATACAAAACTTTAACATTTTTTGTATAAAGTCAGTCGCTACTATATCCATACAACTATTTCAAAGAAGTTTTTCTGCTTCAAAATTGAGGTTATCATTATAAAAATACAGAAACATACATCTGGGGGTTTAACACATCTTTGCAAATGCAAATTCTACATTTATATGGGAACATTCAAGAAATTAAAGTGAACACTATGATAGAGACATTTTCTGCACTGACAATTTCATGATAGTCCTTAAATACATCTCTCTTGGTCCTGGGTATACATTTAAAATGAACTTGCATCTCACATTTACCCTGAGGTCAGCTGTGTAAAAAGGAAAGCCAGTTTTACGAGGATACTTGCAGGCTTCTTGTTCAAAATATGAGGTTATTTTTAAACAAGCCAATAAAACCCCTGGGGGGAAGAAAAAACCCAGTACTCTCACCAGTGTTTTATGAAAAAAACTTGTGACATCTTTGGGAGTTACTTCCAAAAATATGTAGGCTAGCACACCCAAATGCTGTATCACCCAACTAAAATTTCAGTATGCATTTGCCAAATTTGAAACTTAGAAACTGTTCTGAAAACAAAGTATATAAATCCCCATGAAGAATCTCCCTAAATTTTTCATCTCAAGATCCCAACCTACAACACAACTTCTGCAAGGAGAAAGCTGCTGAAGCCTGTGGGAGTCTGCAGAGTCTTCAGGCCTGCCTGCACAGGTGAGGACATAACATTTGGGTGTTCACCATGCAACATGGGGTACAGTTATTACCTTGTCAAAGCTCCACTTCGAACACAGCAGTTATTTTCAATAGCACCAACAATCTCTCAGATACCAGCATTTAGGCAAATACAGACATAAAATAGGTTTGTTTCTTCGTGAATCAGCACAATTGGTACAAGGCACTGCTTGGCATAGGAAGTCATAAGTAACAGCAAAACAAGAGTTCCCAAGTTTTGTGACATGTAGGTTTGTGCATTGGATGACTTTGTACTTAGTTATATACCATGGCTAGAAAAATAAGACAGTCTACAGAATTAACAAAAACATCAACATCCCGTGCATGCTCACAGTTTTCCTCCCTAGTTCTGAAAAAATCCCACATAACATACCAATGTGAAACATTAGAAAGTATGGGTTGTTAAATTAAGAAAGTACATTTCATTCTCCAATCTTTCACAAAAGTCTAACCCAGACACAACTCAAGTAAATGAAGTTGGAAAATATTCTAATAATATTTGCACCAGTCTATCCCTGCAGAGGAGAAAAAAAACAACTATTGTCTAGAGAATTCATAAATTGAGGCACATTGCAGTTGAAGATATTCAGGCATATTTCATGGCTAGAACAGGATTTCTCTGAGGAACCTCACTACAGACTTCCCCAAAAGCAGCTCCGTATGGTTTGAAACACAACTTGCAACACATGGAAAAACATTTGGTCCTTAATCGCTACTGTCTTCATCATCATCATCATCAGATACATCATTTAAAGATGACTTAGGTGACTGGCTGTAGGAGTCTGACCTAGTGGACTGACAAGCAGTCATCTCCCCCGTAGAAAGAAGATCGTAGCAGAAGTCGCAGATTCTCACTGGCTTGGAAGACTGGCTAGGGAGCAGGAACCTCTTTTCCGAGCACGGCCCGCACACGACGAAGCCGCACTTGCGGCAGTGGTGCCGGCGGTTGACGGGCGTGAACTTGGCTTTCTGGCAGCGCATGCACACCGTGGCTTCTGAGTCCGGCACCCACACGGCCGCGTGTTCATTGCTGGGGGTCTTCCCACTTTTGGAGAGCAAATCAGAAACACATTTATTTATGTGGTTCATCCACTCCGACTTCTCTGTGGCAGTGGCAGCATAAACCGCAAAAGACTTGGTTGGTGTCTTGATAAGCCACCCGTTCCGTAAGTCTCCCTCATCCTGGATGGAATCAATAGTGACGTTCTCCAGTGGGATTATGTGCTGTTTGTTGTATTTCTTCTTCTGGATGACAATGTTGCCATAAACAAGAATGTCGTTGAACAGGAAGAACTGCCTTGCTTTGGGCTTCTTCCTACACAGTTTTGTTAGGACTCCCTCCCCAATCAGAACACGGCCAGGAATAGTCAGGGGTTGACCAGCTGCTCCAAAGCAGTTTTCCACTATACTTATTCTTCTGGTATTTGCCTCGCTGTTCGCCAAGCGATCCACCATCTTTCACAAGTATCCTAAAATCAGAAAAAAAGTTTGTTATTACAAGAGGACTGAATTCAATGGCAAGCAGCCTTCCCCAAGGAAGGTAGCAACCCCACATTTCTTAAAATATCTAACAGGACCTGCTGGCTGAGAGGCATCGACTTGGGTTAGATTTAAATAAGTATTAGCACCTAAGAATTTTTAGCAACTGATTAGTCTTTTTTCCAAAACCAAAAATGTTCTATGCAGCTGACAGCTATCTTTATCACACAGACAGCACCTACAGCATTGCATTTGAGAGCCTCCAGCAACAAATCAGTTCCTCTTTAGTAAGGCTACTGCATCCTGGCTTAATGCTCGTATTTCTCTTTATATCCTCCTGCACCTTCTCCAGATGGCAACAGGAAGTATCATCCATCCTTTCAAATTCTAATGCTAAAAAAACATCAAGTTAACTGAGCAGCCTGGAGACCCACATTAGTTTTAACACAACAAACAAATTATATAATTGCTGTTCACATAGGAAACCACACTCCCCAAACTAGCTCACTACTGCTCGCTTTTTCCAGTATGTAAACTTCAAATCATGAGCCAAAACCATGAATCTACCTGCTGGAAACATTTTGTACAGGTCACAGCTTGCACCCCCCACTACATCTGCTTTCATGGCAAACCCTTGAGCCAGGAATAGGGTGTGAATCACAGCTGGTGGCTCATCACCTGCTTTCTGCTGCCTTCATTTTGCAGGAGTCCCACAGTCTCCTCACCTACATGAGCCATATCTGCATCCATCACATTCAGGCAACCTGCAGAGATGATAAGCCACACAGCTCACAATTGCTCCTGAGAAAGACTAAGTGACCTGCACCAGCTCGAAGTTTAAAAAAGATTACTTTTTATTTCAGGAAGTGCTAATGAACTGTATGCTCCCATTACAGATTAAAGCCCCACCTTGTTGTTCCCCAAGTAGCAAGTAAGATTTTTTCTTGTGTGAGATAGCTAAGGCATCCAACAGGGAACTAAAATTAAGAAGTCACTACAGTGATTCATACCTTGGCAAACCACTCTTTAGCCTCTTTTGCCCTAGAATTTCCCAGGCAGAAGTCTGGCAAAGGTAAATCCTGCCAGCCTGATCCAGATCGGCTCCTTCAAACCCCTTGTGAGCACAGCCATGAACCTGAACTGGCTTGATGGAGCAGTGAGACATCTGGCAGAGGCAAGTACTATGGACAGACTTTCTCAGCACACTGAAGATGCTCTCCCATGCCTTGCACAGGGCTGATGCTCACAGCACCCCCTGCTACAGCCACAGCTTTGGATGCTGAAGAGCGGAGCAGCAACACGCCTAATGCCTTCTACCTGTGCTTCCCAACATGATCCCAGGGTGGGAAGTCCTCTACATCACCTACTTTTTCTTTAATCTGCACTGCCTGCCATCAATACAGCATCAGCCTATGACTGAAAGGAAACTGGGCTGAAACACAGCTCAGCTCAGACTCCATCGCTCTGCTACAACCTGAATCAGGCAATCTTCCTCCTATGAATCAAAGCACATATACTTCCTTACAAAATAGGGATGAAACATCTCACCAGGCCTCATCTAAATAAGTATGTTACCTGGAGACCCACATTAGTTTTAACACAACAAACAAATTATATAATTGCTGTTCACAGGAAACCACACTCCCCAAACTAGCTCACTACTGCTCGCTTTTTCCAGTATGCAAACTTCAAATCATGAGCCAAAACCATGAATCTACCTGCTGGAAACATTTTGTACAGGTCACAGCTTGTACCCCCCACTACATCTGCTTTCATGGCAAACTCTTGAGCCAGGAACAGGGTGTGAATCACAGCTGGTGGCTCATCACCTGCTTTCTGCTGCCTTCATTTTGCAGGAGTCCCACAGTCTGCTCACCTACATGAGCCATATCTGCATCCATCACATTCAGGCAACCTGCACAGATGATAAGCCACACAGCTCACAATTGCTCCTGAGAAAGACTAAGTGACCTGCACCAGCTCGAAGTTTAAAAAAGATTACTTTTTATTTCAGGAAGTGCTAATGAACTGTATGCTCCCATTACAGATTAAAGCCCCACCTTGTTGTTCCCCAAGTAGCAAGTAAGATTTTTTCTTGTGTGAGATAGCTAAGGCATCCAACAGGGAACTAAAATTAAGAAGTCACGACAGTGATTCATACCTTGGCAAACCACTCTTTAGCCTCTTTTGCCCTAGAATTTCCCAGGCAGAAGTCTGGCAAAGGTAAATCCTGCCAGCCTGATCCAGATCTGCTCCCTTCAAACCCCTTGTGAGCACAGCCATGAACCTGAACTGTTGTGCTTGATGGAGCAGTGAGACATCTGGCAGAGGCAAGTACTATGGACAGACTTTCTCAGCACACTGAAGATGCTCTCCCATGCCTTGCACAGGGCTGATGCTCACAGCACCCCCTGCTACAGCCACAGCTTTGGATGGTGAAGAGCGGAGGAGCAAATACGCCAATGCCTTCTACCTGTGCTTCCCAACATGATCCCAGGGTGGGAAGTCCTCTACATCACCTACTTTTTCTTTAATCTGCACTGCCTGCCATCAATACAGCATCAGCCTATGACTGAGAGGAAACTGGGCTGAAACACAGCTCAGCTCAGACTCCATCGCTCTGCTACAACCTGATCAGGCAATCTTCCTCCTATGAATCAAAGCACATATACTTCCTTACAAAATAGGGATGAAACATCTCACCAGGCCTCATCTAAATAAGTATGTTACCTGTGATCACACACATTTTAAGTTACTGCTCTGAAAGTGTAATTAGTTTCACACTAAAGTAGTTTGACAAGTGAGCTTGCACAGATATAACTAACTTTTTTAATCTCTGCACACATTATCTTGTATTGAAGTCTGACATTCAAGATGGAAGAGCCTCTAGAAGTTATTTCTCACTGCTGTTTTTGATTTTTCTTTACATGCCTCACAGCATTAGCACAATATATGAATATTGTGTTAACTGGTTTTATGGTTAGGATAAAGCCACCAAATACAAAACAATTTTGAACTACAGAAGGTGAAGACAAAATACAAACCTCCAAGTAAAAAGCAGTAAGAAGGGAATGGAAAAGAAACTAGGAGCTTTTTTATGTTTACTTGCTGCTGTCCTAGGCTCCAAAGTCAAATTCAGGTGCCTGAATGCTGAAGTCCAGGATCTGGAACAACAGTTAATTGCCATTAACTGCCAAACAACCATCCCCATTTAACAACATAAGAGAAATCAACAGCCTTTGCAAACATCAAAACTGAACCAACAGCCCTTCAAACTTAAAAAAGGATGGCCTCAGTCACAGGGTCAGTCTAAAGTTATTTAAGAATCCACGCTCTCCATGAAGTGGGGAAGGACATCAGTCATCAGAATGCAAAGCAGGCAGCCCAGAAAATACATTTTTCTGCAGGTACAAATCAATATGCATGACTTATGAACTTACTTGTAGATAATTTGTATAAAAGTGTAACAGCAAGTTAAATGCTTTTGGTAGTCCACAGGGGGAACACGACTGCCACCCCAGCCCCACAAACACAACCATATTGAAGGGTTTCAGTGAAGCAAGCTCTTGGTGTGAAGTCACAGCCACCTGTAGGAAGCAGTCGCTGCTCCACAGCTCCAACTCAGCCACTGCACTCCCCACCAATAAACTGCAAACTCAGCTCAAGGCCACTGCAAAAGCTTTCAAAATACAAGTCACTGGGAGAAGAAAACAAGGACAGAAAAAACTAAAGGTTTTAATTAACTGTTCCCTAGGACAATTTAAGAGAAAACAACTTCAACCAGGATCGTTTAATAATCATCATGGCTTGAAATCAAGAGACAGTTCCAGAACTTCTGCCTAAGACTATTTTGAGCTTGTTGTGAAAACAATCATTAACTGGACCTTAAACAAGAATCCTGGGAAAGATAAAGACTATTATCAAAGACAAGATAAATTGCATCTCTTCTAGATTGAAACCTTTTCCTGTGATGGATAAATATTCCCACCTGCCAGCCTTAAGCCTGTAAATACCAGTGACTGCTGCTGCCAATTCCACCTTTCCAAGGCATTAATTGCATTTTCCCACACTAACAGACTGGACTTTTTGGAATAAGCATTCTGATATTTTTCTCGAGTTTTTAAAGAACAAAACATTAAAAATTCATCTGAAATCCTATGCACACTAATGCTCATACACCTCCACTAGCATTTTCTAAGAAAGGAAGTAAGTTCAGAAATGGACGGGAAACTACCCAAATACATCCTGATTACAAATAATCTTGAAATGGGACAAAAATAGAAATACAAGAGAAGATATCCCTAACTGACAAGAGCTAAAGTTACAAGAAGTGCACCTCTTGCTCTAATGAGCACACTGACCAAGAAGATTTAAATTAAATATTGTTTGGACACACAAAGGAACATTTAACCCCAAGATGTCACAGTCCCAAAACAAAGTTATCAATTACCAGTCTTTGAAAATTACAATCTTGTCTTAAAGCATATTCAGATCTATTGTAAGAGATAGCAGATCATCATGCCCTGGAACTGGGTGGCAATATCCTCCTCTCTTCTAGTTAAACTTTATTCTGAAGTTTCTACTGTTGGCCACCATGAGAAACAGATACTGGATTACTGCCCTGAAGATGCAGGATGTCAAGACCTGATCAAACAAAGCGATTCCTGATTAATGGCAAATTGCTGAAAACATACCCAAATCCTTCCTCAAGCAAGTGAAGAATAAACCAGAACTACAGGCTTCAAAATAAAAGGTCAGACAGCTCCACTTAAGGGCAGAGTGTCCTACACATAGCCTCAGTTCATGGATGCTGTGAAATCATTCACACTTGTATCATATGTGACTAATTTCACACTTCTGGCACACAAACTCCTAAACTCCTTTATGCAAGGGGGACTCCATTTGTGACGGACTGCTGGTCCTCACAGACACCAGATTCATGCGCTGTGTTCAGACGGCAGCACAATACTAGCTGCTACTCAAAACATTAAAAAAACAGCCCCCAAACAAACCAAAAGAACACAAACACATCAGTTTGTAAGAAAAGTAGATACAAAGAGCTACTTCCTAAGCAGGGTTTAGCAGCCTTTCCAAATAAATAAAACTCAACTCTCAAAATGGTGCAATACCTTCTTCACTTTGTCCCTCTCACAAACACACTCTTAGTACCTTTCATGATGAAAATGCTGGGCAAAGGCTTTCATTTCCATGGCATAATATGCTATTTAAAGGTGACAAAGTATTTCATGACACAGAAAGCCCCAACTACTCTACAATATAAAGAACTGGTTTTGACATTTAAGTTATTTCCACTTTTATTCACAAGAAGCTTCTAGAGAAAGAACAATTCTGTTATCAAGATAGCAAGATCTTGCTCCCCCATTTCAGTCTAATTTTACACTTGTATCCTGTTGGTGAGAACAACCACCTTCAATGTGATCAAACAATAGACATCACTGAAATTTTTGAAGAACAAGTTACCCACTTACCTAAAATACAATCCATGCTGAGGAAGTCATGCACTTACTACAGTCATTAACATTCCAAACTACTGCAGCAGGAAAATAATTCTATTAGGGTTGCTGCACACTGACAAGTAACTTTCCACATAATTTTTTTTTTCTGCCACTGTATCCTGGAGACCAAACCAATGATCTCCCAGGACTCAATGCTTCTACAGGTCTTATTTAAAATAGAATGTTTTTTTCATATGCTAGCTCTGCTTGTGATAGTGACCAGACTAAACTGCAACAGAATTGCTGCAGCTGAGGACAGATGTAAGGAGTCAACCAAAAAGAATGCAACCCTGACTGACATCGTTACACCCAATTCACCACCAGTACATTAGCACTGTAGCAGTTAGCATTAGCACCATAAGCAGAACCACAAATAACAAAGGTGCTGGAGGGGAGAAATGAGATGAAAAAGCTGTTATGGCACAGTGAGGCAGACTGCAGGCAGCTCAGCACAAAACATTTCCTCACCCCAGCTCAGTGCATACTACCATCACCAGCACTCCCTTCAGGCTGTAGGACAGGCACAGAGGGGGTGCAGGAGAGAGACACATCCCAAATTCCCAAGTTTCTTCAGCAAGACAACAGAACCGGCAGTGTTCCATTACTTCTGCCTTGAGCAAGAACAAATCAAGTCCAGTGTACAGTCCCTGCTAACAATTGTTAATTAATAAGCATCTAATTTTTAGCATTATTTTTCTTCAACACTCCTTCAAGGGAGAAAAATATTACTGGTCTTGTTATAATTGTCAGTTAATCTATCATCAACTTGGCAATTAGCTATTAGGCTGTTAACAACTACATTTAACACATTGCATTAATACAAACCAGGCAGTCTGTATTTCTCAGAGTATGGTATCAGGACACAGGCAGTTTATCCATTCCTATGAATACTCATAGTTAAGGTGACAGCTTTAAAGAAAAAACAGCTTGTTTAAGTAGCTGCAAAAAGCACAGGAACTCAGAACTAATCACAAAGAGGCCCATCCAGACCTAAGGCTGCAGCAGGATCCTGGATGTTTCAAAGCCAGATTCAGTAACACAAGTCCAATAAAAAAGTGTCACTAACCACACCATCAGAATGGCCAAGTGAGATCTAGATATGGGTGCACTGAAGTAAATATGGGGAATAGAAAAGAGTCAGAAATTAAGGAGTACAAAAGGAATAAAAACAGAAAAGGCAGAAACAGCAGATCTAAATCAAAGCACATTATACCTTACCATGCAATAATGTGAAAATAATTATCCAGTTGTCATAGAGAGCCCTTGTTCCCACACCTGCACATACAACACCAGCAACTCTGCTACACCACATACATTCAAATTAACCAATTCTCCTTCTTACCTAAAGGTAACATGCATGCTTCATAAAAGTTTTTAAGTCTCTTAATAGCAGGCAAAAGTTACAGATTTTATCATGTTTGACTCCACAACTTGAAGGTTCTGAATAAAACAGAAATTTCAAACAGAAATTCATTGTGCTTCATTATACTTAATTCACATGAATTAAACACATATGAAAGGCACAGAAGAGCAAAAAAATTTTTGCAAGACAAAAACAAGTAAATTGTAAACCAAAGACAGACAAAAATTATCTGCAGACCAGATATTTAATGTGCATTAAATGACTGGTTTGTAACATGACTCATTATTTGGATTCACAGAGGAAAATATCACTCTTCCTAAAAAGAGTTCATCCGGCAGAATCAGTCATTTAGTTACATGGAAGTATTTTAGTAACAAGTTTAAAATTATTATTATATATTATCACATCAGACGCATTTCTTCTTGCACTTTACCTATGCAAGGAAGACAGGCTAATTTGAGTTACAGCTGCATAAACACAAAAAATTAAGTTACCCAGAAACCTCATATATCCCTCACTTAAAGCTCTGTCTGACACAGTAGTATCACTACCTTTTGTGGACAAACTTCCAGCTCTAAAGCCATCTCAGCACTGTTATACAATATGGTGACCTCTATCAATATTATATATATTTCTCTTAAGAGCAACATTTGATATTTTGCACTGCTGCCAAGTAAAACACAAGTGTAAATTCCTGAAGTGCAACCTGTTTAAGGAAACTTCTCCATGTTTAATGTGCTGAAAATAGTTTTAGTGTGGAAAATCGCTGAACTAGAAACACATACAGCAGATCTGATACAAGTGAGAAGACAAATCAGCATGTTTGAAATCTTACTTCAGCCTCAGTAGTTACACCTCCTACCCTGCATCCTTCAGTACTTCCAGAGAAGGATGATATTGACTCTTGTCCTGGCTGGCAAAATTACATTTTCTATGGACTTAGATCTTATTAACTGTAATCAGAATGCAAGCATTCATGCACAAGCCACCTTTATGGTCCTTGACAGGTAGGGCCAATAACAACAGCTGGATTAAACATAATATAGAAAGAGGCATTTAATGAAACTTTATTTCTATAATTTAGTATGTGAAATAAAATACTGCGGAAAATTAAGTGTAAGTATCCATCAACCCATTTTTTATATTTAATTCAATTATCTAGTTATTTAAATACATCTGTAACAATTAACTGATTTTTTTTTAGTGCTAATTAAATATTTGCATTATTCACCAGTTGCTTTTTATTAAATAGTAAAAAAAACAATTTGAGCATAAAGTGAAATAAAAAAATTCACCCACAAAAATATTATGTTGATAGGAGATATAGGTACGACAAATGTTTTCTAAAGGTCTTATCACTGCTAAAAGCTGACATGACAGCAACAACTAAATGCCTGTGCTGTGCTGGAGCTAGGTGGATGCTATTTAAAACATAAGACAACAACTCTCACTTAAAGAGAAATACAGCCTTCTAACAAGCAGTTCTCTTAATGATTCTCTTCAAAAAAGTATTCCCCAAACTGCTGTATTTAACAAACAGTCTTGCTATCATTATCATAACCAGCTGGTAAGGATAGAGAGGATAGCCCCAATAATATATCAAAGATGTATCAAGTGCAACAAAAAGCTTCATCGCAATACTGAAAAGAAAGAAAACCAGAGATATTAAAGAGACTTTATCAAGGTGCAGATGATAGCAGGAAATGAGGCAATAAGATCCCTCTGAACCTCAGCATAGTTTTTATCCAGATAATCACTTTTGACTGACCTGGTTAATGGCTGCAGTATTCAGAAAGGTACTGATAGTGGGACAGAAACTTTGACTTGATTTACACACCAAAAAAAAGCCCTTTTCCTTGTGGCAATGTAAGCACTGAATCTTCAAACCATTTCCCACACCCTTAGTAAATAATGGTATTTAATAAAGCTGAAAAAGCTGCAAGATAAAACACTAGAAAAGATGATGGCAACACCAAGGCTGCTTCAGATTACAGATGCAAAGATGCTTGCAATATTTTATTCTGAACACTATAAAGAAAGAGGGTAAGCAGCAATCAGTAGCACACTGGCAGGAAAGAGGGTGTTACTGTGGATCTCTCCCAAGTCCCATTTTATGATTCTCATGATTTTTAGGATTTTCTATATGAATGCATTTTTTTCTTCCCCCCCATGAAGACACATCTTCCTGCATTGTGCAAGCCTGTGGAGCAATGGCTGCAGTGTGGGGAAACACAGATTAGCTAACTCACCCCCTTACTGGCATATCCAGTATGACCCAGCAATCTTAACCCTTCATTTGTCTCAACCTGCTGGCCAATGCTGTGGCATCAACCACAGAAACCAGACCAGAAATATGTTAACAGCAACCACATTACTTCATGCTGTAATGTGCAGCCTGTGAATGCTCGGCCTTGACAAAACTTGAGAAACCTTCAGGTTATTTCTGAGTCCAGCACATAGTAATGTCCAACTACATCATGAAAGTCATAAAAGCAAATCTATGCATTTGTCTGGCTGGATGTCATCATAAACCTGTAATTACTATAATAAACCATATGACAGTTCATACAAACTATAATTGTTTTGTTTTTAACTTCTGCACATGCCTGTCACAAACCAAATCCTACTAAATTCTTCTTGAAAGTACAGTGTAGAAATTTTTGTTTTAACTGGCTGACATCTTATAGCTTAGTAATTATTTCTACAAATTACAGCTAATTTTTGTATATTCTAATTTCTATCTTACAAGCAAGGACTGTTCTTTCACTTTAATTCACCAGTTGTGTAATATAATTGCTCATATAATGTAAATAATTTTAAATGTATAGCAACAACCAAAAACCTCACTTTATTATCAAACCTTCATGGCAAGTTCATTGCTTTTCAAGTCTGCATTATCCAAAGGAGTTAGGAAGTCCTGAGTTAAGACTGCCAGAAAGGCCAATTCTATCTTCAGGACAGAGATAATTTCTAGGGAGATCTTTCAAGATGTATGACCTTATATTCCCTAACCCATTCAGAAGCTCATTTGGGTACAGAAAGCTATCTTTAGCAAAAGACTATTCATTTTGCCAAGCAACATACATATTAACATAGTAAGAGCAGAGCAGAGCTGTTTTACCATCCAGGCTACTCTGCTGAACAACCACCACACTCCTTAAGCTGCTGTATACAGGCAAAACCAGCCAAATTCTGCACATCAGCTGCTCACAACGTTTGGTATTTAACACCATAAACCTCAGCTGGAAATAGAACACCGACTTAACCTGCTTGTAAACAGCAAGTCCAACTCCCACATCCAGAAGAGTTATAATTCTAAGTAATCACAGAGAAGACACAAGGAAAAGAAAGGCATGCGGAAGAGGGCTGTCCCACCAGACATGTCTGGCCTGTTTTAAACCTGCCCTGCATGAAGGATCAGAGGAACCACCTTGGCCATAAGGCCACGTGCAGGAATAGCAGCACCCCTGCTCCAAGCAACAAACATGTGGCACCCATGAAAGAAACAGAGAAGTCCAGAATTACTGAGTTCAAAGCTGCTCCCACTATCTTCTCCTGCTTGGGGAAAACATGAAAGATGGAAATGCAAGCAGTACTAAAGGGTTTGTGCCACAGGGAAGTACATGATCAGGAGGCCTCAGCACACTCCTAGACCAATTGGAAGGGGTTGTATTTCCTTTCTGTCCCCTGCAGCACCAGAATGCCTCTTAGGAGAGAAGATACCTCACTGCAGAAGTCCAGGAGGAACATTCTTGTAAGAGGTCCAACTTTTTAATGAAGTCAGCTGCTTATTACCACTGTCATGCTTCTATTTACAATAAACCATGGTAGCTGGTACTGTTTTTGTCTCCTGGAATGATAGAGACAGAGCTGCTGCTGGGAAGAAACACATAATTCTTCATCCCCCACCTGGCAGTCAGGGATTGGAGCAAACAGAGCAGCTGTCTAAACTAACTTCTGTGTCCTTACCCATGTCTTGATAAGCTGAGCATTTCCCAAGCACCTACACAGGCTTACATGGCTTTGAACAACACTCTGGGAGCTGAGGTGCTGCCACATTTAGATGAGAAAATTCTTAACACTGTTCAAGATGGGAAAGAGAAGGTTGCCAGCATGGGCATGTGAAATAGCTAGAATTAAAAGAATTATTAAAAAAGTAACCAACCAAAAATATACACAAAACAAAAAAAAAAACCAAACCAACCACAAAAAACCACAGCACACAGCCAAAAACTCTGAAAGCTTGAATTCTGCAGAGATAAACAGGCAGGCCTGATCCACCATGAATAGTGCTCAACTGTGACAAACTTGTCTCTCAAAGCACAAAAACCAAGATCCAGGCAACTACAGGCACAGCAAATACTTGCAACTGTCAGCATACTAAAACAGGGATAAGTAAAAAGGCTGATATTTTGTATATCTAAAAATTATGTATTAATAAACTACATAACACAAGCGTGCCCTTTAAAACTGATTAACAAACAACTGACTAAAAACGTCCAGTATTCAGATCAAGTTTTTGTTGTCATGGGAAAACACCTCAGTATTTTGATTTGCCATCTGCAGGTATTTAAGAGCACTATCAGTGGCTTAGCTTAACTTATGGTGCTAGCAAACTGCATCTTTCATTTTAATCAAAGCACTGGGGACATACAGCAGAGTACAGTTTCAAAATCAATTTCCACAGACCTGAAGTTCATTCTGAAGTTTTCCACAGTTCTAAGTAGATAAAAAACATCAGAAGAAACATAGCCTTAAATGTGCCTGTGCAGAGGACAGCAGCCTGGGATCCTGCTCTGCCTCAAGAAGCTCCAGGAGACACAAACCCCATCTGCTGAGTCGGTGCCTAACAGATCACTTGACCAGGCAGCGACACCAAACACTGGGATGTATTTTTCTGTTTACAATTAAACGTTTCCCTACTCCAGCTGTTTAGCTGTTTGGAGAGCCTCTCCCACAAAATGTTACTCTCCAGTTTGGCAGCAGGGACTCGCCCCTCCCTTGCAGGCTGCCTGGACAGGCGCCGGGTGTGCCCCTCCCATCCGATGCGCTGCTTTTCAAGGAGCAGCTTAACTGCTGAGAGCCCACTTGGGCAGCACCAGGCCACGCACCTGGACCGCGGGGCGAGCGAAGTGCTTGACAGACATACACACTTAACATTAAACGGACATTGGGTGAGAGACATTTAACACAACCAAAAAAAACCAGCCAAAAGGACCTGACCAATTTCTGAGCAAGAGCCTACTTCAGCTTTGTCAACCCCGCGTGACAAAGAGAACCCACTGCATTAACATTTTAGAGAAGACCTATTTAAATTCTTTTGAGAAGGGGACACAGAATCATTACTACAGAAAAACACAGATGCAGATGCAGCTGTTCTACAAGAACTATTGCCAAATGCATCTTGCAAGCAATTTTCCAAAACCAGATCGGCTGTGTGGTTTGTTGCTGTTGTTGTGGGTTATTACAGCACACATGGAGGTAAGTTGTTAATGGCTACCCAGACCTCTCAGTCTATGTGAAAAAGACGATTTGGTTTCCAGTGACTGAAAGAAATCGTATTTTTCAGCATGCATGCTTCTTGCAGCAACTTTAACTGACAAGTACAGAACATTCACAGAAAGATCTCTATGCATCTTTAAGACAAAAGTATACATTAAAAATAGTACCTCCTGGATCTCAGGGCACTGCTTGTTACAGCACCTGGGAGCTACCAGACCAGCTACATGTTCCAAAGACCTCCATCAAGTTCAAAGAATTTATTTTTCCTTTTTCTTTTTTTCCACAAATGCAAACCTGTGACACACCAGCCTGTTCAGTGGGTCATGTATTTTTATTATACACTTGTTTAGGTATTCACACAAGAGAGTGTTAAAAAAAAAAAAAGCAGCTCTCTGTTTTAAGTTTTCTTTGGTTCACTTTTATTACCATTATGAGAGAAGTTACTGGCTTCACTAACAATCCAACAAGGACTAGAGGACAGGTAATAATCCACAGCATGACCAAACTAGAGAGAACTACCAAGTAGTCAGAGCCTGATGAGAGCCATTAATTTTCTACAAAGTACTACAACACAAAAGGACTTTCACTTTCAGCACCATGTTTCAAAAGAGAGCAAAGTTTTCCCATGGAGCCTGACAATTTACAAGCACAGCAACGTAAGATCATTGCTATTTCATTTTTATTATATCCGTTTTTTTCACCTGCGTGTGTTCTTTGAATCCTGTTATAGGAAAAGAAGCTGCACAACAAAGAGGTTTCTTTTATCAGCTCAGTAATTTTAAGCATTTCCACAAAACTGAACAAGATAAGCCAAGCAACAACACTCAATCTTCTCTAAGCAGGTGCAATCACCTCAACTTTCTCCTGCTCCTGACCCACCTAAGATAAGCAATTTCTACTTCAAGAGGTAACCCTGATAATACATTATATTGTAGAAATACTTTCAGGAAGCCAGGCAGCTGATTGCTGACCTAACAGGATCAGACAAAACACTGCTGGAGCACATTTTCAATATTATAGTAGGAAAAAAACCAAACAGAATATACAGGCATACTGAACTCTTTCAAATGCTTCAGTCCTTAACTATAAAAAGCTCCTGGTAACTTCTACCACTAGTTCACCAGCAAGAACGGACTAAGGACAAGTATGACCTGTTGCAGGGAATCCTTTTCCTACTGTTTAAAACCACTGAAAGAAGTTGCCCAAATTTGTACCAAAAATGGTTCATACCCCAGTAACCATGTGCAGGGCTGGCATCAGGAGATCCCAGAGGTGCAGGCAGCCAAAACACAGCTTAGGGCTTGGAATCCACATGTGATTTTCAGAGAGCTTGATAACACTGAAGTACTGCAATCATGGACCTGTCACTGCTGATTCCTAGCAGTATTTAAAATATCTTTATTCAGCATTATTTAAAAACACATAAGCCAATATGGCAAGGGTTGAATTCTCTTTCTGAGCAAGGGACGTAAGACCTTTCTTACATCAAATGCCTGGTGAAATATGGATGAATGATGAAGGTCTAGAAAACCAACATCTGACAGCTATTAACAGAAGCCAAAAGGAAACCTCTAACAATGATACCATAAATAAAATTTGTCACTCTTCAATGTAACTAGCTTTTCAAACATAACCTGTGTGTTAAAAGGGCAGTTCACTTGCATCGATGCTGTTAACCTAGATCAGACAGAGGGGTGGAGGGGGAACTAATCACTGTCACACACAGCTTTCAGAACAGAAGTACACTGAAAATCACTCTCAGAAGTTTTACATTACCAAGTATGGACAGCTAAGGCAGGAGAAATTTAAAGCAGAAGGAGAACAGTAAAAACAAGGAGTTATTTCCTGAAAGAACCCCTTAATCACAGCAGCTTACTGTAGGTGATGGCCTTCCTGGGAAATGCATTCACTGGCCCTTTTCCCTTTCACTGCTTGTCAGATGTGTTGGATTTATTTTAGTTATATGGAAAGCAACTTGAGTACAGTCCATACAGAGGACAATTGGAAAACTGCATAAAAGTTTGCACTAAAGTTAACCTGCACAAGGAAGATGCTGGCAACCTGAAAGGCTGCATGTATGCTACACTGTTAATTTGGTTAGCAAATTATGCGTACACTTTAGAAATGCAGATGTTAAAGAACATGCTGTAACTTTTCCTTTTTCAGAAGGCATACCAAGCGCTTAAAAGCAAAACAGTTACCTCTAGATGATATGCTGGAGGCACAAGAAGCACTTAAAAAAAGCTAAAGCTGCTGATACAAAGATCCTATTTATCACTATTTTGCAGCCCCCTGTGTCTGCTTGAATCAGTAAAATTTCTCAAGAGATTGCCTCTCAACACAGTAAATAACTGCTTGCACGTCATCTTATTACATTCACCCACATTCTTACAACCCCCATTACATTGGGGATTGGAGGGCAGGCTGATGCAGCAACAACATTCCTGTATTGGAAATACTTAACTTTCAACTGATTTTTCTTCTTCTTTTGGCACATTTAGCAGGATTCTGGCACAGTCTGACAAATGCCAAAATCCTGCTACATTACATACACAATATGCTTAACACTGTTTTACTGTAAAATAAAAAGATGCAAAGAGAAAAAATAGAAAGTCTCTCCCACTTCATTTTTAAAATCCTTTCTTTACAATCACTAATAAGCTAAAAAAACCCCAACCAAATGAACAACAACAAAAAAGATTTTGTCCAAAGAAGCAATACTCTTACCTATGTATGCAACTAAAGTCAACACGTGGGCATTTTTTTTGACTGTGTAGCATTAAAGGAAGGCTGAAAACCACGCAGTACTCTTCAATAGCACTTCTGCACAATAATATTTATTTTCATAAAAGGAGAACTTTTGTCCTACAAGTCTCAATCAAGCCACTTCTCATGTGTACAGACTCATTTCTTTCAACTAGACTACTCTTGCAGCCCTGAATTTGCAGGACTCTACTTGCCAACAATCATATCTTACAGTTCATGACAAAAATAAAATAATCTTTAGTAAACATATTCTACCACACCTATTTATAGAGTAGTTTTTCACCCCCCTCAACTATAAAAACAAGTCCTCCAATGAATCACGAAGACCAAAGTAATCCTACAACAGCAAACTTCGCACTTGCAGCATTAGGGAGAAAGTTTTAAATACATGTTTCTATTTCAGAAATCTGTATTTGCCTGTATATATTCTCTTTTAAAATATCATACTTTCATCCAAATACTGAATTAGTTCATGAAAGTAGTAAAATATACATACATATGCATGATCTATAACTTAAAAAAAAATCCAAAAATTAAATGGAAAAAGTAAGCTTGAATATTAACACAGCTTGAAATAAGTCACAAACGTACCTTTACAGTTTGAAGCTGTACAGAATAAAGTTTCATCTGCTAGTACAAAATCAAGACTTCGCATTTCTTACCTATCATCATCTAAGAATCATATTAGTTTTCAATACTGGGATTTCCTTATTTGACATCATCCATTAATAGATGCACTTTAAGAACAAAAACTGGCATGCCATTTTGTTTGCTAGGACACCACTTTCAACATTTTATCTAACACACATTTTCAGAAAATCGGGTCTGCAAATACTAAAAAATTCAACTCTGCCTTAGCTACGTCCCATGCCTTGATGCAAAGCTTTCACTTAAACACCTCTTCACCCTCTGTGGTGAAGACAAGCCACTAAAAATGCTGTAAGTGTATGAAACCAGTGTTTGTACTCTGCCATAATTGCTCTCATGGGGCTTTTGGCAATGCGCTGTCATATCATGCCTCACCTGAAATTGCAGTTCCATCTCTCTACTCCTCTGAAACTACCCTGCATCCACTAGCCACAACAGCAAACTTAAACCCACCATACCTTTTGAATACAGCAAACATTTTGCCAATGGTAATTTTTGTAAACTAAAGGGCTTTAGGATACTATGAATGGATTCTTCTGTCACTCGGAGGACATGTGTAATTACTACAGTTAAAGCTCAGCCCTTGATTTAAGGGAGACAGGACAAAACTCTAGCTGAAAAATTATTCCATCACTGCATCTAATGAAAACTCGCTTTTCAGCTAAAAAGATGCTACTCTCTTTCTACAGAATACAACGGAGGAAACTGAACCAGCTTCTCGAGCTAAAAATTTCTACACACCAGCTTTCATTTAGCATTTAAGGGACTTCCTCTATGTTTTGCTTCCACGCAGAGCAAAACTCAGACACACCAAACGGCACACAGCTGATTTGCATTCTGAAGGAAGAATTTGGGACTCAGGCACACAACACTTCACTTTCACTGTTGTTTTACACAAAATTGGTGGCACTAAAACTCTTGGCAAAGTATTATTTAAGAAACTGAGCTGATATAAAAGACATTTAACAACACTGGGATTCCTATTACCCACTGGGATTAGTCAACAGTACTTAGATTAGAGGCTAAAAGCAAGAGCACTGCCTTCCGAGCTAAAGAACCGATTCCATTCTGCATGCTGATGACTGCACACAAAGCAATTAATCTGCAGGATCTCAGCGCTGATTATACTGCTGTCTTTAAATACTTCCCTTCTTCCAGACAGGCATCCCTAAAATAATTCAAGTATCAGAATTTAAGATCTGAATATTTAAGTTCTTCTTATTTCAGGAGAGAAAGAGGAATTTGCAGTCTCAGTTCTGAAACAGATTCCTGTGTTGTGGGTCTGATTTTAAAGTCACTTTGCCTACTGTATTAACCTCATCTGACCTTAAGCTGTTAGGCACATGGAAGCTTCAGCTATAGTGTTTCTCGAATAAGCGTCAACCTTTCAGTAACTCTTAGCACAGCCTGAGGACAGCCTGAATTAGAACTTAATGATGCTTCTGGAAGCATTTGCACCAATTGAGCCAAAAGACAATCCTTGATCTCTGGTTAAGATATAAAAGGTCCTTTTGCTTATCAGCAACCATTGTACTGATGCTTCATGTCAAAACTCGAGTTACAGCTATTTCCCTCAGTAGGGACAAAGCCGATGCCAGGACGTGCTGCTCAGCAAAGTCACCCATCGCTTTCTTGCCGTGATGAGCAGTTTTGCCATTTATAAACATCGGTGCATATGAACATAAGTATTTCGAATGAGGCGAGAGGAAAAACATGCAGCTGTCTTTTCTCCAGCTACTTTCAGAAAACAGCTTACGAGCCACACGTATCTCTGCCAGACCAGCTACATTCCCCTCAAAACAGGCGAATTTCAGAGAAAAAAAAAAAAAGCACCTTATGCTCGCAGCCGCACGACTCGCGGTTCCGCTGGTTTTTTTTCACAACAGTGCTAACACTTTTCGGGCGACTCGCGCCGATAACGACACGGAGTTTCACCGGGCAAGAGAAGGGTCGGGGGCAGCGCGGCCCCGCCAGCCCGCCGGGGCAGGAAGCGCCCTCCGCCCGCCCGCCCGTCCCGCCGCCTCAAGGCTCCTCGGCGGAGTCACGAGTCGAGGAGTTTCGGGCACTTACGTAACGCCGCGGGGCTGCCGCCGTTGTTGTTTCTCCCCTTTCCCGAAGACGAACTCGTTTCCGAGACCCCCAACTCCGTCAGTGCCCTGGGACAAGCCGGCGCCCGCCGCCGTCGCTTCCTTCCCCAAGTCCTGCCCACCCCGCCGCCACCCTCCCTCCCTCCCTCCCTCCCTGCCGGCGGGACGCGGCGCTGCCCCAGCCCCGCGGCCGGACAGCGGAGCCCAGCGCCGCCTCCCACCGGGGAGCTCCTTCCCCCCCTCCCCGGGCAGCCCCCGGTTCCCAACATGGCCGCGGGAGAGCGGCCGGAGTCCCGGCGGAGAAGGGCTCCGCAAGGAAAGTTTCCCTCTCGTTCCCCGGCCGGCCCCGACCCAAGCCGATTCCCAGCCGCCCAGAACACGGCCAGACAGCGCTGCTCACCCGGTACACCCCGCTCCGGCCGCCGCCTGCCCTATTCGCCGCACGGCCGCGGTCATACACCCCGCGCCGGGGGACGGGCTCCGGGACACCGCCCGGCGGGGCGGGGCCGCCGCCATCTTGGGCGGGAAGGAGCAGCGCCTCAGCCGCGAGCTGCCTGCCCTCAGAGCCGCCCTGAGCAGGGAGGGAGGGCCGGGGCGGCTCGGTCCATGCCGACCCACGGGTGGCACCTCGTGGAAGAGGGATGCTCCAGGCAGGATAGCTGCCTCGTGGGGTTTTTTAAGAGACGTTCTTTGTGGACGATCGCGGGTTTGTGCTTGGCTCTAACTGTGCTCGCCCAGAGGTAATTCAGGATAGGCACGTTTTTAACCACCTCTCTCTGCGCAGCAGATAGGAGGGAATTAATAGCATGTCTTACTCTGAAGAGATGCTGGTCAGCGTGGAGAAACTATGGCAGAAGGACTCCAACCAGAAACACTGTAAGCGCAAGGAGCCCCTTCCACCTTCTGTGTCAGAATTTTTTGTGGGTACACATCGAGTCACCCAGAGCAGTATTTCCCAAGTCTAGCCGGCTGCTCGGCAGCTCAGCTGATCCTCTAGGGTTTCCAGCCATTGATGGATGCTGTCAGGGGGGAAGGGTGGCTGCGAAGGTTCTGGAGAGCTGTGGAGCAAGGAGAGGTAAGAGGGTACAGCACCATTCACTTCGATGGTGTTGCTCCAATACCAAAGTCTGTGCTGGAAAATGGCCCAATGGGCTTTTTTTTCCCCCCAAGAAAATTTCACTTACATGTAATATAACAGTTTCATTTTTCAAATTTCACGTTATTGAGCAATAATGTGGTTGGCTTTTCTGGGGATTAGAAATAGGTAGTGGGGGTTTCCAGTAGTAATCATGAAACTGCTGAACTTTCTGTGACTTTCAGCTGAATCTTCTATCCCATGCTCAGACAGGGACACAGATAGGCAAGAGCCACATCACTGAGCTGGATTTCTCCTGCTGTGGAAGAGGCTCACAGGAAAGGGAGCAGGACATGGAGCACCCTACAGCATGACAATCTGGTCTTCCACTTCCCCCTCAAATCCATCTAGTGTGTCAGCTTGAGCTGTCATATAATTACTCTTAATGCACTGATTTATATAAGGTGTGGCCAAGTTCTTTAACATGAGTTTTTTTGAAACAGGTGCTTGTGGCTTAAGCCACAAATCTCAGATTGTGTGCAGCAGGGTGTATTTGGCAGGTGCTTCATGTGTAAAGAATTCAGGTACAGCCAATATTTAAATTGGCCACAAGTGTCTTCATTTTGCGACTTCCAGCTGCAGAGAGATCTTCAGACCAGAGGATCTTTTATGTATGGGCTGGGATGGTTCTTGTGAACAAAACAGATCTCTTTGTGTTGTAAATTTCTGTAGATTTAACTTGTCCTCTAAATCAATTTTCTTGGCATCAGAAGCAGCTTGATGGTTAATTAAATTTTCTTTCATGCTTACAAATAATTTTGTAACATCCAGTCGAGTTAAGAAGCAGGAGAAAGTTGGATACGGGCAAAGTGAAGCAGTCCTAGTGTTTTTGCTTGTGTGTCTGTGTTTTAAGTCTCACCATGAAGTGCAAACTGACATTGTTTTCTGAAAGGCTTGCAAAGTGTAACTAACAGCAGTGAGATGCTTTTTCTACCATACGTAGTCATGGAAAATCAGCACAAGACCTTAATTCGGGTTAAGAGAAGAATAAGTAACCTAAGTAATAAGTAACAAGTTGTCCGAGGAAGGCTAGGAACTAAAAGTGACTTAATGTTAAAATGCAAAGCAACTTTAGTGCTGTGAAAGCCTGCCATTTTTTTTTCTCTTATCTTCCTATATCTTCAGAATTCTTTTTTTCCTACTGAATGGTTTTTATTTTACTCTGTTTAGCAAGAGGGGAAAATAAATCTGAAAATGGTCTGTTTGCAAATCCTCAAACACTTCTTCCTAAGTATCTATTAAAAAAGTAAACATTTGACCTAATTTTTAAATAGTTTTCAAAAACGTGGCTAAATGCCAGTAATTCTTGCTTTGTATTCACTATGTGGAAATATCATACTGATCACATGTGTCAGTTTCAATGGGGTTTTTTGTATTTATCTATCTTTACTCTTACATGTCAACTTTGTTAGTGCTGCAGAAGCAATATTGCAAAAAACTGGCTGTACAGAGAAGATGCATAGAAGGCAAAGGATGGGAGATCATGGGGTGTTCTACTGGAAGAAGTAGACATTAATTTATTTTACTATTTCACATAGAGTGATTATTTATTTGTAATTTTAATTTAGCTGAAAAAAACTTCTTCCAAAGCACAGTGTAGTCTAAAGTGACATTTATTTTTGCTCTCTAATTATAATCTTACCGTGAGTTTGCCAGAGCTGTGCTTTAATGGTGGAGGAAATATCTTCTTCAGAAAATATGAAATAGCAGTGATATGCTGCAACACATGTCTTACACTGTGCTGCCTTATGATTTTTGAATGGACACTGCACACAGCTGTATCAGGGCTTGCATTTTTCACTTCAGATCTTCACAGGGATCACGTGAAAATTGAAGCAAATCTGTCTGGGCTCAAGCCAATGCAAATAGTTGTTTCAGTAAGGATTTTTACTTCATCATGTCAGTAAGACATTTACACTATTAATGAAAGCCTCCAGTAATGGGTTGTCTACAACTCCCTTGGCTTACAGGTTTCTCTCCAACAATTTGAAAATTGCTGTGAACATTTCCTTTGTGTTGACATTGAAATTCTGATGAAACCTCTTTGAGGTTGCAGCTTTCTTTAACATATAAAAATGCTGCAAAATTTTCAGCACTGTTGAATGGGTTTTTTTAGCAGTAGTAAAAAGTAGTTTTAGGAAAATGAAAAAGTAATATTTAAAAAATTAATAGAAACCAGCATATATGTAGGTTCAGAGATTTACTGTGGGGCAAGATTATCCTTTAGAGGTATTTTGCCTTTAAAAGTTGGAGATTTTTTTCCTTTAGAGTTTCATGTACAATGAATTACCTACTGGTAGTCAACTGCAGTTTGCTTCATGGAAGTCCACTTGTCTCTCCCACAAGCTCTGGGTTTTTTTCAAACGCTCAAGCATCAGTTTTGCAATTGACAGAACTTGCAACTAGAACCTTGAAGTGTTTGTTGTGCTTGGGCTAGAATAAGAATCTGTCCACTTCTGACAGATGAATAACAGCTGAGTTCTGTGTTACAAAATGAAATTATTAGAGATTTAATTATTAACATGATATATTCTTGGTCAGCAAAATTCAGTCATGGTATATTGAAATGGGATTTTAAATGCTTTGCTTTCAGTAACTTTAAAAAGTATTACAAAAAATGAAAGAAAATCTTTGTCTTTTGCTTCTTTATTAAATGAAATTAAATTTGAAGCAGCGGCATCTTGGCTTTTCTAGCTGATGGAAATGTAGAAATGAAGAATACCTTCCCAGCTTTAAATTACTTCTTCTTTATCACCCGCAAAGGGAGACCAAACCCAGAAATTTAAAGCTATTTAAGGGGCAATTAAATGCTTTACTCTCAAATCTTGCCATTTGTGAAAATGAGAATGAATATGCAGAAGTGGTGATTTCTAAGTTATCCCGGTCTTAGCTTCTGCACTGGAAGTTTGTTTGGCTCCACTGTGTTGTGTGTGACGTACCCCTGCTTGTATGTCAGAGCTTTTGGATGTGTCCTTCTGGGGTGTTACTATCTTTTCTCAATGTTTTGTACATATACATTATCCTCTTTATGAATTTCATTTGCTGCCTTGTTGAATTGTGAAGGAACCCATTTTGGCTTTTCTCACACTTTAGCTGTTACTGCTGTGTTATCCATGAAGTGTTTTGCTGAGGAGAGCTGAGCTGTGAGTTTTAGGGATGGGGGTTATAATAGGTCCTTTTCCATTATGATTTTTTCTTGTGTGATTTTTTTTCTTTTAATTGCAGAGATTTCCTATTCTATGGTACACCAGGGACTAGAAAGACACTGGCACCAGGCAGGTGCTAATGAATGTAGCCAGGGTGAAGGGGGAGTTATCTTTTTTATGAGAAATGGTGTCAACTGCCTGAGTGAATGGGTAGGAGAATATGAATGACAGTTTTGTATATTATTTGAGCAGGTATGATTGAAATGTGCCACATGTACTGTCTGAATTGTAACTAATTTTCTGTGCTCAAGAAGTTTTTTCATGTTTTGTCAGGTCCTTCCACAGAAATGGGACTGTCAGTGTTTCCTTTTCCAGTGGGGTTTTGGGGGACTGGAAATCTTGGGAGGTACTGGGAAATGTTAATAATGCAAACAAGAAAATTTTGCAAAGCACAACCATCCCCCTCAAAAAAAGCCCAAACTAACCAGTTCCAGTGCTCTTGTAACCATAATGTTTTTTATGTATTTTCCCTTTCATACAGTGCTGTTTTCCTGATGTCAGTGTTCCTGTGTTTTCTTTGCAGGCCTACCAGAGGTGACCTTCAATTGTTTTCCTGGATGAGATCAATGCTCTTGCTCCTGGTCCAGCAAACTAGACCAGGTTCATAGGTGGGACATGTCCTGTATCTGTATAGAAGGTACTTGATCTTTGTGAAAAGAAGACCACAACCTATTTAACTTGATGTGACACCTTCACTGAACCTGAAAAGTAGTAACTCAGTGCTAGTGAATTTCAGATGATTTTTAAATGAGAATTGAAAACAATTCACTAAGCTTGAAATCAGCCCAAGGTCTGTGTTATCTTATCTGTATTTAGTGTCTTAAAATGAGTCTTTTGCAAATCAGCATCTCATCATTAAAAGCTTGTCCTTTTTGAGGGATCAGTGGAAATGGTTATGTGGAACTGAAGAAAATTTACTAAACCAGTGAATGAAAATGGTATTTTTCTGTCAGCTCAGTTGTTGGAACACTTCTGGCACTAATATATGGCTTTGCCACCGGAAAGGTTGTGGCAACCAGAGCCATCAGCAGACTGGAATGTGTAGATCCTGATTTACAGAAGACCTTGACACTTTATGTGAGAATTCCAGTTCAACTTGCCAAACAAAGAGGTCAGAACTTCAACTCAGCCTTAGTGCTTATGAGGCAAAGTCCATCTTTATAACAAACCCTTGTAACAAGGCAGCATCACAGGGCAGTGCAAGTCTCCATCAGCAGTGTCCAGTTGGACACCAGAGAGCTGTCTGGAGACTGCATTTACTGTAGAGGCCAAACCTGGTACTGGATACGTGTGAGTAAGATGATTTCAACAGGTAGTTATTGCTCTGATAATTTTTGGCTTCACTTTGACCAGTGATGGAAATAGGATGCTGCCAGACACCAAAATGTTTAAAAAAGAATGAGTTCATGAATTTATTATAAAGTATGGCTGTAGCATCTTGAAAGCAAAAAAATGGTGTGCACACAAGAACTTCTTTTTGGTAACAAAAGCTTTGATCAAGGTTGGTGCTGGAGCAAATTAAGGGCGTTGGGATTGGATGTTCTTACTTGTAGTTATTAACAGAGACTTGAACTAAGATGTAAAGCACACTGCAAGGCTTGGGAACCTTCTAGCTCATTGGCAACAGCTAAGCAAGAAAATGGGTATGTAGCAACCAAAAAGTTTTGAGATGAGGGTGGTGTGTGGGGGGACAGTGTGTAAAATTGGAACCCTGGTTTTGTGGTTTTTCTCTGGCTATCACTAATACTTTTTAGCCCTTTTTGGAAAAAAAAAAAGATAAAAGGATTCTTGGATTGAAGGCCAGTAAAAGTGCACTTCCATAAAGATCTGCACTCAACCCAGCTTTCCCACACCAGCACTCTGTGTCTCTTGGGACTCAGTGCCTGCTTCAGGGGGCAAGTGTGGGGTAACAAGGGTGGTCTGAGTCAGGGGGTATCCCTGCAGCCTCCTTGTGGCTCCAGTCACATCCTGTCGTGTTCAGGCACCACATGAGAAGACACTAGACTGAAACTAGCACTAGAAGCTGGAAATTAGATCAAGGTGCTCCAGCCCCAGCTGTCCCTGGACAGGGGCAACTCCTGTCCTCACTGTCCATGAGAAGAGACAGTGCATGGTGTTAAAAAAGCCGCTATGGAATGGTCCTGAGTGGCTGGGAGAGACTGAAGGCAACCAGGGAGACACAAGGTGACATAGGAGCTTCTCCAAGGATGCTGATTCCAACCCAGGGACCCTGTAATCCCAAACTACATCCCAACCTCCTGCCATCCCCCCCATATACACACCCCTTTGGGGACCATACCCTGGCAATCTCATCCCAGCACCCTGTGCCTGCTGAGCCAGCATTCCTGAGACCCCTCCACTCAACCAGCACTGTTCCACCACTGTGTCTCTGCTTTAATCAGTAAGTGCTGGACTGATGCCAGAGGGATGTGTGTTTCCTGGTCGTCCCCATACACTGCCTATGTGTCCCTTGGTGTAAAGTCCAGTCAGAACTTAGCCATGTCTTGATGGGTTTGTGTGTCCTATGGAGCTGCATGTCTAAAACTAACATGCATCACCAGGGATGGAAGAACTGGTGAATGAGAAATTGAGTAATTTTTTTATCCTCTGTCATTCTATAAAGTAACAATATTTCACCTGTTGATCATATTTTTCTTTCTCTTTGCTTTTCTTTTGTTTTTTCCCCATGTTTGTGGTTTTGGCTGTTTTCCAGTTCTCTTCCATTTCCAATGTGTTGCTTCCTGTGCTGCTGCTGCTCCTTTTTCTTTCTCTTTTTCTTGCTGCCTTGACTGTCCAGAGCTGGCACTGCTACTCTGCCTTCCAGCATAACTCTCCAAAGGCTGAGGCTACATTTATCTGCTCACACAAAATAAATTACATTAATTCAAACAGTCACCATTTCCCTGGGTTTTTTCCTCCCCAGTTTGGTCTGGGTTCTTTTTTGCCTCTGCATATGCTTGCACCAAAACTTCTTTCAGCTGGTGACATAACACCTGACAACACATGAAAGGTTCTGCTTGAAGGCAGGACAGCTGCTGCTTTGTGAGTCTAGAACACACCAGAAGAGTCAGTCTGCTTCCACCCCTTCTAGCCCATGATCTACCAGACCTATTGATGGATTTCAACTGGTGTATACTGGCCTCTATTGGTACCTGACACCCATTTTTAATGTTTACTGTCCAATTCTGTGTGCTCACTGACTACTGCACTGTGTGTTACTGAGGATGACTCTGACTGATCAGAATAGTGACAATAGAAATGTTCTAGAGGCTCAAGAGGAAGACTTCAGCATTTGTGTGTCTTTTATAGTTCCAATCTGCAGATTTGCTCACTGAAAAAGTCCCTTTGTCTTTTCAGCAGAGAGAAATGTTCCTTGGATTGGAGGAAACACTGTTCCAATACCTGTCAATGATTTGAATCATTGTTGATTAATTAGTTTTTATCCAAACTAAGGAGGTTTTGGGGGTTACAATCCACTATAAACCCTCATCTATAATTAATGGGTGAATATGATCTGGAATTGAGAGCATGAAGTTCAATAGTGCCAGAAGTTTCTGCTACACAGCAATACTGTCTGGTTTGGAGATTTCACTGGTGTAATCTTTGAAGATGTTGAGCTGGCTGGATTTAATGTTTCAACCAGTCTCTTTTCCACTCTCTAGAACAGTGAAGAGTCACCAATCTCTAGGTTAATGAATAAACTACATTTCAAAGCACTCCAAATTAAACTAAACACTGACATTTTTGAAGGCCATATCTCTCTCTGTAGCCACACCACCAGAAGGAGGAGGAGGCAACAATTTTCCTTCTGCAGATGGTCACTAGATGAACTAACAAAGTAGGTCAGACTAGAAAAAATAATTTTTTGACAGCTAGAAATGAATTTCCCTTTTTGTTACTGTTGTTGGCCTGAACCTGCAGGTTCAAGTGCAGGACAGTATTGTGTGCTCACAACACCTCACTGGGTTGTTGTTTGGGGATCTTTGGAAAATCATATAGACACAACTGACAGTGGCATCTCTGCCTCACCTCTGCAGCTCAAACACCTTCTCATCTACTGCCACATAAATGGAGGCTTTTTGGATTTCTAACCCTCCCCTGCCTGTCTTCAGAACACCTTTGCTTAAAGAAATGGTGCAAGTCCAATGGGTTAATATTTTCTATCACATTACCTCTGCCACTAACTTCTCTCTGGGTGAAATTACTGGCTAGGAGAGAAGTCAGGAATTCAGGCCAGTAAATGGTATAAAATGGTTCATCAAGAGGAGACTACTGTGAGAGGATGGGAGATGGGATGTATTTATTACTTGCTAAAACTGCAGGCATTTAAAAATGAATTTATCATTCATTTTACTTGCATTGAGTTTACAGTCCTGGAAAAGTATCACTGTCGTAGAGGTTACAGGTAGGGCTGGCTCCCATGCCTCAAAGGCTCTAGGAATTCACCATCTCTCTCAATGATGTTAAGACCATTTATCCAGCCATCTACATATTTTGGGGAAAAAAACCCATCGGAACCCAGAACCATGAAAATAAAAAGTCCTTTTTCTGTGTCGATAACTACACATCTGACACAGCAGGCTCAGCAGGGACCAGCAACTGAAGGGGCCTGGATCTGACCTAAGCAGAAAATGTAAAGCAACTTCTCAGCTAATGTATTTGATACAGCTAAAGACTGGAAATGAAGACCATCACTCCAAGCAAAAAGTTCACGGTAGAACTGTAGTAACATTATTATTTCAGCCAACAGAAACATTCAGTCTTCTTTTCTCAGTTAATCAGTTACCAGCCAATGAAACTGAGTACACAAATAAGTCCTATGGCTATATAAAATTCATTAATAATGTTTAAATGATCATATATCCAATCTGTAAGTAACTTCTAAGTAAATACTGCTCAAGTCTTTTTCCCTGATTTGAGAGAAACTGAGAAAAATACATATTTTGAGAGGAAATCTCTTCAATTGGTGTTTAATACTTCATACACCTCAATGGACATGGGATGGGTTTTAATTATCAATTCCTCCAGACAAGTGCAGTCATATAAAGATGTCCCAGAGACAAGCACTGACCCATTTTGCTGGCCATATGTGTGCACTGTCTCCCATACACTGAACACCACAATTCTTGCAGCATGCAAGGTTCTCAAGACATCACAGCACATGCATTATTCTCTAAGTATCACCATTTATACAGTCTAGTTTCACATAAGGGCACCAGCTCTAGTCATTAAACAACTAGCTTTTAGTAAAAAAATAATAACAATAAAAAAGCAAAGAGCATCTTAAAGAATATTTCCATGAAGGAAATACTGTGAAACAAACATGGAACTTTTGCTACTCTTGTGATTTTTGCCTAGTCGGTAGACCCTACAAGGTAAAACACTACAAAGCATACAGAATGAGCTAAAACTAAACACAAAAACCAAACAGACAAGCTTCCGTGTTTCTAAGTAATCAAAAAGCAGCTACTGTGAAAGAAAGGACAAAGTTAGCAGTTCAGGTGAGTAAAGAAAGCATAAATAACTCAAACCTTTCTTTGCATGCAGCTATTTGAAAACTGAAAAGACCACAGCATGCCAAGAGCAAGGGCTTGTGAATTGAAGGTACATTTGTTTTAGTTTTTTATTTTTCTGACGTTTTGTTTTCCCTTGAAGTGCGTTGGCTTTCTAATAGGAGGGTTTGATTTGTTTGCTATTAATGCAAGAAATTATATCAATTCAGTTTATGATCAGAGGCCAAAATTGCTTTCAGGAACAAGTCAAGGTAGTCTGTTTGCAAAGGCAAACCACCAAAAAACCCTAAAATTCCTGTTTAACAAGTCAAAAAAGATACACTGTTCTGCAGGTCTGAGGCCAATTGTTTCCAATTACTTTATTTCTAGGATGAATGTCTAAAGGGGAGATTTTGAACTTCAATTGAACAGAACTGTCACTGTGTTTCCATTATGCCATAGCCAAGTGCAGAAAAATAATCCATCAAAGCATTATGTGTAATCAAACAATGTGGATTTTATCATTATTACTTTGTCCCATCCTTCACCATGATTTTACATAGTCTGCTGATAGCAGAGAGCCAGACATGTGCCAAGACCCTGACTCAGCTGTCAGATCTTGTCAGACATCAACACCATTTCTGCTGGGGTGCCAAATTTCCTGAAAGTCATTTAGGACTTAGTAAGAAGAACAGCATTATGGTATAGGAGGAGATGAGTGTCTGGCAGGGGGCAGTTGGTGAATTTGTTGAAAAGAAGCACCTGGAAAACAAAACATGAGCAAAATCACCATGGGGCAAAAAGGAAGGTAGAGGATGGATGTGCTTTTTTTCTCTAGAGTGAACCAGTACAAATATTTTATGTTACTGTTTCTACTAGAAATGCAGATTTAAACTGAAAGACTGCAGGTTAACACTGGCCCTGAATGATTCTTCACAGGACAAAGGAGAGATGCCAGTCAGAGGCTGAGGAAAAGAAAGTAAATAAACGAGGGAGGGGAAAAGGCAGAAGATATATCTGTGCTTTGATATGGGTGGCATGAGAAGGAACAGAAGAATTGCTTTCAAAGATTTCCTTATTATTTCATACGGTTTAATGAGGTTTCTATCCCAGGAAAATCAGAAGGGCATAACTCCAGCAAATTCTTGTGCAAGTATGACCAAGTTTAGTTCTCATCTGAAAGCCCAGATAACAGTTACATTCACAATGATATTATTACATTTTCCCCCTCTTTTCCCTTAGATATACCTTACCTTGCCTATACCAAAGTTAGGCACCCACTCCCATGATGGAATCATCCATGGGAGGAATTCTAGAAGACTATGTTTTGCAGCAACAGGCAGTACTGCAGCATATTATGAATACAAATGGATAGCAACTGCCTGTGAGAAATAAAAGCTGACTGCAGTGCATGCTCAAATGCATGTAAAAACAACTTAATCACCAACCCCTCCACTTCCTGCACATCCCATTGCAAGTTTCTCTCACCTCAGGTGTCAAATTCAATCTGGGGCCCTCAGGCATGAAGGGAAGTGACAGAGAGTGATGATGCTCAACAGATTCCTAAAACACCTGTGTGAGGTATCAGCACTATCAGGATAAATTAAACTATTTTACAGTACCTGTAATAAACACTCAGTCTTTTTTCTCATCAATCTTAGACAGCATCCAGTGAAATGCTGTATGTTTCCAGGGGGAAAATTCCTTGGAAAAGAAGGAAGAACATAGTTCTCTTCTCCCAGCTCAGTAGGCTAGGTACCCTGAGGGCTGCTGGTCTTACTGTTAAAGACTGCAGCATTAAGTACCTCTGCTTTTTCCTCATCACATGCTATAGATGGGCTTTTGGAGTCTGGTCACTGAACAAATTTTGAAATTAAAGGGTTTTTTTTTTTTTCATTAAACACTAAGTCTTTATGAAAGGCTTTGCCGCAATAATTTTGAATGGCTTTTGAGCCCAAACTGCCCACAAGAAAAGTGTGGGAAGGGAGCTTTAGCTGTGAAAGCAGGTTTGTTGGGTTTTTTGGTTTTTTGGTTTTTTTTTCCTAAGAGCTACTTCTTGGTGTAGAAATGGTTCGTTACCTGCTGTTAGCTGAGTCAGGAGAATTACAGAGTAAACTTGCCTCAATGAGTCAATTTCCTTCTTAGCTTAATTTAAGTGGCTCAAATAACTGTGTTCTTCCTTCTTTTCCCAGGAAAGTTCAGTTTGCATCCTCCCAGAATATTCATGTGAAAGAACATTAAAATGTCAAAGACAACTGAAAAATGTGTCAAAATGGAAAGAAAGTGATCTTGGTGGTTAAGTCTCCTTCCAGAAACAAGAGTATCACATCTCCTAAACAGTCACACCTAAGCACGGATAGGGAAATGTCAGATTGCCAAAGAGCTCAAACTTCTGAAGATCCCAGTTCAAATAGCAAGTGAAAGTTAAACTGGACCTTTAGCTCCTTTTTTCTTCCCAAGGACATTTCCCAAGTATTTATTAGGTTTTAGCTTTCTTGAATCCATTGTTACTCTCCCATATCAGCAGTTTCTTGCATAATCCTACTGCCCCTCTAGTTATGCTGGCCAAACTAATGTTTTTCAGCAGCTGCTATTTTTTTGATTCTGCAGTTTGGTTTTCAAACAGTACCTAATTGAAAAATAATCTCTTGACTTTCATTTCTTCTATGAGTAGCTTCCCAGTAATGAACAGTGTAAGGTAAAAAAGCTGTACTTCAAGCAGTGTGGACCCAGAGCCACATGTGAAACAGAATAATTATGTCCTAAAGTTTGCAATGCAAGATGATTTTCCTAACCTAAATTACTTGGAGTTTTACTGTACAGTGCTGTAATGGCAAATTGACATTTTTCCCTAGGGTTTTGTTTGTTTTTTTTTTTTTGTATCCAAGTTTCTTATTTTTATGGAGCTGTGACTTTTGCCAGAAAGTAGAAGTCAAGCATTTCCTAGTGAAAAAAAGGTAACAGTTCTGTTTTGCAAAGACATACCTATTCCAGGTACGGAATACTTCATTGATACTGTATTCCAAATAAAGAGAAATCCTGACTTAAGACATTTGTGTCACTGCAGATTTGCAGGTACACCCTATGGCTCATGCAAGATATTCTCAGGTGGACGGAGAATCACGAGTATGTGATGGGAAAGCAAAGAAAATTTACACATGGGGAGCATTTTTGGATTACCCTGAGCTCAGAGTAAGTCTGATTTCAATTTTCTTAGTACTAAAGTGGGACATTTTCTTGATATTTGTACAGTTGCAAATTCACTTGGTTGGTAACTGATGCCAATTCAAACAATTATGGGAGGCATATTTAGCTTGTGAAATAATTCAACCTGTAATGGACTATGACTTGTTTCCACAGTTGGTGTGGACTGTTCCTCTTGCTTTTAGTGAACAACATTTTAGGAGACTGGTTTCTCTTCCCAATTTTTAGTGTTAAAGGGCTTTTTACATTTTAAAATAGCCTCCTGGTAATGTTGGCTATTAATGTCTTAGCAGTTTTTTTGATGGATTGGAGTGGGGTTGTTTTGGTTTGCTGTTTGTATGTTTAGGAACCAGAAAAGGACTGATTTCAGCAGTGATGACTTTAAACCTGAAGTTTAGTGACCAGAAGTTCATCTTGGACAAAATACTAATACTTACTTTTCTCAAACTCTTTGAAAATCCAGTGTTAGAATTGTGCATACATAGAGCTGCAGTGTTATAAGGTTACCCCAGTCCCCTGCATGAAAGAAGTTGCCATCCTAAGCTACAGTTGGGGAAAGGGCAAGAACGGGCACAGCTACACCTTTGCATGGATTGGAGAAGGTTGGAGAAGGATTTGGAAAATTGCTATGCTGAAGAGCTGGAGGATAGTCAAGGCAGAGGAGGCTGCTGTTTACCTGCCATGATGAGAAAGGAAATATTACAGAATCACAGAACCATTTGGGTTGGAAAAGACCTCTGAGATTGAGCCAAACCTTTGACTGATCTCTACCCTGTCAACTAAGTACCACATCCAGTCATTTATTGAAGGCTTCCAGGGATGGTGACACCACCACTTCCCTGGGCAGCCTGTTCCAATGTTTAACAACCCTTTCCACAAAGAAATTCCTCCTGATGTCCAGCCTAAGCCTCCCCTGGCACAGCTTGAGGCTGTGCCCTCTTATCTTGTCATTACTTGCCTGGGAGGAGACTTTACAGGAGAGCGATTCCTTTTGAGAGGACAGACAGGTCTGCCTCAACTGGCCTGACTCAGCACATTTGGAACAAAACATGACCAAGTGCAGAAAGAGGCATTTGTAATGCTTGCTCCAGATCACAAAATAAACAGAGGGAATGTGCAGCTGGCCTGGTAGCAGCAACAGAGCCTAAGCTTTTGCTCTTCATTTGGCACAAAGAGCTGCAGTGCCTGCATAAGAATTAAACACTTTCTTTTCACCAGACCTCTTTGCCACATTCAGAAACACCAGTGATATGATACTGCAGCTGATCTGAAAAGTGGACAGAACCTGTAAAGATTTTACATTAAGAAAACAGCCAATCCAGTACATACTGATTCTTCTTGGTTTGTATCACCTTGATTATTCCACCTCTAGTAATACAGAAAGCAGGATCCTGAGCAGAACTAATTCAAAGCGAAATGTCTTACTCAGGAATAAAAACCTGCAGATTAACCAAGATCTGTATCACAAACCAACTTAAAACATGTAAAGCAAAATCACCAAGTGAAGAACCTAATGTCAGGTTCCTAAGATTTCTACCATGCTGACAGTTTGTGATAAAAAATGCCACAGATCTTGTTCTCAGAAATTATGTGACATTTTACACAAAAATACAGGATGTTGTTATGCAGCCAAGCATCTGGGGTGATTTGCGCCAATTTAAGAAAAAAAATCTCTAGGAAAAGCAGCTATTTAGTAGAACTAGGATGAAGGCAGAACAAACTACAGGATTTGTGCAATTTGATCAATCTGAATGTTATGAAGCATTCTTTTACCATAAATCAAGCAGAAATACTTACCTTGATCCTAAGAGATGCTGAGTACAAAGCTACTAATAATTTCCCACAAAAAAACCCAGACCAGTATCTTTAGAGAGAGAGAGAGAGAACTAAACTACCTGAAACGCTCAGGAATGTTTTCACAGTACCAAAGAAAAGGAATTCAGGGAAGCCACACAGGAGTATGTCCTGAGAGATGTGCTAAATACTGAACAAAGGGGCAGTCAAACCTACACTGCAATGACAGCTATGGGCAGCAACAGAGACAAGGCCAGGAAGACGATACAGCCAAACCAAGAGCAAAGTGAAAACACCAGAGATAATATATATTTTGTTTTATCCATGCTAATCCATATGTATTAACGTATGGGCTCTCTTCCTTGGATGCAAAGCTGTCCTCCCACTACCTACAGTCACTTCAATACTCCATCTCAACACACACTTAAATAATTTCTGCTAAAGCTTTTCCTGACAGTTTTCTTGCATTCAAATATACATGCTCATTCTTCTAACTTTGAAGCATCACCACTGCTTGCAGGAAGCCTGCTCCTCGCACTAAACAGAACTACTTACCTGATTTATAGGGCATTTACTGTAACTGCTTTTGGGAACAAACACAGCAGTCTTTTTTCTATTTCCTTTCCTCAGCAAAAAATCAGAACTGTCAGAAGTATCCATTAGCACAGCGTTTCTCCAAGAATTCTGTCATACTGCTGTTATTACAGGAAAGACAAGAAAAGCAATCTCAGACAAGGACATATGACTTGGCAGACAAGTGAAAAAGAGATATCAGCCTAATATTCCAAGAAGAAACCTAGCTACTGCCAGCAAGCTGACAGCTACAGTTCATGTGCATCTGCTGTTTCCCTGGAACAGCATTTTGTAGAAGTGTGAAGTCAGACACTTCGCAATTCTAGCAAGTTAAGACATTAAAGAAAAAAACTCGGCACTCTGAATCCATATTAAAATAACCAAACAAACTTTAATATGTTTTTTTCCAAGATCTAATATACAAATACAATGGTAATAATGTACTCTTCTTTTGTAAGCTTGGATGAAATATATTGAAGTCCACTTTCCGCATGTTATATAAATAATCATCTAAAGCAACCTAGAAAAGAAGAAAAAGGCTTAATACACATGGTGCACACAAGTAATTAGGCATTAAGTTTTAAAAGCAAAATGAGAAACTGAATGAGAAACTGCAAAAAAGGCTTGACAGTTTGCCTTTGCTATTAAATGGTAGTGTAATCATCACACTCCAGGCATATAAAAAAGTCAAGTTTTGTGAAGAGAAGCATTATCTTTTAGTAGACCAAACACCAAATTATGAAAATAGACAGGATTTGGGGCTTTTGCATTAGAACAGCAGTCTATGAATAAAGACACCTTGGGTGGAATGATGTAGTTAAAAGAGAAGGATTAGAAGTGTTGATCAAAACTGCAAGGTTCTACAGTCAGGCACACATTATGATTTCTATGAATTTTAGGTATTACATCCTCCCAAAATAAGACACGTGAAGTGGCAGTTCCCCATGCTTAATTTGAATCCTCTTCACAAATGCATCAGCACAGTAATAAGTCCATCATTTAAAGAGTGCATATATCACACCCACCGTACAGAAAAAAGCAGGATACGCCTTCACAGGAACTTTCTTACTGAAAGATCTAGCCTAAAAGTAAATGGGGTAAGGTGGGAGAGAAAAACAAAACACAAAAAAAAGTACTTATCAGAAGAATTTAACATTTCTGATTAAACATCAAGTACAATATATAATGCTTAGAGGCAACACACTGTATTACACCGTTATCCCTTTTTATTTTGACATCCTGAAACTGTAACATTTCACTCCATGAAAGCTGTGTACAAAAGTAGTTACACCAAAGTATGTAATACTGGCAGAGGCTTGCAAAAATACTTACATGATTTGACAGAGCTCAAGACTAAATACTATAAACCAAGGTAAATTAGCATGCCTTGTTCCAGGTCCTAAGTTGCATCTGGGTTAGTAAATAGAGTTTAATTTTTCCCCTAATAGACAGAAATGATGGAAGAACAGAAATGCATTTTTCTGAGTGCATCTTTTTGGTTCAATGTTGCCATCAGTCCCAGGAGTCCATCTGTAAATGCTTTGGTTATGTATCTGAGACATTGAAATTATCTCAGTTCCTCAGTATCCACATATAAAAATCTAAAACATGGCTGTATCAAATCTGAAGTTTAAACTCATATTCAAGTCAGTACATCTAACACAGCTGAACAAGTCTTCCTGTAATGCCTGTCTATAAAAACAAAACCCCTTATTATTTTGCCTTTTCTTACAGGCTAAAACAAACTAACTCTCTATTAATACTGATAAGAATGTGTGAGTTTGTAAAGTTTAGTTTTTCATGGACCTTTCCAGACAACTGAGAAAATGAGCCTGAAACTTTAGAAGGAAAAAATTATCAATCTTTTCAGAAGACAAATTATTTTAAAATTTTCAGATATAATAACACCTGTGTGTGTATATCTATTTCTAAAATAGAAAAATGTTCTTCCCTGATCTAATGCTCTGCCCTTCTATTATTAATTGCAAGATGAGAAAATAGTCTTGTTTGACCTTCTCAACCCAGAATGGGTCACATGTCATTCAGAAAGCATTTTATCTCCCTTGATAAACTGAGTCCCATAACGATGTAGGACAACAGAGACAAATGCAAAAAGCCAAAAAAGAGACCCTTTTTCACCAGATGAATTGGGGAAGGGGTGCTCATGAGAAAGAGGGAAAATGTATGAATGTATTTGTAGCCTTTCAAAGGGAACACTTCGGGGGACTGACAAAGCATTTCCTTATATGCTTCTATGCTGATAAAAACACAATTCCTAAGGAAAACTGCAATCTTCATTATCATATTTTGCCACCTGCTGGTCAGCAGCTGCAGTGTCAGGAAGACCTGACCATACTCCAGAAACTTTTTTCTCAAGATTAAGGGCCACACTACTACAATATGCTTCATGTAACATGGCTGAGACTCCATTCAGCATTTCAGATTTAGGTGTCTTCTTGCTGTGAAATGGGGGTGGTAATTGCTACTCTTATCCTCTAAAATACATGGTTTGTGTAACAAATGCTGAGATAGCTGAAACCTCTCTGCAGGTTTGAACATTACCCTATACCCTGTAATCCCAACTAAAACAAAGGATAAGTGGCTGTGAAGACCTTCAGGCAAAACAAAATGGTGATTTTATACAGCAGAACAGATGCATTTAAAGGCACCAACCCATTAGATTTACCTAAGGTCCCGAAATACCCAGCAAATGCTGCTAGCAAAAGCCCATTTCATCCATTAGGCAGAAAGTATCCTTGTCCTTGCATTAACAGAGACCATCTGATTATGAAGGAGGCAAACACTCTGTAACTGCTGCCAGCTATGGCCAGTTCAAGTGGTTTGAACACTCTACAGTTCCTGCACTGTCAACAGTTCACTGATGATGGGAGACTAAGAAGCAAGTATTCAGAGAGGAATTTTTTTAGAATTTTAATTAAGGTGATAGAACCCACCCATTAAAAAACATACAAAGGGGAAAGAAAATGGGAGGAGTGCCAGGATCAACATTCAGTTGAATAAAATGCTAATGCTGCCCTAATCTGGTTTCTTTGTATTTATACTTTTCTCTTTAGTCTCCAATTACATGATCACATTGCATACTTTCCACAGGACTCTCCCAGTGCATAACATGGGCAGGGCTCTAGGAATGAAGTGGGAAGAAAGGAGGCCAGTTCTCTTCAGAAGTTGGTAGGCTCATGTTGGGAACCAGAGGACCAAAGCACTATGAATTATCAAATTACCTGAAAGGTTCTGAAGAACAATACAATACCAGCAACCAAATTTAAATATGTGGACCATAAATACACATTACTCATTGCCCTGATAAAAGGCATTTCAGGCCATGCACTTGGCATTTTTCTTAGCCAAAAGGCAATGGGTTTTATACACTGTACATTATGGGTTGAAGGGTGGAGAATAAAAAAACAAATAAAAATATTTCAGCTTGAACAAAGATAATTGACAGTTTTGATGTTGTACTTTGTCTCTGTTTCCTGCTTCTAAATGGAATAAATAATTTTCAAGGGCATGTGACCACAAAAACAGAGACATCAGGTTAAACAGCATGAACAGGAATACCTTAAATGTGAATTATAATTAGTGTATGAAAAATAAAGCCAAACGGTACAAAGAATCATAGAATGGTTTGGGTTGGAAGGGATCATCTGGTTCCAACCCCAGCCATGGGCAGGGACACTTCCCACTAGACCAGGCTGCTCAAATCCCCATCCAACCTGCCCTTGGACACTTCCAGGGAAGGGGCATCCACAGTTTCTCTGGGCAATCTGTGCCAGTGTGTCATCACCCCCACAGTAAAGAATTTCTTCCTAACATCTAATCTAAACCTGCTGTCATTCAGTTTAAAGCCATCTCCCCTTGTCCTTAATGTGCTTGTAAAAAGTCCCTCTCTGGCTTTCTTGTAGGCTCCCTTTAGGTACTGGAGAGCTGTTATAACATATACACATTATTAACATAAAACAAAAACATTAATCATCTCAGTAGGCACTGACTGAACAAACCAGGGCTGCCAAATTTGACTTTCAGAAAAAAGATGAAGGGCTCTCCTATGCCAACTGCATAAGATTCTGTGATCACAGGTAATGCTGTAATTGAGGATCATATTAATGGTACAAATGCAGAGATAAATCTGGCATTTCTTTACTCTGAAGTGGTCTCTTTCCAGACTACCTTGACTGGAACCACTGGGTGCAATACTCAAAAGTGTACATGTACTAGTAGACGTAAGAAACTCTTTGTAGCGCTTTGGTTTCCAGCTAGAGGAAGACAAAGCATTGCCAATAAAACATTCTTCTGCTTTTGTACTGTGCACTAGGCAAGCATCTCATAATGCAGCTAGAATAAAAGCATGAAAGAAAAAATAAGAGTAGGATTCTGCAGTTTTTCAGGGCCCATCATCCACTGTTCCAACCAAACAGACTTTCCTAATTGACTCGGCTGCATGCCAGGAAATAAACAGAAAGCACCTTTTTCAACATAGCTTTGGGCATGGCTGGTCATGTCAGGGAATGAATCTCCCCTCCCACGAACCAGCAGTTAAAGACAACATACTCTGCTTTCCTGGCAGCCATTCCACGGTGAAATCCATATGCAGATGTTGTTTCTATGGTGCTCATCCCATGCTGGCACATTGCTGCATTTATAAAATTCTACTTAGTTTCTCTTCCAGTAATAATTCTTTTAGGCAGCATTTATATATACAAAATTGGACCTAGCTGTGAGTAAACTGTCTCCTGTACATAAAGATAATATTCATACCGAAGTAGCTGTAATATTTGAATCTTTAATGTGGTAGGATTTTTTAAATGTAAACTCTCAAAATAAAAAAGGGCAAAGTCTTTGAAATTAAGTATGCAGCTTTAGGTCTTCTAACAACAAATGCTTTGTGAAGACTAGCATCAGTTATGTTTATTTAGATAAATATAAGGAAAGGAATCTTACATGTTCTAGATGAATATGGGCCTGGCTGGCGATGTCATAAATTACATCTCTCACATTTTTCTCTTGCTTGCCTCTTATGAAATCCTCTTGTGAAACGCCATGCTAGACACAGGAAGGAAAACCAAAATCAAAAAAGAGAAAAGGCCCTCTAAAAATATCAAGTTTCCATTTCTGCTTCTCAAAAACCTATCCCAGCAATGAAGCTAAGGACTAAAGACTAAAACAGCCCAAGTCTTCTACCACTGCTCCCTCATTTTTTAATTCCCTTTCTTTTGGTCAGTCACTTGAAAAAAAAATCAAGAAAAAAAGAGAACAGTTGGTACAGACTCTCTGCACACGTTTGTTTCCTAAAATTTTGTGGTCAGTAAGATAACAAAGTCAGATTGCAAAGTTTGGAGGATGTAGATCAGTTTAGACACCCAGTTTTTAAAACCATAATCCAAGAATCAATACTCAGCAGAAGAAAGCCAGTAACAGCTACCACAGAAGCCATGCCAGCTTTTCAGTCTTGGGATTGGTGTGCACATCCCAGGCTCACAAAAAACCACCAACCAACAAACCAACCAACAAAACATCAAACAAAGCCATCTCCAAAAACCAACCAACCAACCAACCCCAGAACCACCCGAAAAGAGCCAAAAAGCCAACTCCAAACTTATTCTCTGACTATAGTGACCAATGTTAAGACAGGATAGGCATATGCAGAATTGCACCAGTTGCCCACTCCTCTCAACCACACTAAGGCATGTGAGAGCTGTATGAAGGTGGGCAGAAAGGATTCACAGAAGGTACAGACTCAGGAGAACTCCACATTTCTTGCCAGCAGCTGAAATGCTTACAAGATTGTCTGCACAGAAGGGATACAAGCTATTTTTACAGTTTCACTCCAAAACACCTTCCATGGCAAGGAATGAGTGAATTTTCAGGCTATGTCTGAAAAGCTGAAAACTTGGAAGGCCTCCCATAACCCGCAGTCCAGAAGGGCTGAAAGGAGAGTGCAATTGCTTTCTGTGGTCTTATAACCCTGACCTATATTAGTATCCTTAGTATCTGACCTATATTAGTACCTTAGAATAATTTCATCATTTTTTGCAGCTACCTACATTTACTAGACTTCCAATCCAAATTTTTAACTGTATTGAAATTATATTCACAAAATACTAACACAACCACCTCAGGCATCACCATAACTGCATAAATTTTGGTTAAGCTGAAAAAAACCAGCATTAGCATTTAAAAATAAAGACTGGAAATGAAGGACTAACAGCTGAGATGCCTACAGATTAAACCAGGGAACATTAATGAAAAATTCCGAGCTTTAATCTTGTTTTACCTAAACTGAATGATCTGCTAAATTCCAGCGCAAATTTGATGTACAGTTTAAATTGGAGGGCTATACCATCTCCTACAGCAATGTATGGAAAATATGGAACTGTAAAATATGGAACAAAAAAAAAAAAAAAAAACCACAAACCACCAGCACATTATGAAAAGGTAATAAAGAGAAGCACAAGAAGATTGTTCAAAGTAAAATTTCTCACAATGCTTCCTTTATGGTGATATGAAAAGGGAAAAAAAAGGAAAAAACCCATACTCAACTCCAATACACAAACCCCCAGGACCTATTCTTGCATTTTTATACATTATTGGAAAAATTCCTGTAACCTAAAATATTAATACATTTAATAATAACAAACCCCTAAGGGAAATCTAGAATTTCTTGAAGTTTCTTTAAGATCACTCCTCTCACTTCCTAAAAGATATAAAGCCATGACAATTAGCAGGCCATGGCAGAATGAGTAAAAATAAAGAGAAAACACACCATTTCTTTCTGGCATAATAAATTACGAACTCATACCTAGCCTTGAGAAAGAGAGTTAGAAAAACTACACTGTTCAATTCCAGACTATTTGCTTCTCTTACCAACATACAAATGTCCATGGGAAGAAAGACCTTTTGTCTTGTACAGTGATATGGAGTTGCTCTTAAACAGGTAACTATGCCTTGTGCTTTCCCAATGTGACTGGCTGCATGGTCAGCATGGATGTCCCTCACACCTAAAATTGCAGAAACAATATGTTTAGAAAGAAACATGCAGTCAGGCCTGTTGAGGGATATGGTCTTCTCTGATGTGTATCACAGTCATATGTCAGAAATCTACATTCATTGGTCCATGAAAGAACTGTCCATGTGCATAAACTGCCTTGAGATCTCAACTCAGAGCTGCAAAACAGCAGGAAAATCCATTCATTTCCATATTCAGGAGCAAGACGCCTCTTGTTGCAGTATCTGCAAACAGTATACTTAGCAGAGCAGCACCCATTCAGATATAACACACTGGTACACAAACTCACTTTCATTGGCATATCCTCTCCCAGGATAACAGTAGTCCAAGAACTGCTTTTCCTGCCACTGAAAGTCATTCAAGTGTGAGATTCCTGACAAGTATTAATGCTTTCAGTGTGGTTGCATGATTAGCTGCAGCTGATTCATCAGTGTAGTGAAGTCAAAGAGAAATGATCCTATGCTTCACCCCCCAAACCCGTATCTCTGCCCCCTCCCTTGTGCTGTCAGGAGCAATGAGGCAAACTGAATCAGATCAACAAAACAACAGAAAACTAATGTTAGTTACTGCACAGTCACATAAACTGTGAGAACTGAAAGGGGGAGGTGAGTGGGGCAGAGCAGCACCATTGCTCTTCATGGCAAGACCATACAAGCTTGGCTTAGACTGATTATAAAGGTGAGCTGGGATAAAATGAAAATTTGAATTAAAATTTACAAAAACTCTTAACAGAAGCAGCATTCTACAAAGAAAGCAATGAGGATACAGCAATTACAGATCAATAAGCCTAACTGACATATGGAAATAACATTGTGGGTACCAGATTCACTGCAGAAGCCTGTCAGGGTCTTCAGTGGGTCTCAGAATCCTCTGTGAAAGAGTGACTATATCCACACTACAGGGACTGATTTTAGCAATGGCAGCAGAAAGCAAAGTGTGGCTTGGACTACAGGGACTGATTTGAGCAATGGCAGCAGAAAGCAAAGTGTGGCTTGGAGGAATCAATGGATATTATTTACTAACTACTTAGGTAATTAGAGAGCACAAATATTAGTATTTTTAAATGACAGGAGTTGAGAGGAAGTACCAGGACTTCAGACGACAGGATTACCAGTCAAAATGAGCTTGACAAAAGAAACAACCTGAAATCAGCAAGAATAAAACAGCACTCCTACTGGGAGAGATACAACAGGAGACTGGTCAGGAATAAGCAGTCTAAAAAGCACAAGAAATTTAGCAAACATGACCTGAATGACCAGGTCCACCTAGTCTAGAAAACACTGCTGATGGGCAACACCAAGAAAGGGGCTGTAGTTGATTAGTTTCTCAATTTGTGGGAAAAAATAAATAACAAAAGTTAACTGTTTAATATGCAGTGGAGGAGACTTTTGCTTAGATATTTTGTTACATTTGTATATTTAAGAGAAGTTAAATACTGCAATAGACTTAAAATATCCAGACTGTCCATACAGATTTTCAAAAACAGTTTTATCTGATTTGTACGAGGAGTTAGTGATCCAAGCATGACTGAACTTATTCAGGATTTCTCAGAATGGAAGACACTGGCATTTCTCATGGTCCTATATTTCTTCAATAAAAGATTCAGAAAAATATTTGCAACATGTTAAGAAATAAGCTCCTCAATTCTTTCAAAGAAGAATGTACTCACCATCTCTCTCTTTTTACTTCTCTTTTTTCTCTTTTTTTAACTTTTAACATCAGTATTTGCCTTTCATCAAATTAGTCTGACAAGCAAGAGGAAAATATTGCTACTACAATACTAAGTAATAGTAATAATAATTTTTTCACCTTTTTTTTACATCCAAGCTCATATTGGGAATAAATCCATAATGCACCAGATACCTAAATGAAAATTAACCTTTTCTTCAGTACAAATGAACAGTTCTTGCCCAATCTGTGGTTCTTACATTAGATCAAGTAGCTCTTGATCACAGGGATCGTCTTTGTTGCATTTTTTTCTACTTCTTCAATTATTGATACTTAACCTACTTCTAGAAAGAGAGGATTCAGACCCAAATTTACAACATCACCAAAGGAAGTTTATAGGTTGGGAAGTTGGCTGTTTCAAGATAATCAGTGTCCATCACTGCAATATAGAACAGCTGCATGGTACCTACAGCACTTTGTATTCTGATAAGCAGGAATAATTGAAATACAGTGAAGAGCTGAATTTTCCACATGCTGTAGGAGGAGCAAGAACAGAGAAAACCAAGCAACAAAGAACAGTAGGAAACTGCACTTCAATGAGCTCTGTACTAACCAGCTTCCAAGGAAAGTAAGAGTTCTAGGACAGCTGCAGTACAATTCCACATTTATAGTTCAGCATTCAAAAGATACCTGAAATTCTACCTAGGACATCTTTTACTGAAATTAAACTCCAGTAAGAAAAGAAAGGGCTTTTTGAAATATTGGTAAATATTGTACTTGCACTAATGAATCATCAGCAAAACCTAGAAAGGGGAAAACACCTACCCAGTGTTTCCAAGGTGAGGTACAAGAGAGCACTCTGAGTGTTCTCAGCATATGTTTCCAGCTCCTGGATGTTACGGTACGGCCGATCATCCAAATTCTTCTCCTGGAACATAAACACGGAGCTTCAGCAGAATGCAAATATAACTGCTGTTTTACAGGCTTATTACTACACTCGTGTCAATCCAATGCACCACCAAAACCAAAAAAGGACAAAATTGAGAGACTGAGAGAGAGTATAAAGTCAGATAGAAGCAGTCATTAAAACTTATAAAAGCAAGCCTAACAAATAACTATGCTCAACTGCAGCCAAGGAGCAAATACAACTTTCTGCAAAAATATGAAATCAGAATTCTCCATAAAAAAAGAAAACAGCAAAACCAAAACATCATATGGTATTCTTACATTACAGGGTTGTCAATATTTAATTTGCATCTGAAGCAGAGAGAAATTTAGATAAACAGGACTGTATTTTTTAAAAACATAAAATAAATCTATGAAATGCACAGAAGTGTTAAAGTCATGTAAAAAAACATAGATTCATAGAATCATAGAGTGGTTTGGGTTGGAAGGGACTATAAAGATCATCTAGCTCAAAGTTCTCTGCCATGCACATGGAAAGCTTCTACTAGACCAGGTTGCTCAGAAGTCCACCCAACCCCTGAACACCTCATTAAAAGCCCACAACCCCTTTGGGCAACCTGTTCCATCCAGTGTCTCACCATCCCCACAGTAAAAAACTTCTTTCTCAGATCTAATCTAAATTTACCCTTCTTCATCTCAAGGCCATTCTCTCTTGTCCTATCACTACATTCACTTATCAAAAGTCCCTCTCCAACTCTGTAAGCCCTTTCCAGGTACTGGAAGATGCTCTCAGGTCTCCCCAGAGCCTTCTCCACACCGAATCAACAGCCCCAAATCTCTCAGCCTGGACACAGGAGAAGTGTTCCAGCCCTCTGAACAACTTAGCGGTGCTAACAAATAATACATCCAAAATAATAAAATACACCCAAAACTGTAACATCCTCCAGCATTCCTCCTGTCCTAGCGGTTTCTATGCTTGAAATATGCCACTCTAAAGACTAAAAAAGTCTTAACATTAAGAAAGTCTGAAGTCTTTCATAGCAATGACCCTCTGAAAGTAACTGACCATCAATTTGCTCAATTTATAGCTTCATGAGACACCTACTTTAGCAGCAAAATTAGCTTAGGAGATTCCTGCACTCTGCTTTTCATTCTTGTCCTTCAGAGTTTGTAGCAACATCACTGAAGCAGTGATGTTCTTAACCTTGTTTTTCCCAAGAAAAATGGTGGCTATTTTAAACTTCATGTGATTTGAATGCTCCAGTTTACACCACTGCTTGGAAAAAATTCCACAGCCATGATAAGGAGTAGCATGAAAGTGTGGCAGAAGGGTTCAGATAGGTAATTTAAATTTTGAGATTTTATATCCACATGAATTCACAAACTACATCAATTTAAGACAAAAAAATAAACAAAGGACTCTATTAGCCATTTTTGCAGAAAGAACAGAAAATATGAAGATTAGCATCAAGGAAGAATTTTTAAAAATGTAGCAGTATCATTTTTAAAGACAAATACTACTGTCTGGAAAACTACATAAGCTTCTTTTTACACACAAACCTATAAAAATAAGGAAAAGAAAACCCAAATATGACTAAAGCCAGAATCAGTCTCTGAAGGGTAAATACTTACTCTTTCATCTATGATCTTCATGAACCACATTTTAGTCAAGTTATGCCTCTTGACAGCCTGAAATTATAAAATAAAACCTCCTCATTAATGTATACAAAGTGATGGTAGTACTGCATTCTGAAGGCTGAAATACATTTTAGGTATTTAATACAAGACTTGTATTCACTGGGTTAAATCAAAGTGGCAAGTCAGTGGAAAATGAGAATCTTCTTCAAATACAAAAATTTTCAACTGGCATTTACAGTATGCTGCTGCACACAGAAAATGAAATACCAGACATCATGCCAGCAAACTAAAAGCATTTCTTTAAAAATGTTTATGAAATTAATTTATTCTTGGAGTCATATGTTCCCACAAAATATTTGCAGATAACAATGTTCACTCTCCAAAAAGAACATAGTCTCCTCCAGAGTCTAGCAATAAAAATATTTCCCCTGTAAATTTTCAAAAAATGTCAGCACAACATACCAACATATACTTTAAAGACAGAATGCTAACAAAGCAATACAATTAATATTATGGGTTTGTTTAAAGAAATATTGCACAGCATCTCATATCCACACATTCTTCTTTTGGTTCTTGTCTTATATTTGACTTCCTTCCTGTACCACTTCATTCTATCAACTTACCTTCAATCCTCTTTATTCCACATTTGAATTTTTCAGAACACATTTTCAGAAAGGCTACAATCACATGTGAAAACATCTATAAACAAAATTTAGGGAGCAGATTTCTCACGGTTTAGTCCTCATTGCTCACTTTCAACTTCTTCTTTACATCCATCATATCAGTAAATATTTTTCAAGGTTTTACAATACCAGATCTTCTATATTCTATATATTCTGTTTGAGACAGTACTTGGTATATGAAAAGGAAAATGTTAAGTTATAACTACAAATATTGGTTTTTAGTCTCACTTGTTCACCTGGCATATCATTTTGTAAATTAAATCCTTGGAATACTAACGGGTCAAGATTTAAAGGATCAAATTCAACTATGCTAAATTACCCAATTTGTAAATTTACTTCATTTTGTACATTCCTCATCCAGTTTGAAACTTCAGAAATGAAACAGAATTAAGTCCTCATTTCAAAATAGACAGAAAAGTTTCAAAAAGTTGCTGTTCTTCCATTAAAAATGAGCTGACTAGAGAATTTAAGTCTCACTATTTTTTTACTATGTTAAAAAAATAGAACAGAAAAGATTCACATCAAAATACACACATTTAAATAGTTGCTGTGGAAAATACACTGTTTATAAATTAAAGTTAAAGGAATATACATAGAATATGCTGTGGAAAGACATGATAATTCTATTAACAGCTGTGCAATACTTCTGAGTCCAGGTGTCTTTTCAAATCCTTTTTTCTAAGAATTGCAATGACATTCTTGGAAATTTGTGAAGCCATGGGCTTCAAATAGGTCACTCTTGGAGTATTTGTTGAAATATGGAAATAAAATACCATCTTGACTGCAAAAGTCACCAAGTCACATTGAATTGTTAGTACACTCCAGTGCTCTGCAGTGCTTATAGCTTATCAGAGCTCCTAAAAATACTTTGAAATATTTTTCATAGTCTTATTTTGCAACCAGTTTTGTTTGGATTGCATTATATTGGTCTTCCTTTATAGGAATCATACCTGAGGTAAAATGTCACCAAAGACTATTCTTCTTCCACTTCAAAACCAATTTTCTGTTTTGTGAGAAGGGAGTACATCTGGCAGTCTTAGCTACTGGAGAGGGTTGCAATTGGCTCCCCAGAATTGGAATAACTTCTGTCTGAATACTGTACTGGTTTTGGCTGGGATAGAGTTAATTTTCTTCACAGTAGTTTTATGGTGCTGTGTTCTGGATCTGCGCTGGAAACAGTGCTGTTGGTTAGAACAGATGCCACACAGCACACACAAAACACTGACATTACTTCCCACAGTAATATTAAAGCAGATTTTAGGACAAGAAAGGTATATTTTACCCTCCACAGCTCTGTAGCAACGGGCTGATGTGGTGGGTTATCGCTGTATATGTCCTCCACAGCGTCCCTCCAGAACTGCATCCGCATCAGACCTGTCGTCTTCTGAGTTATGGAGTCTTTAATCTGGAAAGGACACATCTGGAGTGAAATTCAGTGTCTTAACACACTTGGTCTATCTATGCTGAAAAGACAGACACAGGACACAGTCAAACTCAGCAGAGAAAGAGCTCAGTTCTGAATTAACATTTATTCCTCATAAAGCTTAGGAACACTGCATAGAGTAAATGTGAAATCTTCACCACAACCTGATTTAAAACCCACAGAGATTAAATGCTGGGTAACCCTCACTTTAGCTTCCTTCCCTGAAGGGATAAATGCAGTGGTGACAGCAGCGAGGGAGGGCACACCATGGGTTGCCAGAAGCACAGCCTACAGAAGCTGGTCAGGGATTTTGCCTGGTCAGCTCATTTCCTGGATCACTCCCTTTTGGCAAGCACTGCCAACCTTCCTGGTTGCACTGGCAGTTTCTGGGCACCTCACAAATTGGAGAGACTGCAGCCACTCCTCTCCCACAACTCTCTAAAAACAAATTTCCCTCCTGCAGCCTTTTCATCACCTCACTTCAGCCAACAAAGGCGTGGTCCTGATTACAGCATCCCTTTTTTTGACCAACCTTCTACAGTTAGAATTTAGCTGCACTTTACCCATTAACTGCACGTGAAGCCAGGATTTAGATGCAATCACATAACAGTATCAAGAACCCCTGCCTGCTTGCTATAACTTGATTTTAAAATGCATAAAGAGAAAGTCATTAAAATTATACACATAAACAAAATAATAGCGCAGGCTGGGTAATTTCCATGGGCCATTCAAAATGGGAGGTTTGTACTGCACTATTTATTCATGGCCCTTGACTGTATAAAAGTTAACCTTGGCAAAACACCACTGACTACAGAAAGAATACTTAGAAGTGTAACTTAGAATATCAAAATTCTTCTTTTGAATTTCCAGAGCTCACAAATGTATTTTAATACCTGCCTGAGCCAGTTCCACATTGAAGGCTCTCAAGGCAAAAGCAGAGGTTCGAGATTCCACAGGCAGCAGCAGAGAACACAGAAACCCTTCATAGTCACGCTTCCTAGAAAAGAATCAAAATGCACATTTGTTATTTATAGCTCTAAGACAATTGGATGTGCTATTCCTTAGCAGTGAACTCCTGAAAGAGTCACAGTAAGTTATAGCTCAAAATTCTGACTTTGCAAAAGTAGCAGCTTTTAATCTTGTTTTAAAGTAAGACCAGCTCCAAGAGAGAGTGCAGGCTGCTTGAACTCTCAGTGCACCTCTGAATTCTACATCTCAGGATATCTGGCTAAAAGGCTGTGGCAGAACTGCAAATAGAATCCAGATTGGCCGACTTGCAGATTTCTGTTCCAAACACGAAACCACATTTCTTTAAAAAGACTGTTCTTTGGAGCTTGGCAGAGAGTGCTTGCTTAACCATTAAGTTTTTGTTTACTGGCAACTATATTCAAAGCATAAAACCTCAGGGAGTTGGCATTTTTGCTGCAGGTTAACTCCTTGCCAACCCAGAGTGATGTGCCTTCGTTTGGCCACGTGGGTGTGCCACAAAATTAAAAACACAGTGCTCAGAACCATGAACTACAAAATCACTCCAGCTAACAAAAACACCTGACCACCTCTGAAAAGCTAAACTGCTTGTTTTGAACAACATTTTTGTGTACTTTCTGATAAGCCTGAAACCTGATTCTTCCTCAGAACAAGATGAACTCCCAAGTTTGGCCTGAAGAGTGGAGAAGCAGGTTGTCAAGGAAAACACATGCACTCATTTTCATTAAGTTTGCTGTTCTTGCAGGTACTCATATTTCTTTTGAATATGATCTTAAAATAGAAAGCCAAACTGAACCCAAGGGCTATAAGGGTTGCTACATTTAGCATCAAACAAAAAGGAAGTGAAGTTTAACAGAGATGCTTAACCCTACAATACACAGAAGCTGAAAACCAGTAAATGCTTTGTTTCCACAACTGCTGTCAGACTCTTTTACACCTTGATGCAAACACAGAAATATCAACCAAAAAAATTTACATTTCTGAGCTGTAGTAGGCTTTAAAGGACGCCTTCATATTACAGAACAGATACGTTAAACCTCCCTCAGTTAAGACACTTTTTGAAAAGTATTATCAGCTCAAAACCAAGTATTTTTTTCAAGATTAATTGTAGAAATACCAGTATTGTCCACCTTAGACAGAGCTGCATGGTTTACAGCCACATTTTCCCAGCTCCAGTCTGTGTTGTTCACACAACACAGAACCACCTCTACTTTCAGAAAGGAAACAAAGAAATATGTTACACAAAGTACACAGCAACACAATAGAGAAAATTGTCTTTCCTCTGGTAATGCTGTTGACATGGTGGGGTTTTGGTTGCTTTTTTTCAATTATTCCCAGCTTTAAAAGTTAGTGCAGCAAATCAAAAAGCCTCAGTGAAGTAAAATTGATATTGCTGTAGATCATGTTCCACCCCAACCTTTTTCATGTATGAGTGTAGGAGGGAATGACCTTAAGTCAGGTATTGAGTTTTTTGATAAATAAATTGAAGTTTTTCAAATAAGTATAAACTTATATATGAACCCACAGACAGAAGAAAAATAGTAATGGTCATAACTGGACTTTCCATATAATGAATTTATAATACAGCTATCAATCCACAAGCTTGTCTTTGAGACCAGGCATCCTTGACAGTAAAAGACATAAAACATACCTATAAGGAAAACATTTTTTTAGTCAAATAGCTTGAAGTGAATTTAGCTGTTTAACAGAATAAGGAAGACTGAAAAAAGGACGTCTTCCATATTGCAAAAACAAATATACATTATTAAAGCACAACTCAGCTGTATTTCCTCATGTGTTGAAGACTCAAATTCAGAACTACGGAGCTGACACTTGCATAGCCCCAAATGTTTTACTACTGTTTGAAAAATTCCCCTCATTTTTTATAGTTATTGTTTCCATGCAATAGTTGAACTAGTGGGAACAACAGCTTCAATTAAATAATGCCAAAAGCATAACCACTTTTCATTTTAGTATTTTGAATGCTTGTGTATTTTTCCAATTAGTCATTTTATCATTTAACAAAAATACACATTAAAAAAGTTTTAATTCAACCATCTCATTGGAACCTAACTATTCTGTTCATAATTGCTTGTTACTGGACACATTTCACCTGCAGATGTTAACTTTACCTGTATATTGGCTGTACACACAGCCTCTGGTCTCCTGAGTACCAGGGAAACGAATCCTGGGGAGAATAACTAGGAAAATAAAGCTGTATTCTGAAAATTATGAAAAATGTAATGTGGCTGTGCATTCTGGTGCATCTGTACAGGTCAGCTTCTTAGTGCTGCACTGAACATTTAAGATTGTCCCATTTCTTTCCCTTGGTTTTCCTACCTCAGACATTTCTGCAGACCACACACATCTTTCTGTCTTTTTACAAGCACCAGTTTGGAGAAGATAATCCTGTTCCACTCTTTCTATGCACACCTTCCATGGAAACCTTCTCCCAGCTTTTGTCAATCATCTGGAAAAACATTATCCAAAGAGAAGTTACCTAGGTCTTTACTAAGAAACTTGTTTAACATCTTACTTTAGAAAGAAATAAATTCCCGGGAACTCCAAAGCGGCCAAGGGGCCCTACACATTGTTTGCAGCCCAGAATCCAAGAAGGAAAAGTGACCTGACCTGGAAGTGTCTGACTGCACTTTGCTCCTCTTGGAGCATTTTGGGTTTGACAAAAAAAAGGATGTTTTGGAAACATAGCCCTCCTCTTGCGTTTATGACAGAGAAGGTACTGAGCTGCTCCAGCTGTTACATGTCCTCTGCTTTATCCCGTTTTTCCAAGGAGTGCTCAGGAAGCACGGCTAATTCTCAGTAGCCAAGATCTGAAAACACCCAATGTTTTTAAACATCCACTTCGGTGATTTCGCTCTCCAAAACACCGATACAAGGGAACAAGAACGTTCTGTACTTCTGAAGAAAGGCGGCCACGGAGGGGCGGGAGGAGGGGGAGGGTACTGCCGTGGGAGGCTGCCCAGGACGGTGGGGGAGCGTCCTTCTCTGGACACGTTCCTGTGTAACCTGCTCTAGGTGACCCTGCCTGGGCGGGGGGTTGGACTGGGTATCTCCAAAGATCCCTTCCAACACAGACGAATCCACGATTCTGTGTGCAGGTTGAATCATCCACGCGGCCTAAATATGCGCCGGGTTTAAATGCTCCCGACACGGCGTGGTCCCGCTGCCCACCGCCGCCGGCCGCACGGGCTATTTTCGGGGCCCGGGGAGCCCGATGGCGGCCTGGGCAGTCCCAGCCATCCTTTCCGGGAAGCCGCCAGCATTGCCGTCGGCTGGGAAGCGCTGCCGAGCCTTCCCAGGCCGGACTCGCCGCCCCGCTATGCGGAGCGCGCACCCCCGCGCCTGCAGTCCCCCGCGGCGGGCACTCACCGCACCAGCTCGGCGCAGTACTGCACCGCTCCTCCGGCCGCCGGGCCGCTCCAGCCCGCTGCCGCCGCCCTCCTGCCGTGCGCCGGCGGCCGCGCCAGGCGGCGGCCGATCCCACCGCGCTGCAGCGCTGCCCGCGCCATGCTGCCCGCCATGGCCCCGGCCCCGCCGCGCCGCCCCGCCCCGCCGGGGCGCCGGCGGCGGGCGCACGGGGCCGGCGGGGGGCGCACGGGGCCGGCAGGGGGCGCGCGCGGCCGGGACGCTGTGGGGGCGCGCGGCGCTGTAAGCGCTGCGAATGGCGCCCGGCACAGGCCGGCGGCGTCTCAGGCTCCAGCGCCTCCCGAGGCGAATCTCTCCGCTCCTCCCGCACAGTGGCTGGAAAAGGCCCAGCGGAAAAGGACCTCGGGGTGTTGGTCGGCAGCTGCCTGAACATGAGCCAGGGTGTGTCCGGGTGGCCAAGAAGGCCAATGGCATCCTGGCATCCATCAGCAGTGGTGTGGCCAGCAGGACCAGGGCAATGAGAGTTTTTGGCTCTGGTGAGGCCGCACCTCAAGTGCTGTGTCCAGTTCTGGGCCCCTCAATACAAGAAGGACACTGAGGGGCTGGAGCGTGTCCAGAGAAGGGCAGCAGGGCTGGTGAAGGGTCTGGAGCACAAGTCTGATGAGGAGCAGCTGAGGGAGCTGAAGGCATTTAGCCTGGAGAAAAAGCTCAGGGAGGACCTTAATGCTCTATGCAAGTGCCTGAAAGGAGGTTGTAGCCAGGTGGGGCTGGCCTCCCAGGTGACAAGTGACACAACAAGAGGAAATTGGCATAAGCTGTGAGAGAGGACATTTAGGTTGTACATTAGGAAGAATTTCTTCACAGAAAGAATGATTAGACATTGAAATGGGATGCCCAGAGAAGTGGTAGAGTCACTGTCCATGGAGTTATTTAAGGAAAGACTGGACATGGTACTTAGTGCTTTGATCTAGTTGGTGGTGTTTGGTCAAATTTGGCGCGATGATCTCAGAGGTCTTTTCCAACCTAATTTATTCTGGGATTAAATTTTTAAACCTGGTGCCCAAAAAAGTCAAGGAAGCTGAGTTGCAAAAACCTTCCTGTTTTGGTCAGTGTGGCATAGGAGTGGCTGTGGGACTGGGAAAAGCCTCAGGCTGGTGTGCTGTGTGAGGCAGAAAGGCAGAGCAGTTCTGCCCAGGTAACAAAACTAGCCCCAGGGCTCCATCCTTGGTAAAATGTGTTTAAGCTTTGCAGCAGAAGCCCTATTTCCTCCTCTTAGCTGGCAAAGGGGTTCCTCACCAAACAGGCTGGCTGCATTTTAACTGGAGACAGAATGGCTCTGTTAGCCATGTAGTCATGGACAGAACAGCTTCCTCAAAGTTTGGCCTATATGATGATAAGACAGCAGAGTCATACAGAAATGGATCTATGCTTAAAAGCAGTTTCATCTTAAAACTACACCTACTAATAGTTACCTATTAGTAACTAGCTCAATCTAGCTTTGCAAGAAGAGGCACAACAGCAGTCTGGCTCTTCTTTCTATCCCCAGCCGTGCCATCCTCTTCCTTGGTGCCAACTTTAATCTTCATGTTGTAGCACAGGGAATTAAGCCAGCAGAGACACATCCACTGATCACTTTCATTTTTCATTTGTTCCTTTTCTGCCAGTTTGGTGCCTTCAGTTAGTGCACTGCATGGTCAGCTGGGCAAGGGGCTGTGGGCTGGGGAGAGGGTGGGCTCTCCTGGGCTGTGGGCAGTAATACATGTGTTCATTAGCTCAGCTGCAAAGTGAAGCCATGCAGCAAATACGGGGAAAGTTTTGAGTGGGCAGTGATGTTCAAGGGACAAGGCATCTATTTGGAAATCAGAGCAAGTCTTTATTCTGTGTCACAGAGACGAGGAAGAGAAGGAGGTTAGGGATCACACTTTAACATTATTTATTTTATTGATTAATGGCCCTTGTGGGCTTACTCTGAGCCTTTCTTCTTCCCTTTTTCTCATGTCTAAAGTTCTCTCTGTCTTGAAACTCTGAACCTTGTTTTAAACCCTTGCTATGCCTTGAGCAGGATTTATTGTTTGTCAGGGCACCCAAAGAAGGTCATTTAGCTTTGGGTGGAGGCTGAAACTGCTGTTGTTTAAGTTTTCAGGGAGAACCCCTAGATAAACGAATCCAGCTCTTTCAGCTGCTGCCAATTCCTGGCAGAAGGGTTACATAAACATACTCTAAACCTCAAGGGTATTATAAATAAATCTTATAAAATGCTAACCTTTTTTTTTGTCTCCAAACAAAAAGGGTGCTAAACTGATTTAAACTCATAGTAAGAAAGGAATAAACCAGTTGTTTATATAAAATATTAATCCTGACCTTGTTCTCAGTCATTTGTTTCTTACTGTTCTGTACCTTTACTGTTCTTATTAAAATACTTCTTTTTTCTTTAAACAAATATTTTAAGTGTCATGTGTAATTATTGAAAATCTTCCTCAAGACTGTATAGATTCTAGTAAGTTAGCTTTTTGTGCCACCAGCTCAGTGGGAGTAAGGATTTGGCTTAATGTTTTAGCAAGTTTTTAACACTGTAGATAAAAATTGAAGCTTTGTAGGAGTCATCTCCAAACTTATTTTTCATTAACTGTGTTAAAAAGCACATTCCATCACCTTTTTCAATATTTCTCAGAAGCTGAAAGGTGACCACCTCTCTGATGTGTACTTCTTACTGAATATTTTGTCCCACTGACTTCTCAGACAAAACTCTGAAATCCTTGAGCAGCAGTGCTAGTGATGGCAATGGCTGGTTTGGGTAGAGATAGTTCAGTTATTACTCTAACCTGACATTTCTTGGAAAAAAACCCCAAGTTCTGTGTCAAGGAAATGCTGATCAGTTATAACCCACCCTTATTTTAAGAAGATCCAGATTCAATTTGTCAACAGAGAAATGGAAAAGAGCCCCTCAGCTGTCCCATTGGCCAAAGGGAGGCTGAAGTTTAGGGAGTCTACATACACTCATGTAGACACAAAAGTCTTCATGCTGAGGAGAACAGAGCAGGGAGGAGAGAGATCTCCCCCAGAATATCCAGGGACTGGAGGCTGAGGAGTTAACTGGGATGTGGGGGACAGTCACTGGGATCCTTCATCTCTAGCAACAAGAGCAGAAAGTGATCTGACAGCTCTCCATCCTCACATGGCCAAGGATATATTCTCCCTCTCTCTCATTTTCTGAATAATCCTGGCTTAATTCCAATATCAGAGTTAAGGAAAAATCCATGTGTGCTAACGATAAGTGTTTCCTGTCGAGTTCCATGCCACAGGGAACAGGCATATGCAGTTATTGTCACCTGAACTACTAAAAGTATTCAACCAAAAATCTTTGTTTAAGGAGAACACTAACAAAATTAGTTCAATGGCAGTCATTTAAGTCCTGGCCAAAGAATAATACATTACTGTGTGTGCTAATAAATACTGGGCCACTTTAAAACACATTTTCCCCATTTTTCATGCTTTAAACATCTCAGTCTTTAATTATGAAGTAGATGAAAAGCTATCCCAAAGGACATTGCAGTGAAAGGGTTTCATCTTTGTTTGCTGCTGCATTTTTAATTTTTGGTATGTTTCTCTGTAGATGAATTGCTGGTAAACCTTTGTTTATTTCTTGTTATTGTTGTGCTCTTTCATTTCCCAGTTTCAAGCACAAATGAGGTTGTACAAGGTGGTATGCTACAAGCAGTGGGAGACAAGGGTCTCAGTGATTTACAGAGAGTGAGAACCACTGCAAGCTTCCTTGGCTTTGTGCTGTGGGGCTGAGCTGGAGCGATGTCCTGCAGAGGGGAAGGAAACAGCAATTTTTCCTTGTCCACTGGCACCTTTGCCAGCCATGGGCATATGCCACTGCACTCAATAGGAATGGCTGCTCATCTGATATTCCCAAGCCTCCTGGGGTTTTACCTGGGATTCAGGTATACTCCCATGAAACTGATGGATCTATCAACATACTTTACATACACCATCAAGTAAAAGCCAGATGTTACCGACTTCCAATTACTTCAGATTCCAACTGCATGCAGACTTGTGAGCGAAACAGTGTCTTATGCAACTTTTTCATACCTATCTTTTGTTAGGTTAGTCTCATCTCTTTTCAGACAGCAGATTAAAATAGGGCTTCTACAGAAAGTAGTTCAGAATAAGGAATAGCTTCAGCTAATCAACTTCATCCCTCTCCGTCCTGTAGGTTACTGACTGTTTCTGATCAGGAACCTCTCCATAGCTGTGCCACGTTCTTTGAACACACAAACACATGAATGCAGAACTTGAGGCCAAGTTTTCAAAGTCTTCAGTGCATCATAACTGTCCAACATCGACTTTGGGATCAAAAAAAGACCTCTAGACCTTAAGAAGCCTTTGCTATTAATCTAAAAAGTTCCTTCAAAAATCCTGTTCTCTGGGGGACAATGTACTCTCCTCAGAATTTTGTCTCTAGTTTTTCAGCACCCATCTTAAAACTTCCATATTGCCATGAGAAAAGATTACTTACTTGGCCACCCTTGCACAGGAGTGTAAGCCCACACAAACACAGTTTGGTTCCATGTTGTTGTCTGGTGTGTCACACAGTATCAAATGCAAATACAGTGAATATTTGAATGGAATTCACAAAGTGTGTGCTTTTAAGATAAGTGAAAGCCAAGTCCTTCTACTGCTGCTTTGGATGCAAATGTATTTGTAATGAACTCCTGCTTTTGTCTGCATCCCTTATCATGCACCTGTTATCATCCTTGTTGTAAAAAGCTTAGGGGTAAGCTTGCCAAATGATATGCCCCATCTGTGCTACCTGGATAAACAGTATTAGCAAAAAATATGCAAACTGAAAAGCCACAAGTTCTTGACAGACAGGTACCAGGACTTTCTCTATGGCTAGCAAGGACAGGGTCTTTGTGTTCTTTCAACAAGCTGCCAGCCTTGTCTTTGAAATTCTTGTGAAGTTGTTGGGAGGGAGATGAGAGAGGAAGCTGAGGGTGTGCAAACTTATTTGGGGCATGCAGATGAAGTCAACTGCAAATATAACAATGATTTCACCAAATGAATGTTTCTTCACCAGAAGTTAAATTGACCTAAATGTTGTGTCTGCTGTGTGTTGAAAGCAGGTCTATTTGTTGTGTACACTGCTTTTGTTTATATCTCTTTGCTTGGATCCCTGAAAGCCAGACTAGCCCTCAGCAGGAGGGAAGGTGAGTAATGAGAAACTGAATCACTAGGACTTAACCCTGACAAACCTGGAAAGAAGTGACAGCAGATACAGGATGTGAGAGAGGCCTCAGGCATTTAGGCAAGGCAATAACAGTGGAAAGAACAACTTGTTCCAGAACCTTATCAATGTTCTGCTGAGGTCTCCACACTTCCCTATGTTTTGTTTTTTAGGAACATACAGGAGGGATCATTATTGAGTAATTAAAGCACAAAATTGGCAGCTGGGCTTCTGAAGTCCTGTCATTGAGTTCCTGCGGCTACCCATGTACTGTCTGCAATGGTCACCTCTGAGAGAGGTGACCATTTATGGTCCTAGGCCAGGTCATTTTAATTCACTTGCATCTTTAGTGTTCACATCTAAGGGCCTTTTTGGTGCACAGGGCACATCACTGCTGCATAGTAATGGGGATAGAGGGTGGTATGAGAGCTGTCCCATTTGGGAAAGATTCCCCAGGCCTGTGTCCAGCTTTGCTAACTGAGGCAGAAAAGATGAGACCAGCAGCACTTGCTGTGGCTGGATACAGACAGCTCCCTCTTCTACTGTTCTTCTTCTGCCTTGTGCTCCCTGTGCAGGCATGCTGGGGCTTGTTACTTTTGTGTGTTAGACTGAGGTAAAGGGTAGAACTTGGCATCAGGAGTGACCTGCAAGGGAATATACCTAATGCCATTTCACCAAAAGAACAGACAGAATTAGGACCCACATTCCTTTAGCTGCTTGTCATATGGGGTCTGTGTCTGCAAGAGCTAGGAAGGATCCCTCACCTGATCTTCCAGAGCCTTGTCAGTCAGCAAGGATAATTCATAAACTGGTTACCCTGGCAGAGTCCAAGATGACAGCATGTTTTGGCATTTGTATATGTTCCACCAGACACAAGCCAGGAACTTCTGATGTCTTCTGCTGTTTAAAAAAATTGGTGGCTTGAGGGGATCCCTTTTTATTATGGTCAGTTCAGCCTAACCCCTGACCTGTCCAAGAACTTTAACCAGGCTCCAAACTCTTTCAGGGTTGAGTGTGCTGCCAGGCAGCTGGGCAAAACATTACAGGTTTGCTGGCAGTGCTACAGCAACCACTGCACCCTTGCTGCCTCCAAGGCCCTTGTAACAGCCTGTAAAAGGGCTCAGAGAAAACTTTCTGTGCAGAAAAGACACTCCTAGGATGTTGCAGACCAGGCAGTGTGCCAGTTTGCAGGGATAAAACAATGCTTTGGGAAGCTCACCTGTAACCAATGACTGGCAGCAACACGTTCAAAACTTGTAGAGCTGGAAGGACACAGACAGATCCATTGCATCTGGACTTTTGCTCTCTGTCCCAGTGTCAGTCTCCTTCCCCACTCCTGATATGAAACTAACCTCTCCTCCTCTCTTCTGTCTGCATCCCAGACCCTCATGGCAGGTGTTGGCAGTCCCAGTGAGAAATCCTGCAAGCTTCTTTTTGAAAAAAATTTCTTTTTGAAACCCATTGTGCAAGGGTGCAGGGTTGCTAACCCAACTAAAATACCTTTAAATGATCTTACAATTTTATACCATGTAGGCCATAAGCAACAACTGTAGGGAGAGTACTGCAGAATACAATGTAAAGACACATGCCCAGGCTCCTGAGACTGTGCAGCATTTGTTCTATTTGTATTCATTTTGAAGTGGTTGCTGAGGGAATATACAGTTTTCTGGGACTGGTTTCTGAGGTGAGTAAGGGATGCTGATGTGCCAGCGGTCCTGTGGCAGCCAGCTGATACCTGGTACCGAGATAATGCCACATGCAGAACCAGGACCTTGGGTGTCTTAAGTATTTTTTCTGACAAAATCTTGGGCACTTCCAGCTCCTCAGATCAACAACGTGGGCCTGACTGTCCAGTCAAACTGCTTTCTGCCTAGTCTTTATCTCAGGTATAAATTCTGAAACATCCTCTTCTGAAACTCAGCCTGGTTCCTCAGAGGTCACACAGAGTGCTTCCACCCTGTCACATTGTTCTGCTCCATCTCACAGTGGGATCCTATGCTTTCAACCATCCACTTGAACATTCTTACAGATGGTGTTCTTACTCTCAAAGAGAATCCCTCTCAGCTTTGCTTGGACAAAGTAATTTGTCATATCCAGGGAGCCTAGGAGAGGGGACACACTTGCGCAGAAGCCAGGAAGCCAGGAGGATCTTCTGCAGAGGGCTTCAGGGCACAAGTATGCATAGGAATTTTGATACTGAAATTTGCAGTGGTAAGTAGAAACAATCACTCTCAAAAGTGTTCCTTATCAGCCAGCCGTAGTAACTAGCAGAGTACAGCATTTGCTGGAAAGAATGAGGTGCCTAGCTACTGCCCTGCTTTTCACTTCTCCACATTTTTCTGGTGATGTGGAATCTCAAAGCATTTCTAAAACACCTTTTAGAAATCAGCTCTTTTCAAATCCACAAACACTCCAGTTCTGAGCATTATAAAAAGCCATGCTAATTAAATGCAGCTAAAATAGTGAAAAGTGTTGCAGGGCAGACAAGATCAATGACAAAACACCCTGAGAGAGCACAGAGGGGGGAAAAGTACTGTAGAAAGGTGATTTATGGTGATTCTCTGGTTGCTGAAGCAGAACAATTATTGAGAATCTTAAGGAGAAAGGAGCTTTAGGTTGGAAGATTGACGACTGAAAACCATGGGGAAGTAATCCTTTCAGCACCAGCATGGCAGGGCTTCAGTTCTGGGAAGCAGGTCAATGTAGGTCAGCACTGGCTCTGGAAATGCTAAGCTGGGGAACCTCTCTGGTTGCTTTCTTACACCATGTTGCCTCCTCCTCACTCCCTCTTTGACAAAGAGAAGCCAGTGCATTTTGGTGTTGTCATTTCACATTCAGCTCCACAATCTAATACCTAACCAAAGACTGCAGCCCTAGGCAGCCTGATGCAAGGGTAAAATAAATTGCTCCAACATGGTGATTCATACTTTAGCCTAAAGTTAGAAAGTCCTTACATGTAGGTACCATTGGGATTTGTCTTCTGTAAGGGGTCCTTTTGTCATCTTTTACCTTATATAAGCCACTATCACCTTTTAACATAAAGACATTTCAAAGTCCATCTTATACAAATATGCATTTGTGAGTTACTTTGTGGCCTCCAATAACGTAGTGGGGGAAAAAAGTGAGAATAAACTTTGAATAAAAGCGACATTGCTATACTTTCCTATAGAAAGTTGTTCCTGCCCAGGGCAGGGGCATGGAACTAGATAATATTTAAGGTCCGTTCCAACCCAAGCTGATCTATGATTCTGTGACTGTATAATCTGAAAACATTGTATGCAAAGCCTGTATCTCCACATTCTACACAGTAAACCCATTGCTACAGAAGATGAGAATCGGAAAGAGTCAGCATGTTGATTTTTGAACCTTTTAAATTTCTTTTGGATTAATATAATTGCATATTTGAACAATTGTACTGTTATGTTTGGACAGTTATTTTATGACCATCACAGGCTGTAATTAGACATAGTTGCCTCACTTTAAAGATATCATTTTCTTTGTTTCAGGAGGTTTCAGACAGCAATTATTGCAATTGGATGGTGTTCCAATAGCCAGTCTCAAGGAAACTCCTATGATGAGTCACACCATCGGCAAAACACATCGTGTGGTGTTATAATGTCACATAACAGCAAGTTAGTGTCTTTTGCTAATGTTTTAGTGACAACCATCTGAAGTAGTCCAGGTTTTCAAAAAGTGTTTCTTATTCACGCATAATGATCTGGGTTGCAAAAACACCCTTGGACGATAAAGCTGATAAAATAAGCAGCTAGTTATTACAAACTCCTTAGCTTAATTTTATTGTGTGGAAAACAGCAGTTTTCTTGCATGAGAAAGACTCTGCTGTTGCCTGCAAAGTTTCCAGGTGGCCGTGCAGCTTCCACATTGCTCCAGTCAAAGGGGTCAATCAGACAGTTGCTGCACTTTCACTGTTGCTGACCTGTGCACCTCTCTGTATTTCATAGGTTGGCTTTATTCAAAAAGTTATATATAGCTGCAAAGCATTAGTCATTAATCTGGCACCGTTTGGATGTAAAGTATTAATCATTAATCTCATTAACCCTTTACATGCTGGGTTTGCATTCTCATTTCCTTTTCTTGATAGCAAAATAAGGTTTGCACACAAAATGCAAGCTCACTCTTTTCCTCTGTTTCAGAGAAGCATTTCAGAAGTCTCCTGTTGTGCTTCGTTCGCTCAGAGAGTAAAGCAAACCTGCCCAGCTCAGTGAGCTCCTTCACTGCTCCTTGCTCACTGTGACTAATGCAGTTACACCAGAAAGAGGTTTAAAATAATTTCGTTAGCATTTGGAGCATGAGACTTGTCTTCAGCCAGACCTCAGACTGTGCTTTCCACAACATTTGGATCACTGAAATACCCTTATATAAGCCTAATTGGCACAATTAAAAGAATGACTCTTTGCAGATGTGTGTTGCTATAGCAACCTGGGGGAGGGCAGCCAAAGTGCCCTCCATATTTAGCAAAATAATATTAATCATAATAGATAGATACACTTTATCCTTTTTGTAAGGCACTTGCTCAGGAGGTAAGTGCCTTAACATGTCTCAACAAGGATCACTGTAATGGAGTTTAAATAATTTGATGCCAAGCTAAAATTCTCTCAGTAGTAACCAAAATGACATTGAAACAGAAACATAGTCAAATGTTGACCAAATCTTTCAGAATAAAGGCAGAAGGCTTAGAAGTACAATGCTTTGATTCCACTGCTGTAGGAGCACTGGGGGAAGAAAACCACCAAAGGCATCCATGGTGGCAGGAAGAGGCCTGTGTTGCTGAGCTCATCTCAAGTCTTCCAGCTGAAGACCCCAGTGGTTCAGTGGGAGCACTCTTGAAATCCACCTGCCACCTCCTCTGTGTGAGAGGGACTCCATGTTGCTGGCAGTGGATGTGGATATGTATAAAAGTGTCAGTGGTGCTGGCAGCACAGGGAAACCATGGCAGATCTCCTGGTTCTCACGTGGAAAGAGTGGGAACAGCTGCTTTGCAGAGTGGATCCAAATGGTTTGTTCCTGACTCTGCCTTGCCTGTCCCAGTAAAATTGCACATCTCATCCAAGCATCACAGTCTCTTTGAAGTGTCAAAGGGACCATGTGAATTACCCAAGACTCACGACTTAGGACTTGTTTTCATAAACTCTTTTGATTTGAAGCCAATGATAAGTCTGGTATGATTGTTTGCTCATAGTTATTAATCTAACACAGTTTTAAATTTTGTCTTTATGTCTTTGCACCTTGAACAGTCACATTGTGTTGCTACAGAGTACAAGAAAAACCTGAACTCAGCTCTGGCTGGGACTGAATAATGGGATTTCCATTTCTAAGATGAAGAAGCAAGTGATTAGCATGAATAAACAAGCAAGTCTGAAAAAAACCAAACACTCATCTTGCGGATGAACATGGAAAATAGAGATTAAAAGGTATCTCAAGAAGTTATCTATACCATCCCACTCTTTACAGATGGATAAATTTTATCTCTGTCATTACTGACTAAGTTTTATCTGATCTCTTTTAAAAAGATTTACAATCCCCAGGCAATCTTGCCTAATGCATCACTAGCCTTATTTTTAGAAAGTTTTTCCTAATGTCTAACCAAAGCCTATTTCTGCTGCAATGGAATGTCTTATTAATCAGTAATATCTTTATTTTTGAAGACTGCTTTCACATTTCTGTTAGGTTTCTCTTCAATAGAACAAGCCCCCCTGTTTGTCCAGTCTTCCCTAACTTGTGTTTTCTAGAACTCTGATCATACACATTGGTCTCCTCTGTAGCTTGATGAATGTTTTATCTCTCCCAAGCTTGGTTGCCCAAGCCAGGCTTGCCGAGTTCCCACTGATCTTTGCCAGTACTGGGGAAAGTGGAGGAATCACTTCATGTGCTTTATTGCCTCTATTTATATTTGTACCTCTCACTATGTAGTTTGCTTTTTTTGATAGAGTATGCAACATCCAGAATATTTCTTCAGGGCTGCTCCCTACTCATTTGCTCTGTGTTTTTTGCAGAGGATTATTCTTGACCAGACATAAAATATTGGATTTCTTAAATAACCTCTTACTGTTTTCCACTATGTAGCTAACTGGTGTGAAATTGCTTGGTTGAATGTTAAGCTTATATTTCTTCCATCTTACTTTCAAATTTTTTTAAACTTTATCATGCTAGTTTATGCCTGGGATCTATAAATCTTCATGTTTGCTCTAGTTATGGTCCCAGAGCCCAGGTACATTATGTTCATGTGCAGCCTCCCCTTACCCTGTTCCAGGTAGGTTGTTATGATTATAGCTGTTTGACCTGTTGCACCATTGGAAGTTCAGCTTGTCCTGATAATAGCGCAGTTATGTTTACTGTCCTTGCAGCTCTGGCCATTACATCTCATTACACCATTTTAATAACTCAAACACTGACATTTGAGTGATATTACGTTCCAAAATTCAGATCCAGAGAAAAAGGGTTCTTTCAACTTCAGAGTCTTTTATTTATCTGTTCCCTTGAACTGCCTGTTTTCTCACAACACATTCCACACTCTGTCACAACCACTCCTTATGTTTTTCCAAAAACCCTGGAAGACACTGTAATGCCCTGCTTCAGCCAGAAATTTTTTCATAAAAAACGATTTCTTAACTTCAGCACTTTCACTACAGCAGGATGAAAGGTGTATCTTTAAAATACATTAGGTATCATGCTTTGAAGCACTGGCACAGGTGAGACAAGTGGTTTGTAGAACATCAGCTGTTGGGGCTGAGGTGCTAGGAAGACATCATTCTCAAGTTGTCACATACTGTCATACTGTCACTCATGTTTTGGTGTATTTCTTTAAGAATTGACTACTAACTTACTTTCTCTATGTTTTGGACCTCACACCTGCTGAATTGTCAGCTGGAAGAATATCCCAGGATCAGCTCTACTTTGCCTAACCCAAGAACCTTTCCAGCAACTTACAGCCATTTGAAAAGTTCTTAGGCAGCCTAGAGTAGAAAGGGTTAAGTGCAAACACCTCTCTTGCATCAGCCCAGTGGAGGCCTGGCTGCCCGACCACATCCTACACACGAGGAACAGGTAGTCTGCCCAAAGCCACGCAATGGGTTAGCAACTAAATCTGGAGCTACAGCTCTCTCTCTGCAATGGCTGCACAACACGACCTTGCTAGCAAGTTTTACTAAAACCTTTGCTGTCACCTGGGGAGTTATATTGTTGTGTAGGAAAGCTAAACCTATCCGTGAACATTACCTTTTCCAAGCTGGAAGAGCATGTTGAAGGCACAATATGTCCCTTGCCTGAAGGCTTCATTAGCACAAATCTTGAAGAGACTAAGACCTCATAAATTCATTATTGTCCAGGACCAATTTGAAATGCTATCTGAAAAAATAGCTGTAATACCAGATCCTGAGCTGCAGAGATTCAGTAGGCAAGAAAGATGCTCACACCTGGCTCCTGTGAAATGCTTAACCCCACAGACAAGACCTCCCACGTTATTTATTCATTCAGCCATACTCAGCTGGCATGAAGTGCTGGTGTTCTTGTATGTGAGCTACATAAACATGCATATATGCATGTTTATGTACCTCACACAGAAGAAATACACAAGAAATACACAAAGGCACATATATATTTGTATATATCCCATGTTAAAATGGGGTTGGAACATGCAAGCTAAGGACACTGTGAAGTATTGACTGCTTTGTTACAAATGTAGTGCCTGAGACCTGGGTGCAGGAAAGTTCATGTCTTTTTTATGCACCATGATCACCTCAGCCTCCATTGCAATAGACATTATTTGTTCTTCTCTCAGAAGCCTTTGGCCTTTTTTTTTTAATTGGGACTGGTCTGAGCTATGGTGAGGAACATTTGGCTCAGTATTTGTAAGAAGCATCTATGGCTGAAAATAACAATGCAGAATTATGGTGTGTGGCTTTGTACCCTGAAAAGACTAAGAAATCTTTCAAAAATAATGGTAATTTACACTTAGATGTAATCTTATAGTTGAACTCCAAGCACATCTAAGCATATAATATGATTAATATTACTTGGTGCTAAACTGATGTTGCTAATTCTTTCGTAACTTGTCACAACAGAACAAAGATAGTGAACTCTATTTTAGGAAGCATATGAATCAGTGGGAGAGCCAAAAGGAAACAAATGGATCACTGGTGAGACTAAAAATGCCTCAGAGATGTGAGCAGTGTGTCTGCTGACTCTGAGGTTGTGCAGAAAAAATTCAAGGAAGGGTTTTAAGCATGGCTAGCCACACAAAAAAAACCCACATTTTGAGCTGACAATTTAAGGAGGAAGTGATCTTGCACACTGTCCGTCCTTCCTACGTGATTTAAACAAAAGATATGATACAGACGAACACTGCTTATTCTCCCACTGAACATTATCTGACAGTCTTTAAAAGGTAAATCCAGCTGAGGAAAATAAATTATATGACCAAGGCAAGTTGCTCCAAAACAACCTGTATTAACTGATAAAGCAGACTTGCCTCTATATTGACTGTGGAGTGCTGATCATCCTAACATCACTACTGAAATGAAGAACAAAAAAAAAAATCAAGGGTTAATAACCATGGTAATAACATCTGAAGTGTGCAAGAATTTAATAAAGGTAACAAATGCATGTTCAATGCCACAGTCAAAAATTCACAGGTCATTTCCCCTTTGGATGTTAAGAACACTTTGCTTGGCTGGGTTAGGTGGGAGATTTGCTTCTGGAAAGGCTCTCTAATCACATGGCAAAGAAGAGAACAGCAGAAGAGTATTCCTGGCTGTACCCAGAGGTACAATAGAGTCTTTTATTACTGAGTGCTGAAGGAGAGGACAGGTTCAGGCAAGAATAGTGAAAATGCACTGGACTTCTAGTACAAGAGACAAATATGAGAGAGGACAGACAATCCCAATGGAAAATATTTGATGAATGCCTCTGGGCCCAGGAGAAAAACCATTCCCATAATGACAAGAAGAGGCATCTGACTCTGGCTCTCTGCTGGCTGCCATTGTGGTACAGCACTCCCTACTGTGATGCCCAACACGCTTTAGCCCAAGCTAACAATTCAAATGCTGCCACTGAGGGTGCTCTAGAAAAAAAAAACAGAGTTGTTCAGACCACTGAAATCTGTACTGACTTCTGAGAGGATTTTTATTTTGACAAGAAGAAAAGTGCAGCTAAAGCTTACCATTATTTTTTCAATCTGGCTATGATTTATAATGGCTTCCTGCCAATGGCAATTTGAAGGCAGAGTTGTACCTGGTTTTGCTCTCAAACAATACAAAAAGCAGAATTTGTATTTTGACAGTCTTGAAGGAAAATGATTTTTTTCCTAAAATGCACTCTGCTGAAAAGGGCAACAGATTGCCTTAAAACAGATTGTGTTAAGATAATAGTTATTCTGAAAATGGAATCCCTCAACTTTTTCAGTCTGTCTTAGAGGATCATATCCAGTAATTTCTGCCTCCTTGGATCTTGCTCAGCCAAATCATGAGTGTTCTAGTCATGTCTAAATTGGATTCTTGAATTTGCTGAATTCATGCTGTAGAAATACAGCAACAGGTCTCTAACACCTGTTTTGCATAAAAGTCTGGAAAGGCCTGCTTTCACTCAAATTGTAATTTGCTGTTTGGGAAAATAGCATTAGAAACTTGTGACTTATAGCAGAAACAATCAATCTATCATCTTGAAGCCAATGTTGCAGAAATCTTTGCACTAAATAAAGTCAGGGGAAGAAGAGCAGTGAAGTCAGTGCCTGTTTTAGATGAGACTGATGTTTAAATCTAGAAGTCCACTTCAAAAATGGGACTGACATTTATACAAGCATACAAATGTCAGACTGTGCTTTTTTAGGCTTGGATCTGTTTAGACTGTTCATGCTTTAAACAGCAGGTTTGAAGTGTTTGTACCTAAATTTGGACAGAAGAGTTTGGGCTCTTTTGAACAGTAGCTAGTATCTTCTCCATAGGAAAAACAAATAAAAAATCCAAACCAACACAACAGTATTTCATTGTGGTTTATCATAAACTTGAGATATTTTTTAAATTAGAAACCTTGGTTGTTTCTACGTAATGCGTTCAGTAGGACAGACCAGGATCTACCTGACAGCTGTGATCTTGCAGTATCACCCAGGAATTTCCTCCCATACAGCACAGGACTTTCTGCCACAGCCAGATGGAAGCTGTTGGGCAAAAGGTTTTAGAGTTTGTCTTAAGCAGGGTTAAGTTCAGGACATCAGTTTATAGCTTACCATTAAACAGAAACTTCCATTTTGGTAGCTGTGCTAGACTGACCTTAAAACAATGGCACACATCAGCAAAGGTGACTGGCGTGGAGGTTCCTGTACTGATATGCCAGGTTTTTTCTGTGTGGGAACAGTGGGTGTGGTTATGTAAATCAGAGTGATATCAAGCTGGTTTTTACACATTGTTTGGAAAGAATTCTTATTTGTCTTTGTCTGGAGGATATATCTTGTCCAAAGTTTAGAGGGAGATTATTTTTTTAGTATGTGCAAGCTCTGTTTGGTGTGGCTCTCCCTCCTGCTACTCAGTATTTCTAATACAGAGACAGATTTGCATTCTCACGTACCCCTGAAACAGGCACGGCTGTGGAGCAGGGCCTCTCCAAGAGGCACAACACATGGCAGTGCTTTGTTGGAAGCTCAATGCACTCATTGTAACTCACAGGTCCTGTGGTAGGAAGGTCACTCTCTACTCCATGGCCAGACACACATTGTGCCTGCTAAATGCTGCTGTAGTATTTCATCGCAGCGGGAACCCAGACAATAGGTCATGCCTTGCATTAATGTGTAGGATCTTGAAAAATCAATACAATTCAAATAACAGGGGACTGCTGCCCAGCCATTTACTGTTCCCAGGACACACAGAGCAGCAATGGCTGTGCCATTAAGCTGCCACTGAGCACACAGAAAGTACAGTGTGCTCACTGCTAACTCACACCAATAAATCCAGAATCATGCATGGGTACATGTTACTGCAAATATGAATGGTTCCCTTCCTCCCGACATCTCTTCAGAATATTTTTTCTAATACAAATATAAACATCAAATTCCTCAAAGGAAGACAAATTTCTGAGTAAATGTTTGTGTCCAAGCAACTGTATCTCTTTTGCTGAGGGCCTGCTCTAACAACCATTAGAATCAATAGAAAGGCTAATTGATTTGAAAGGCTTTGGATAAAGCACCTAAGGCCACAACCTGCACTACTGCAACCACCAGAAAAATTATTGTTGACCTCAGTGAGTGCAGGATGAAATACCTGGGCTCTTGCTCAGCAGGTATTTGAGTCCACACACACAATTTATTTCATTATAAACCATTCATATGCTTAAGTACTCGTCAGATATGGAACAAAAGTGTGATGGTTGCCAGGCTGAGAAAGAGAGTAGCTTTCAGTACTGCCTTTCTCCTGCCGACAGCAATGATATTTGAGAGAAAGAATAAGCAAGTTCATTGTTTCTACCATTTTGTTACAAAAGAGAATTAAGTGAAATGAAAATGGAAGAATTTGAGAGCAACACTACAGGAAGAAGAGAGCTTCTATTCCTTCAATTACTTCTCAGGGGACTTTCAAAAATATAAACAGTGACTTTTTATCTTCATTAGGAGTCTGTGTCTCAAATAAAACCCAAGCTTTCCTAGGGCTTGCCTACACTGGAAAAATACATTATGTTAATTGATTAACATTTAATGCTTAATATAACAGTCAGTACAAACAAAGACTAAGGCTTTGACATTTTTTGTTGTTGTTGACCCAAGGTAACCCAGCTGCCAAACATGACAGTTCTTGTCTACACTAAGTGGTTTGTATCACCTTAATTAACATGTTCTAACACAATGTAATTTTGCAATACAGATTAGTCCTTTGGGGCATTTATTCTGTACATTTAATTTTCTGTCTCGCCTATCTTGAATTTGCAGATATGTGCTGCTTCTCCCCTCCCCCTTCCTGAAGCCACTATCATTGAAAACTGAAGAGACTTTGTAAGCATTCTCATTTTTTGCTCAACTTATAAACTGAAACTCAATCAAATATACTATTTGTTTATGTCCCTTGATAGTGCTGATGTTATAAAAATAAAGTTGATCTTTTAATTCAGGAACTGCTAGTTCCGCATAGAAAAGTATCATCAAATGCTAGCTAATTGAAGCTTTTGCAAAAATATTGCAGCTAGGCAGTCTCTTGGTCAACTCACACATCCTATTCCCAGCCACAGGAAGGCGCTTTGCAGCATTTTTCCAAAGTCTACTTTATTTTGTTTTACATAGAGAAGCTTTGTCCTTACCAGAAAATGAAGGGGGAAAAAAAAAGAGAAAGCAAAAAAGTAGACAAAAAAGATATCATTAAACATTGAGGTTAAAAGATCAAGTTTATCTGGACTCTAGCAACCAACACACTCGTGCTGCACACGTAGTATTTTATTACAAAATGCTATTATTTTGTAATAAACCAAGTTCCACAGCACAACTGACACTATGAAATATCCTAAATTTGTAGGACATGTTGCATGTAAAATGCTGTTTGCCAACATATTACTGATCCATTTCAGCCTCTTCTGAAGGACACAGATCTTTGCCCATCCAGCACTCACTGCAGTCTGAAATGACTATTAACTTTCTGATATAGCCATTAATATTAAGCGGCTGAAGGAGTGCAGCACAACCACACCAGCTCTCCTGGACTGTAATTTCACTGTCTGGAAATTCCTTTCTGAGAAAAGAGCAGCTAAAACGAAAAGTGCTGCATTTACATTCATTGCCTCTTCTTTTTCCTAAAAAGATGGAGTAAGTAATCTAGTGCATGAGTTCTCTAGGGCTTTACAGCCCAGCTAAGGTTCTTCAGTCTAAAAAATGTTGAGAGATGTAATTCTTCTCCTATGTTCTGCTCCCCTAAGACCCCACTTGGAGTCCTGGATCTAATCCTCAGCACAGGAAGGACATGGACCTCAGTACAAGAGAGATATGAAGTTCCTGGAGCAGGCCTAGCAGAGAGCTACAAAGTTGGTCAAGGGACTGGAGCATCTTTCTTATTAAGGAAGGCTGAGAGTTGGGCTGTTCAGACCTCACCAATGTCCATCAGTCTCTGAAGGGAGGGCAACAAGAGGATGGACCAGGCTCTTCACAGTGGTGCCAAGCAATAGGACCAGAGGGAATGGGCAGAAATTGATGCACAGAAATTCCACCTGAATATGAGAAACTTCTTTATTCTGTGGGTGACTGAGCATGGGAACAGGTTGCCCAGAGAGGTGGTGGAGTCTCCCTCACTGGAGATATTCAAGAGCCATGTGAATCACAGCCACACCATGCTGTGCCATGTGCTCTGGGATGGCCCTGCTTGAGCAGGGAGGGAGGCTGGACCAGATGACCCTCGGTGCTTCCTTCCAACCTCACCTGTTCTGTGATTGTGACCTGTTGGAGCAAGTTCAGAGAGTGACACCAAGATGATTGGAAGGATCGATCACCTCTCCTGTGAAGAAGATACAATCCCTGAGAGGGTTGGGATTGTTTAGCCGTGAGAAGGCTCCAGGGAGACCATAAAGTTTTCCACGGTGAGGGTGCTGAGACACCGGAACAGGTTTCCCAGAGGAGCTGTGGCTGCCCCACGCCTGGGAGCGCTCAGGGCCAGGTTGTATGGGGCTGTGGGCAGCCCGGTCTGGAGGAGCTGTCCCTGTCCAGGGCAGGGCTCGGTAACGCCGCCATGGCCCCGCTCCCGCCCGCCCGATCCGCCCCACTTCGCGGGGACGGGGCGGGGGGCGGGACCCAGCGGCTCCGCCCCGCCCCCTGCGCTGCCCGCCCGCCCGTCACGTGCGTTAGCGACAGGCGGCGGCGGCGCCCATTGGCGGAGGGGCGCGGGGGCGTGGCCGGCGGCCGGTCCGTCAGCTGCGCCGGGCCCTGACAACAAAGGGCTCCGCGGAGGCGGCGGGGCTGGGGCAGTGCGGTGCGGGTGAGTTCGGTGCGCGGGGACCTGCGGGCACCGGGCGCGCTGCTGGTGGCCCGGGTGGGATGGGTTCTCGCGGTCTGAGCGGTGGGAAGCAGCAGCGGCGGAGCCCCCGTTTTCCCGTGCGCCCATCCCGGCTTCTCTACGCTGGGACGGCGCCGGGGCCGGGGGCTTTTGGCGGTTTCCCGGCTGTGGAGCGGTCGGCGGTCTCGGCCGCCCGCCCCCGGGCAGCCTCGGAGCGGGGCCGGGAAGGTGCGCAGCCGCCGCGGCTGTGCCGGGTCAGCCCGCGCCGCTGGCCCGGCCGTGTGGAGCCTCCTGGCGGCGGCCGCGGAGCGGCGAGCGGGGGGCGCGGGGCATCGACGGCTCGGGGCTGCTCTGGGACCGACTGGGAGGTGCCTTCTTTGGTTGTGTTTTCTTTTTGCTTAGCGCATACCTCATGTCCTTTGCTAGGTTAGAAACAACAACAACAACAAAAAACATAAGAAAGGAAAAAATACGTTTTAAATTGCAGCGATACTGTATTGTTGACATTCATTCGGTGTGTTATCTATAACAGCCTCTTAATCATTACTGTCGCTGAGTCAGTTGTTCCCAGGCTTGTGTTTTCCTGCCGCTGACAGCTCCTGACTAAGAACCCGAAAGCCTCTCTCGGTCTCTGTCCTGTTTTCCTCCCCGGACGATGGCCCTTGATAACAGCCTGACTTCTCTGGTGCTGCCTGACTTGCACAATAGCACACGAGCGTGGCCTTTTTAAAGGCGCTTGTCCAAAAGGATGTCAAAGCATCAACCACTTTCTAAATGTGCCGTGGTTTTAAGCCCAGCTGGAGATGAAACCAGGACAAAATGATTCAGATGTTTTTTTGGATCCTCCTTGGGGTGGGGGAAGGGAAAAATGGGACAAACTGCTTTTGATCTACATAAAGTCATTTGTGGGTCAAAAGCTGAGGTTTGTTTAGCTCACATTCTCAGGAACAGGGATCTCTCTCTTGTTAGAGGGTAATTATTTTATGTTGCTGTGATGCCTTGGGAGCCTTACTGGAGGAGTGTGAGCTCTCATCTTGCTCTGCTCTGCACAGAACAAAAAGGCAGCCTCTGCCTGAAGGTACCTCCAGGCTTGATCTAGGAAAGAGGCAACGCACGTGTGTGGGAGTACAGGGAAAGCCAGAGCTGATCAGCAGCCACACAATGGCTTTCTAGTTAGCCTAAAGAAAAAACAAACTCATTTTTTCGTAGGCCTGGTGCCAGGAGAGAGTTAGGGAAGGATATGGAAGGTGACTGGAAAACTACTGACTTCAGGCTTTCGCTTAGAATTCATTTCCTTATCCATAGTAAGCTCTGCCTATAACTGAAGCACTCAAACCTTCTCAAGAAGGTGCTTAGGAACAATGTAGGCATTTGGCATTTCCTTAGGTAACCCATCCAGGGCTTAGTGACCTTAATGGTTAAAAGCGTTTCCTGCTAGTTACCACTGAAAGTTGAACTTTACTGCAGTTTAAAGCCACTTCTCCTTGCTCTGGGTATAAAAGAAGGCAATAAATGTTTGCCTCTTTCTTCACATAATTGATTACTGTTGTAATTTTTTCTTTCCCTCTATTAAGCTTTACCATTTTTAAAATTTTGTTGATTTTCTTTAGACTTCTGATAATTTTTGTAGCTCTCTTTAGGAAAGACCTGATGTTTCATTTTCTTAAAAATAGACCTGTATCACTGTTGCAGCTGAGCCTGTTGTTTCTAGTTTTGTGTTTTCCTGCAGTCATTTCTCTTGAGCATAACTTCTTCACTGTACCTTTTCGTATTGCTCCTGAAGACTACTGTAAATTCTGCTCCTCTCCTTCTGCTCCTCTCCTTACCTTGAACAAGTGGGTGATGGGGTCTGGTTTCCTGGGATAAGATGACACAGGAGGCCAAATGAGTCTTTAGTGTGGCCTGAGAGTTCTATGGTAAAGCAAGGTATACTGATCTATATATAAATAAAATTCTTCATGGGTTGTATCTTTTAATATCTGGGTTTGTCCACTGTCATGTGTCTTGCTCCCTTTCTGAATGCAGGCACTCATACTGTCTTACATGGATATATTCTTTCCTATTTAATTATAAAATTGGTATTTAATCTGTAATAATTCTGACCTGCTGTGATGATTTAAATATTGCTATGGACAAAAATAACTTGTTGTTAAGTTGGTGGGTATTTTCCCCATAGTTTTTGCTTTTTTTACCTGCTTTAATGGCTTCTATTTATTGGCTCATACATAAATATCAAAGGCGTTTCTGGGGTGTTTAAACATTCAGTTTCTTGGTACTAATGGGATTTTTCATCCTAACTGCCAAATGCAGGGGTCAGGCTTACAGTGACCAATTACATATAGATTTAGGGGAGTGAATTGAGAAATAAGCACTGGGTTTAGTTAAATGTATCCAATACTTTTCCATGTTCCTTAGACTTAGGATACATGACTAGTTGGGTGGTTGCTGTGAAAATAATCTCACTGGTGACTCTGTGGTGTACTTTGAGCCTGCAGACAGGATGTGCCTTGGTACTGTGTTAACTTGCAGTCATGGTGGAACAGAGAAGGAACACTGGGCTTCCCTGGGAGCCCTCGCAGGGGCTCCTCTGTGTCAGCAGGGGACGTGGGTTGGCTGGAGCAGAAGCCGTGCCCTTGCCCTCGGTGTCTCTCTGACATGGAGGGAGCTGGGGGAGTGTAGGCACAAGAGTCCTGTGCACCTCCTCCCTTAGGAGAAGGTGGGACTGACACCTAAGCAGACCTTTTTTGGGGGAGGAGGTCTGAGACAAAGGCAGTCAACTTGCAGGAGAGACCTAGGATTGTGGTTTTTGGTTGTATCTAGCTGGGAGGGGGTGGCAGATGCCGCTGAAGCTGCCTCTCTTCAGGGAAAAATGTTCAGAAAAATGTACCTCAGACTGCACTAACAAGGGGCTTCTAATTTATTTCCCTAGGGATGTTACCTGTGGTTTTGTCATTAAGATGCTTGTCGTCATTTTTTACAGGTTTCACGTAAACTGTTTACAAGTCATGCTTTTGCGTGTCCTGTACCTAAGCTGATAAAGCATTTATGCACTTTAATCTCAAGTCTGTGCCACTCTGCTAGTAGTGTGAGCTGTGCCTTGAACCTTGGATATAAAGACCTACCAGCCAAAGTCTTGTTCCTGCCTTAGTAATGTTCCAGAGGTTAAATAACATGCTCATGGGAGAGATTGATAGCTTGTCCAGCCAAGAGCCAGAGTTGAGTGAGAAGGAAGATGACGAGTGGATTCTGGTTGACTTTATAGGTAAGATGTCTGTCAGACATAAGTTCTGCCTTTGTCTTGCTCTGGCTCTTGCTTGTCTTACTTCCATGTGAACAAACCAATAGTGTGGGGAATCTTTATCTCAGCAAAACCAGTGTGGGATAAGAGTGTAGGGTGTCTTCCAAACAAATGTTACATGTTGTGTAAATTGGTGAGAAGAATGATGTCAGGTTTATAAGCCTGACACTGGCTTCAGCAGAACCGCTTGTACAAATAAAATCTGTTTGACTTATTTCGCAATTATATAGCTTTACTGATAACAGTTGTTTCACGTGTCTAACATGGCTTGTCTGGGAGCTCCCTTTTCCCCTCCCCTGCTTTTAAAAAGTAAAAATCTGTGTATGTGCTAACAAGGCTCTTTTTTTTTTTTTTCTTTGTTTTTTTATTATTATTATTTCATATCCCGTTTCTGGCTATGTGCAACTGTGTTTTTGACCTTCTGCATCCATGGTTGCTCTCCACTGATGACTGGTGCCCTGCAGCAGACACTTGCACTAATTGCTCTGTGGAGGAAGCAGACCTCGTTGAAGCATCGGCCACGGACAGCTCGCCCGTCTTCTCTTGTTTATCATCTCCCCTGGAACACTTGCCGGAGGCCAGCGAGTCCTGCTTCATCCAGTTTGAGTCCTGTCCTATGGAGGAGAGCTGGTTTATTACCCCTCCCCCATGTTTTACTGCAGGTGGATTAACCACTATCAAAGTGGAGACCAGTCCCATGGAGAACCTCTTGATAGAGCATCCCAGCATGTCTGTGTATGCTGTCCACAACACCTGTCACAGCCTTAATGAGGCTGCATGTGGGGATGAGGAGTTTCACAGCCCGGGCAGCCCCAGGTATGTCTGAATTCTCTTGTCAAGGAGCTCTGGTGCTGAAAATATCTGGTTTCTCCTTGATCAGCTTAGACACTTAATACTGAATTTTCCAGCTTATTTCAGGGGAGGTGAATAAAGCATGAATACCACCTACAAGGTGTGTAGAGTGGTCAGGTGCCTGCCTGCTCAGAAAAATGTTGTACAAGATGGCAGTGTAGGCAGACAGTTAAGTATGCATTTTGGCACAGCAGTGAATGTTCATGGAGCCTTTTTACTCCCTTGCAGAGTATGTTCCAGTCCTGTGTAAACTGGTGGCAGTTAACTGTATAGCCAGTAATGTAGATATGAAAGCACTTTGCCCCCTTCACAGCTATGTGTGTTTTTCATAACTGCTAGTCAGTGTTCTTTCAGTCACCTTGTGAGATGAAACTAGAACTTTAATGATCCTGACAGGGAAGTGGCTTTGGGTTTGGGTGGGAGGCTTCTATGGTTTTTCTTTTTCATTCCTCAACCTAGTGATAAGGACTGGATTAAATTTGCCCACAAGTGGCTTGTGGAGCAAAAGTAAACAGAAAGATTCTACGAAACTTAGTCCCCTCAATGTGAAAATCTGTGCTGCAACCCTCTACTTTAGCCAAGTAAGTGTTTTTGGGTCCTGAAAATCTATCCATGTGGGTTTATTGTAGAGGCATGTTTGCCATGCACTGCCATTCTTTGGTGCTGGTGTATGCAGCTGTACCAGTACAGTGAACATGGCTGTATGCAAATAGAGGATTCCTTTGCCATTGTGACCATGTGTGTTCACTGGGTTTGAAATAATTGGGTGTTTTGTGAATCCCAGTTAGTAACAAAGACTGACTTTTCATTCCATCTAGTTCTTAAGTTTAGAAACAATAGTACTAAAGAAAAAAATCACAGTTTACTAAGCTTTGATATACAGGAAGAAATTAATACAGCACTTGAGTTGCTGTAGGTAGATGCCTATTGACTTGTCCAATCAACCCCTTGACATATTTAAGTTTTTGGCTCAAAGAAACCAGGTGACTTTGAAATGACATGCTGCTGCATAATGTTGAAATATAGTGCTGATACTATTGATCTTGGTGTGGGATTTGTGTAATTATTTGGGTAGGACAGTTTATGATGTTAAGCATCAGGGTCTAGTTTAAGTTAAATTGGGGGAAACTATGAGCAGACAGCCCCTTTAAAATGAGGGTCTGAAGGAATCTGCAAGAGTGCTGTAGGCTGCAGGACATGCCCTAGCAAAAGAAAGTAAGCCACTTTATCTAAAATACAATTTGCAGTGAATAGTAACACTCAGAAGCTGGATACTGACTTTTCAGTCACTTGACCTGGGGATCCTGATGTAAATTCAGCCAGAGAAGGATCCTGTCTTGTGTTACACAGCACAGTTAAGCTGCTTCAGTGCCTGGGGAAGCTAGAGGTGTGCTCTTCAGCTGGTGTGTAAGTTGCTTCACACTGAACTCTGCTGTAGCTTTGTCAAAGGATCCAGGCTCTTGTACAGGATATTTTGTGTGACAACTGGGGTGAGACTTAAGTCTAAAGCTGAGGTAGACTGCAGAATTTGGGAACATTGGTTACGCTGATACTAGAGTAAGTTTCAAAAACTGTTATGAAGTCTCTAGTGGTTTAATGGTTGGCCATTTAATATTGTAGGGCCAAGAAAAGCTGCTTAAGGCACACTGGCACAGTAAGTACTACTGCTTTGGAACAGTGCTTTTTGTTTGATCAGGCTGCTAGCAACACTGCTTCCTCTAGAGCCTTGTTTGCCAAAGCAATACTGGTTTTAGGACTAACCTTTGTGCCAAATGATTACTTGATCAAGCCTAACTATGTCTGCTTTAACAAGCCAAAATGCTAAGTGCAGAAAAATTACTGAAATGATTGGGTTGGGTGTCTGAAGCCTTTAATGTTTCTTGTGAGCTGTGGTTGTGTAGCACACTGAGCAGGACACTTCTGCTTTCTGGCAAAATAGACACTGGAAGCACAGCAGCAAACGTATGTAATGATGGTCTGACTTAAGACACAGCCCCTCTAAAACTCCATTTTGACAATGTGATAGGGCCTCATCAACCCTGTTCTCTCAGTGCATGGGGCTCACTAGTGCCAGCCTACCAAATGCACCTAAGGTACTGAAAGGCTGCATTTTGGAGGAGTATGTGGCTGTTTAGCTAATTCAAACCACCTCTGCTATCCCAGTGTCACTTTGATGACAAATAGAAGAGTGTTGGTTTGCAAACATTGCTGGAAGAGTATTTGATAAGAGGGGGAAAAAAGCTGAAGTATTTTCAGCCAGCAAGTTTAAACCAGTTTTTTCTCCTTTTGTGGAGAAAATCTCTTTTTTCATTTTAAATTCCTTTCAAAGCAAAAGGATGTTATATAAACTTCCCTATTTGTCAGATTAGTCATATTTTTCCATAACAAAACCACAACAGTTTGTATTAACAGTTGCTGCCCTTTGCTAGCTAAGGGTATGCTTAGGAAATACAGGTTGCAATAACTGTGGTGTGGCTTCCTGGCTCTGTAATAGCTTTCCCTAGAAAGGCTTCATTTGCAGTTCCACCTCCAGCACTGTTGGATGCACTAAGGGATCACTCCATGAGGAAAATAGTAGTCCCATATTTGAAGGTACCCTCATGTAAATTAAACTGGTGTAATCTGCAAAGAATGTATTTACAAGGCACTGTGAATTGATCTGTGCTTGTTACTCACTTTTTGCTTGGTATTTCAAGTGCTAGGTATAGGACAATATCCAGTGAAAAACAGGGGAAGACCAGTATGTCACATATGACTGTTCTGCAGTCTCTCCTCTTCAGTCATTCATATCAAACTACCCAAGGATCCAAAAGCAAGATTGGGATATTTGAGATCAGAAAAAAGTAGAAGGGAGGGAGTATTCCCTTGATAACGAGGAGTATTTTCCTCCAGTGTGCATTGGGAGGAGGCAGAAGAGCTTACTTCATGTCAGGCACCTGCAGCCTCCCAGAGTAAGGCTACAAAGGGTACCATGGGCATGGCAGACCTGACTTATGTCTACAGAGACCTCATACAATAATTGCAAGTTAAGCTCTTCCAGAAGAGACTTTATATGACAAAGTCATGCTAATGTTGAAAGACAGACTTCCCAAGAGACCTCTTGCTCATGCCTGGGCAAGTTCCTGGTCTTGCAGACATCTTTCCTGGGCACCACTGACCAGTTGACAGCTGGTTACTGGGCCCTGAGCGGGGAGAGAGAAGGCGAGAAACTCTGCTGCCACTGGTCTCACACCAGCTCTAGCACTCAGATTAGGGTTTTGCTTTGCTTTTAAAATGGCTAGGCTATTTTTAACTTTACTTTGGAAGTTTCAGGAAATGCCAGTGATTGTTCTGTCAAGTAGGGAAGTCCTTTTTCAATATGTCAGTTGCTGCTTGCATAGGCTGCTGGTTTGTTTTTCACTAGTGCATGATGAAGCAAGGGTTTGCCAAAACTGCTGACTCACTGCTCATGATATTCAGGGGGCTGGTTGAGGAACAATCCTTCTGAGTTATTTTTCATGTGTGTCACAATTGGTCTACCTTTCCATTCCTCTGCATGAACATTGTTTGTTTGGATTTACTTGTGTGGCTGGCAATTGAAATGCACTTTTGTTGGTGTGCTTCTGAACCACCTATGTTCAAGATGATTTTAAACCAAACTTGGCCTAGTGAATAACTCTCAAGTCTTCTAAAGCTGGAACAGTGTGACACACATTGCCTTACATTTCTGATCTTTATTGCATCTTGGGCTTAGGGAGGTGGTGTGGGGAAGAAAGAGCATGGTAGAGTAAGAGCCAAAAGTCTTAAGGCTGTTGTCCTCAGGCCCTCACACAGAAAGTCATTTATCAGCACTACACGTTACTTACCAGAGTGGTAAGTGGCTTGACCTTGCCTCAGCCCAAATCTCTGTCCAGTAGAATAAGGGCTCCCTTTTGAAGTGCTGGATGCTGATGTCCGTGTTCTCCTCTTTGTTTTGCTTGTCCTTCCAATGCACCTCAGTGGTGACTGATACCTGCTTGTTGCATTTCTAGACAGGAGGCCCGAAATGAAACGGGACAGCGTGTTCACTGTTATGTCACGGCTCTTGCTACTAGTTCAACTTTTCTGGAAAAAAACAAGAGCTTTCGTCCTACCCACTGGATAAAAGAACATAATGAAAGACACTGTCTCAACAGGAACAGTCTCCGTCGCCAAAACCTCGCCAGGGATTGCCACTCTCGGCAAATCAAGCACAATGGACTGTTTGTTCACCAGCCTTGCCAGCGTCAGTTCAATTACTGATGGCTCTTGTGGTTTTAATCTACGGCCTAATTGTTTCTTAGGTTGCTTTTGTTTTCATGTGTAGGTAAGTGTGGTCAATCTGAAGCTGATTGTCAATCCCTCAAACACAATCATAACTAGTGTTGCAGTATTTTCAAAAGACACATAAATCTCCAAACATCTTGCATCAAGTTCTAAATGTTGATGTTAAATATCAATGTCTTGGAAGCCTATCAATATGATAGTTTGTGTGCTGTTTTATAAACTTTGATGTATAGATGGGTTCTTAGTTGGTATTTTAAAGAAATTTAACTGAGATGGAAATCAGTTACATTTTGCATTAATCAAAACGAAGTTAGAAAATTTGAGGTTAGTCATGTGCTTTAATGACCAGTACTTGACAGCTTGTGTATCTGTCTGTATTCAACGTATATGATTACTTTCTAACAAGGAAATTCTATAGCTGCCAGTGGATATTACATAGCTGTGCTGAGCTGTTTCAAGAAGGACACCTCATCTAAATTCCTAGAACTTACTTGTGTTAGTGGGGGCTGTGTAGGTGTGCTGGGTGCTTGATAAGGATATTGAAAGAGGGTTAAATGTCCCACCAATATTGTTGCAGTACAATAAGGCACCAGTGTTACAGATTACCTCACAGTGGAGTGGGAAGAAAAGTGAACCTTTGGGTAACGTGCAGATGCCCAAAACAGAATTGAACTGGGCTTTACTAGATAAAGTTTGAGTTTTTCTAACTATTTCTGTCTTTGAAGCATGTATTTCCCCTATCCTATCTCATTTAATCTCTAGTCTAGTTAAAGGAGAAAGATGGTGGATTGACCATCCTTTTAACCTGTTAGTAGCTTACTGCTCTTCAAAGAAGTCAGGCTGATGGACAGCTATTTCTGAGCTACAAATTGCTATTAGATTGTGTCATATTCACAGATTGAGAATAGCACAGAAGTGGCTAGAAGGAAGCTTTTATTCAAAGTTCTCCTAATTTTCTCTCTTTTTCTCTATGAAAATGAAATCCAAGTTAATGGGGACTGGAAATGAAGGGCAGTGTGAGGTAGGGGGATTTGGATGCTGAGCTAAATACAGTGATGATAACAGTGTATAAAAATTGATCAATCAGCCATGGTTGTTCTCCTAGCCCACTGGAGGCAGAAAGACTTAATAGCAATTCCATGGGCCAACAGGAAAGAAAAGCCATTCAAAACTATCAAGTAGTTTTCTTAAGAGCACTGAGCAAGATGTTTTGGAAGTTGGCAGGCAGTGCCAACTGCAACTACAGGTAAAGTTCACCTGTTAACAAAAGCTGTGTTACACAGCAGCCAGTGGTATGCTGGACCCTGATAGATCAGCCTGGGAAGTGGATTAAATGGGAATGGAAGTAAGGAAGCAGAAATCTTCAGTGAGAGAAGGGGGAGAGGACCAAAACTAAGTTTATCTTCCTTTCTGCCAGTGCTTAATGTGACTTGCTGTTTTCCCATGTGTTTAGTGCCTAGGGCATTACAGTGTTAACATTACACTCAGCTGTGTCTTCCAGTAGTCCTTACACAGAAGTTGGTACAAGGAGTCATGTGAGGAATCCTTGAAATAAGACAAGGTTGATAATGTGAATTGTTCCAGACCTGTGAAGTATTTAAATTCAGCCAGATGCTTCAATTTCACTGAAGCAAAACCCCAGCAATTCAAATTGACCTTGATGTAGTGGTACTGTTGTGTGTTCTGCAGCTGAAATTGTTGTGGAACCTACTTAGCATACAGGGAACAGCATTCATAACCTATGTTTCACTGCAATTAGGATTGTCACAAAGGGATGTAAAGGGATGTTGAAAATTATTAAATGTACAAAAAGCAAGAGGTGCTTTCCTGGATACACTAGTTTTTGGGGTTTTGTTGTTTGGTGATTTTTTTGACAAATTGAATTCACATGGACACTGAAAGAAAACAAAATTGGTCACACCATGATTTTCCAAAAGAGATATTTTGTTACTGCTGTTTTAGCAGTATGTGCCCATGTCCATACAACAATTCTCATGTGGTCCAAATACTTTGGTTTATCTGCAAATAGCTGTAGTTTCACCAGTCTCTGTTCACAAGTACTCTTACTTGCCTCAGATTATCTACCTTTATCACTCCAACTTTTTGTCTAGCATAAACTTCCTTATCCTTGCTGCCAACTTTCTAGCTCAGGAAAATTCTTTGCTTTCCTGTATTACTTTTCTTTATATAAAAGTAACTACTGTCCTTCAGCTTTAATTTTCTTAAAGTGCAATGAAGGAAGATGGAGTCTCCACCTCCTTGTGTTGGAAGGAGTAAGTAATCCCTTAACTCCTAATGGGGAGATGGAGCTGAGAGTATAAGGCTCCCAGGCATGAAAATGAGAGCCTTGGTCTGTTCTTCTCAGTAGGCAAATAAATGCAACTTTAGACTGCTCCTAGAATTGGGAGATACTGATCTTTTTATACTGCATTACTAGATGACTTTCTGGTGATGAAAACCTATATCTTTCAGGATATAAACTATTTTGTTGCACAAAGCTGTGCTTCTCAATTTGTAATATTGGAAACCATATTATTGTGTGAGATAGTACTACATCAATGGCTTTTTGTTAATTTGTTTTACATATTTATGTTGGTCTAGCCCTGTTTTGTGCCTGGAGCTATTGGGCAATTAGATTTGTTTTGGTTTACTGTTTTAATAGTGAGCTGTGTGGCTTTTTATATGGTTTTTTGAATTGTATTAAAGTGTGTGTTTTTTCTTGTAAAAGTGGAGGCCTTGCACTGTCTCATACTGATTGATATTCATGAAATCTTGCTGAAATTGTATTTTCATATGTATCGGTCAATGGACAGATTTGCATTTTAAACTGTGCCTTCTACACAGCAAACTTGAAGATTCAAAAGGGACATTTCAGTTGGGATTAATACTGTACATCAGTCTATGCATATATGGCAGCTTCTCTCCAGAGCCACTTCTCTATTTGTAGCAGTCCTTTTGATATGGAAGAATCTGTGGCTCTTATTTTTAATAGTTTAACACAAGCTGAAAACAGACAAAATACAGCACTTTGCCAAAAACGGTAGCATTGCTTAACCAGTGTGTATTTACTAAAGTGATCTTCTGTATTTTGTCTTCATGGTGCGTTCTGCGCACTGTGGGGAAACATGATCTTAACTCTCAATAAAAAATGGCCTATTAAAAGTTGTCAGTCTGTTCTTTAATGTTATAGGTTAGTGAAATCCAAATGCCTGAGTGTGCTGTGCAGGTGGCAGGTCCAAGTACTGTGTCTCATTTCTTGCTCTGGTACAGCAGTTGCTCTGGGACTTGGCTTGCATTGCTGATCAGGTGACAATGTGCATCCGAGCAGCGTTGCACATCTCTGCTGACTCCTGCCTTTCCTGACCAACATGCAGGACCTCCGTAGGTGAACAGGACAGAGATAAAAACCACATGAAATGTGCATTGTGGGGAGGGGATTTTTTCTGTATCTTGGCTGAACCTCTCTTGTTTCAGCTCATGCCCCACTGCCTGCCATTTCCCTGGCATGCACCACCATGAAGAAATCTGTATGGAAAGCTGCCGGTACAGGTATCCTGTGAGGGGGTAGAGACCCTGTGCTGATGCCTAGGGATGGGGTTAGGAAAGGCAAAGCAAAGCCACCTGCAGCTGAGCTTGGCAAGGAATGTGGAGGGGACCAGAATCCATGTGACAAAGGACATGGAGAAGGCTGAGGTACTCTGTCTTTGCCTTAGTGTCTACTGGGAGACCACCTTTTGGGATGGCAGGCCCCTGCCGCCTGTGGGTAATGTTAAGCAATGAAGATCAACCCTTGGATGAGAAGTGTCAAGGTAAGAAATGCTTGAAGAAATGCACCGTATACAGTTTGATGGGATGCACCCATAAGTGGTGAAGGAGCTGACTCAGAAACTCAGAGCTTCCCAAGCTGCATCAGGCAGGGTGTTGACAGCAAGGAGGAGGGAGGTGATGTTGTGCCTCCACCCTGGGCCAGTGAGACACATGTGGATGGCACGTCCAGTGCTGAGCTCCCACTAGGAGAGGGCATGGATGTACTAGAGGGTATCCAGCAAGAGGCCAGGGCATAATAGGATTGAAGACTGAAATAACCAGGAGAGGATGAGAGCTGGGATTGTTTAGGCTGGGGAAGAAAAGTCGGAGAGGATCTTGTCAGGGTATATAAACAACTGAAGGGGGCAAGGAAGGCAACAGAGCCAGACTCTTCTCTGGTGGTGCCTAGTGAAAGGAAAAAAGGCAGCGTGTGCAAGCTGAAATACAGGAAATCCTTGAATGTAAGAAATGGGCTCAGTTTTCTGAAACTATATGAATGAGTGGCGATTTTTGCATCCAGTCATTGGGGATCCTTGATCTCTGTGGCTTTCCAAAGATCATGGAGATTGGCCTTGAAATTACATCAGCCAGCTCTCTCAGCACATTGGATACAGGCTTCCATGGATTTGTAAGGGCTGAGTTGTTAGAAGTAGTTCCTGATTTAATTCTCACCCACCAAACAAGCAGGGTGACAAAATGATCTATTTAACTGACAGCAGTGAAAAGGTATTTGTGCAACAAGGCATCCATCTTCCCAGAGCAAGAACTGAGTAAAATCTTTCCCTTTGAAATGTAGATTTTGTCCTGTACATTTATCAAAGCAGCAAGTCTATGCTGAGAGCTGTACAGTATTCTTCAGGAGAAGGTTTGATCTATTATGCTTGTATTATTGTATCTATACAGATAACCTAACATAGTTAAGCTGATAGTGTTCCTTTTGGGGGTGCTTGTTTCAGACCTGATGCAGCTTTTAAAATTTAGCTTGGACAGTCTCCAAAACACCATGAACTAGTGTCTTTTGTAACTTCTCTGTGCTGAAGCAAAGGTGTCTGTATGAAGGGTTGCATTAGTGTAACTATTAGCTTAAGTTCTCACTTTACGCTCTAGTTTTCTGTCTATATAAATCCTTGTATGTCTCTGTTACAGTGCCTTCATCGGTGTTAAATGTCAGAGAGAACCATAATTACTACTCTGGTTCCTCATCAAGTAATTTGGTATCTGCTTTCTTTGTTTCATTGACTTCTGGTGCATGTTTATAGCCACAAATACTGTGACTGTTATTGAGTGATACTGGCAAGGAAGGTTTGGGCCTTTTGGAACATGTAGGAATGACTCATCAAAAGAACATGCTGATGCTGCTGTGGCACTGTGGTTCCCATGGTGTGGTCATGATATATCAGTGTTAGAGTACATGAGACTGAACTGAGACTTAACAGGATGCCTTTGGCTGGCTAGCTTTTTCTTGATGAAAATATTGTTCTGGAGTTACTGCTGTATGACTGATACTTCAGAAGAGTCTTGACTTGTTCAAAAGTTCTGTGGGCAGACTGATAGCTCAACACTCAAATACCTTAATAAGACAAATTAACTATTGCAATATCATGAGTAACCTAGGGAAAAGGAATAATAACAACAGCAAAAAAACCCAAAAAAGTCCCACAAACAAACAAAAAAACAACAAAGAGATAAGAGGAACAAAACTAGGCAAGTGTCCAGGAACAGGCTTCAGATCTCAGCTTGCAGACATGGCCTGTGCCATAGGTCTAAAATTTTTCCTCTGTGTTGTGTTCAAGCAAGGTGACTTAGGCAGTATAATAAAAAAAGTACCATTATGCACAAAAAGAAATCTATCAGTGCTAAAAGAATTGTAGATTCCCTAAAATGAGGCTGTACAGAGAATCAGCAGCAGACAGAGGTGGAAAAGAGAAGGGCCGCCTCAGGCTTTTGGGGTATGTGGTTATCATCCAAGAGGTGTAAATTTTTGCAAGATAAACAAAGGAGATGAGATCTTGATCAAGAAATGGAGGGCTGACATGGGCAGAAGTATCCCCTTGTCTACTCCTAGCAGTGAATTTCAGTTCTAGCTCTTCTATCTATAGTGTGAGACTGAGGAATGATGGATGGGCCAGAGCCAGTGGTCTGAGATGCAGTAAGGCCAAGTGCTGGATCCTTCACTTGGAGCACAATAACCCCGTGCAGTGCTGCAGGCTTGGGGAAGAGTGGCTGGAAAGTGGCCTGTCAGAAAAGGACCTGGGGGTGCAGGTTGACATGTTTGGATGGTTACAGGCTCTTTGGGAGGGTTAGACATGGCTGAAGAGGTAGGGGTTGGCACTGTGTGTAATGGAAGGGCTGAAATAGAATGTGTGGAGCTCACAGTTGGCAATGGCACAGCTGAGAGACTGGTGAAGAATCAAGGGGCAAACAAACAATGTGGATGTCATTGTGGGAATCTACTAAAGAGCTGTCAGGCCAGGATGATGACATCAACAAATTATTATTTGAAGAACTAAGGGGCAATTCCAAATAAACTGCTCTTGTCCTTATGGGGAAATTCAACCTGACAGAAATTAACTGGGACCATCACACAGCTGGTACAACCTGGGCCAGAAAATTCCTAAAAGATGTGGACAATAATTTTATGGAACAGGTACTAAGGGAGCGGACTCAGAAAGGTGCCCTCCTGGGTCCACTGCTTGTCATCAGAGAGGATCTTGTGAGCAATGTGGTGACTGATGCCATCTTGGGCAAGTGACTACAAAGTGTAAAAAAAATCCTTGTTGACAGGAGGAAAAGTGCAGGAAGACCTCAGCTCTGGACATGAGGAGAGCAGACTTCAGGCTGCCCAGGGAGCTAGTAAGAAAAGTCCCCTAGGAAATGTTTCAGTAGTGCTGGGGTCTGTCAGTGCTGGTCACTTTTTAAACATCTCCTCCTAAGGGCACAGGAGCAGCAATTCCCCAGTGTCAAAAGTCAAGCAGAAGGCTGGCTTGGTGAACAGGGATCTTCTTTTGGGTCTAAGGCAAAAAAAAGATGTGGTAGTGGTGGTGCAAGGTCAGGGACCTGGAAGAATAAGTCAGGGGACCTGGCCACTTTAGGGAGAAAATTCATGCAGCTAAGGATAGTTGGATTTGAAGCTGGCCAGAAATGTGGGAGACAGTAAGTTTTTTCAAATACATAATGGTAAAAGGCAGCATAGAAATAACATCAGCCTGTTACAGGATGAGGATGGGCACCTCACAAACAGGGACATGGACAAGGCAGAGGAGTTAAATGCATTCTTTGCCTCTGTCTTCAACACAATGATGGACCAAGGGGGTCTCAGTGCTCTGAGCTGGAGGACCATGGCTGTGAGAATGATCAAATCCCAGCTGACCCTGAACTTGTGCAGGATCTACTCCTCCAGCTGGATCCCTACAAATCTATAGGGCCTGATGGGATTCACCCAAGAATCCTCAAAGAACTAACTGATGTCATTGCAAAATCTCTCTTGATGATTTTTGAACTGGGAATCTGGAGGGTCCCAGCTGACTGAAAGCTGGTGAACATTGGCCCGATTTCAAGAAGGGCAAGAAGGGGAACCCTGGAAAATACAGACCTGTCAGTCCCATTTTACTGCTGGTAAAATAATGGAAAAGATTAATCTGGGAGGTGTTGAAAAACACCTTGAGGTCAATGCAGTCATCGGTCACAGCCAGCACAGCTTCATGAGGAGAAAGTTTTGCTTATCAAACCTGACTTCCTTCTGTAACAAGAGTAACCCACCTTGCTGATCCAGGAAAGCCTTTGTGGACTTCAGCAAAACTTTTCATATTCTTTCTCTCAGGATCCTTCTGGACAAAATGTCCCACCCACAGCTGGATAAACACATTGTGTGATGGGTGAGCAGATGGTTCAGGGGTCAGGCACAGAGGGTGACAGTGAGTGGGGTGACACCAGGCTGGGGACCTGTCACTCGTGGGGTTCTGCAGGTCCCCATCCTCAGCCCAGTTCTCTTCAACAACTCTAATAATAACTCGAACACAGTGCTTAAAGAAATCCTAAGGAAGTTTATCGAGGACAGCAAACTGGGAGGAGCTGTTGACTCCCTTGAGGTCAGGGAGGCCCTGCAGAGAGAACTCAACTAGAGAGATGGGCAATCACCAACAGTATGTAGTTTAACAAGGACAAGTGCCAGATTCTGCGTGTGGGGTGGGGCAACCCAATGTAAGGACAGCCTGGGGAACAAGAGACTGGAGAGCAGCACCACAGAAGGGGACCTGGGGGTCCTGGTGAGTGGAAAGTTGAATGTGAGCCAGCAGTGCCCTGGCAGCCAGGAGGGCCAACCCTGTCCTGGGGGCATCGGGCACAGCATCACCAGCAGGGCGAGGGAGGGGATGGTCCTGCTCTGCTCTGAGCTGGGGCAGCCTCACCTCGAGTGCTGGGGACAGTTTTGGGCACCACAATGCAAAGAAGACATTAAACTATTAGAGAGTGTCCAAAGGAGGGCCATGAGGATGGTGGAGAGTCTGTAGGAGAGCCCTTATTAGGAGCAGCTGAGGTAGGTTTGTTCAGCCTGGAGGAGACTCAACATCCTCATGAGGGGAGGCAGAGGGGTGGGACTGATCTCTTCACTCTCATGAGCAGTGGCAGGACCCAAGGGAACAGCATGAAGTTGAGACAGGAGGTTTAGGCTGATATCAGAAAAATTCTGGTTCTTCACCCAGAGGATAGAGAACATTGAAACAGACTCCTCTGGGAAGTGGTCACAGCACCAAGCCTGACACAGTTCAAGAATTGTTTAGACAATGCTCTCAGGCACTCGGTGTGATTCTTGGGGTGTCCTGGGCAGGGCCAGTAATGGGACTTGATGATGTGGATGATTTCTACTCAGCGTAATCTATGATTCTATGACAGCAGCTGAACATGAACCACCACTACAGGTGCTCCTTCTCACTGCAGAGACGCTTTCCCTACTCGGGTGTGGCTGTGGGCTCTGCTCAGGAGATTAAGTGTAAGAATTGTTCTTTAAAGGTGTTTCACCTTTGGTGCGTTCACAGCAGGAGTTTAAATCTTTATGTAGAGGAAAGGCTATGGGTCTCTGACATAAATATAAGTTCTCATGGACACAAATAAAGTGCTTTCTGCATAAAAGGGCTTTCAGAACAAGAGAATGTTTTTTTCCAAGCTTCCTTCTGATAAGAAAGGTGCATGATCTCAAAAAGAAAGAGGCTACTAATAAGAGCCAGAAGGACATAGTTAATTGATTTGCTTTCTAACTGCTGTGCAGTGACAGCATCTACCTTCTGAATGTGAGTTTAAAAGGCTGGTGACTGACTCCCCACCTCCTTTAAAAGTGTGCCTTCAAAAACTTAATTCAAAGAGAAAATCCTTGTATCGTGCTATACTGTTCAAGGCTTGACACTGTAAATTGTAAGGGAACTAGTAGCTTATCCTTGATCTCTACTTGAGTTTTCTTCCTCTATTATTAAAATAATTCTTAGTTACTATCTTTTAGTTAAAACTCTTAGTTTAGATGTCTTAAGCTGATTTGATTGTCATACAAGCTGCTTATCAATAGCTGGTCTTTGCCTATGCTCTCTGTTGCTGGTATTTGCCTTAAAAAGAGATATTCATTTGCTTATGACTAAAGGTTTACTCTGCTATGTTTTAGCTAACAGGTTCTTAATAACTGTAATATGAGCTCTCTCCCCACCAAATCAGAAAAAACCAAAAAACCCAAAAAAACCAAACCACAAAATTAGTTCGTCTTGTAGGGTCTTAAAAATACTCCTTAATGCATATTAAACTGCATCACGCCTTGTTAAAAAATAAAGAGGTGTGAATATCTCTCTCACTGGATACATTCAAGAACTGGCAATCCTGTGCCATGTGCTCTGGAGATGGCCCTGCTTGAGCAGGGAGGTTGGGCCAGAAGACCCACTGTGCTCCCTTCCAACCTTGTTCATTCTGTGATTCTGTGAAAAGGTGTCTGAATGAAACAAGCAGGAAAATAGAACATTGTAGGTTCTAATAGAAAACAAGAGGTTTTTAAACCTCAGAGTTTCAAGCTGTCTCAGGCTCTTCAACATAAAAAAATACTTTTATGGAAGGGTGTAACTTCCTGCTAAAGTATTTCTTTTTAGGAGGTATGAAGCTTTAGTGGTGTTTTGTATAGGCTATGTAGCTGAAGCCATAAATAACCTCAAAACTCCTCTTAAAAACAGTGAAGTTCCTCCACAGAAGAGCAGGCCTTTCCCTTAACTGCCTTACAGAACAGCTTTGACAAAATGGCTGTGACTGAGAAGGACAAAGCCTGACAGCACAAGCAGATGACCATAACAATACACTTACTGAAAGGTAGGGGGAATATGGGACATGATTTTTGTCCCCAGATCACAGTGGAGCTGTGTACAAATGTTCTAATGAAATCCTGCTTCTTTCCTTGGGAACACCTGAATGGATTCAGAAACTCCCTGGCAGAAGAGCAGTATTGAGCACACAGTAATTGGATTGATCCTCATAGCTTCCGATCTGTGCATTTTAGATCATTTGTAGATTCCAGGGTCCTTCAAATAAATCCATAAAAGGATAACCAAGCAAAACAACCTCAGGTGTGTAAACTTGTAAGGAAAGCCTTAACACCTTCTCTGGAATATACCTACAAGTGGTAATTGGGGAAAAAAAAAAGGAAAAAAAAAAAAGAAAACCACTAGATATCTAAAAGGACTTGCCAGATCCAAACACAAAAACTGCTAAGCAGTAGTGTATTTCTAGAAGCTTAAAAAATCTTCTTTTACATTCATCCTCCCTAAGGAGGCATCCACACAGTGGTGAAAGAGGATGTATTACGTGTCAATCCACTTGGAAATGTCCCATTGTGGACTAACCCACTTCAGCTTTATTGCCACATCAAAAGGTCAGTGTGTTAGCTTGCATTAAAATCATAAATTCATTGTCTGCTACAGGATTCAATTGCACATTAGCTTCTGGGGTTTTGGTTTGGTTTGGTTGCTTGTTTTGTGGGACTTTTTCACTGATGAAAATTTATGGGAAACATTGCTGGCAGGATGAGGAATGCTTATGGGTGCATATTCCACTACTGAATCAAAACCACAACAATATGGCAGGTGACCTGCAGCAGCTCACATCAAAAACTGTAGAAAAATGAGCAGCATAATCATTACAGTTTTTGTGCTGAGACCTATTAATGGCCAACCTGACCCATTCAATTTTTAGCTACCATTCATATGGGACATGATTTTTGTCCCCAGATCACAGTGGAGCTGTATACAAATGTTCTAATGAAATCCTGCTTCTTTCCTTGGGAACACCTGAATGGATTCAGAAACTCCCTGGCAGAAGAGCAGTATTGAGCACACAGTAATTGGATTGATCCTCATAGCTTCCGATCTGTGCATTTTAGATCATTTGTAGATTCCAGGGTCCTTCAAATAAATCCATAAAAGGATAACCAAGCAAAACAACCTCAGGTGTGTAAACTTGTAAGGAAAGCCTTAACACCTTCTCTGGAATATACCTACAAGTGGTAATTGGGGAAAAAAAAAAGGAAAAAAAAAAAAAGAAAACCACTAGATATCTAAAAGGACTTGCCAGATCCAAACACAAAAACTGCTAAGCAGTAGTGTATTTCTAGAAGCTTAAAAAATCTTCTTTTACATTCATCCTCCCTAAGGAGGCATCCACACAGTGGTGAAAGAGGATGTATTACGTGTCAATCCACTTGGAAATGTCCCATTGTGGACTAACCCACTTCAGCTTTATTGCCACATCAAAAGGTCAGTGTGTTAGCTTGCATTAAAATCATAAATTCATTGTCTGCTGCAGGATTCAATTGCACATTAGCTTCTGGGGTTTTGGTTTGGTTTGGTTGCTTGTTTTGTGGGACTTTTCACTGATGAAAATTTATGGGAAACGTTGCTGGCAGGATGAGGAATGCTTATGGGTGCATATTCCACTACTGAATCAAAACCACAACAATGTGGCAGGTGACCTGCAGCAGCTCACATCAAAAAGTGTAGAAAAATGAGCAGCATAATCATGACAGTTTTTGTGCTGAGACTTATTAATGGCCAACCTGACCCATTCAATTTTTAGCTACCATTCCCTTTACAGTATTCTCCTTTCACAGTGTGCCATGGAATGTATTCCTGATGTATCAAACCCACATTGCTGTGTGGAACCTGGTTGCCAACAAACCCTAATCAAGCATCTCTGAAGGGTAGAGGACTTTTAGGGAAAAATTATAATTTGTCTCTCTTGCTAGCTGAAGTTTCAGTTGTTTTTAACAAATTAGCTATGGTAGTATTTCAACTTCAACAAGTCAGCTAAAGGCAGGAGATCAGTTAGGTCAAGTTTGCCCTAATTCAGGGAACCACCTTTTCTCTGTAGTCAGTGGAGTAGGAGATGAACTTCAGACAGCAGGATGCATCTTGCTGGTGGATTTCAGTGGAAGTCAACTAAAAGAGATACCTGCATGTTGACTGCAGGCATCCTGAACTATGACATGGGTTAGATTTCTTGCAATGAGCTGATGCAATACATTCAGTTGACAAAAGATAGTTTAAATTACAGTGTTTGGGGCTTTTTTGCATTCCTTTTGAGCCACAGCAAGCAGATTTTCTTCATGACAAGGTCTAGAACAGACATTTTGCAGAGTTGAGGTGGCTGGTTGGCTGTAATGTCCATCTTGCACATGTCAGTGCTTTACTTGAAGTTTGCAGGAATTGTTGGCGCCCCTTCATCAGGTTCTGTAAGGACACACAGCTGAGAGATGGTCCTCAGTGCCCAAAACTTGGGACCTGTTAAACTGCTGTCAGTGACCTACTGTGACATCTCTGCCTTGGTGGGCTGCACTGCTTTTTCTCTTGCCCTTTAAAAAGGCAAAGCTACCAGAGGATAAGCACTTGGTTATTGTGTTTAATTATTATAATACATACTTGGAGGCAAAACCTATGCTTACTCTTCAATAATGTTACACTTGGAAAAAGAAAAATAAGAAGAAAAAAGAAGAAGATATGGATTTACCTGAAGGTAGACATGGCTTCTCTTTGTGCTGTTTTGCAGGGACGTGCTCAGCACTGACAGAAAGTGCTGATTGTTCCTTATCAGCAAAATGGCTGTGGGTGCCCTGCACTGGGTGTTTTAAAGAAAAGTGTCTGCTTACAGCATTGCTAGGTATGTGGTGCTGTGACGTTTGGTTGCTTTTGGGATAGTGGGGATTTTTTGGGGGGGTTGTTTTGGAATATGTATTAAGAAAAGTCCATGCAACCATTGTGTGCTGGCGCTGAGGGTAAGCTTCAGCATCATCTGCTGGAGAAGGGGATTGCAGGGTGGGTGCTGCTGCAGTGGGCCCTGCTGCCCTTGGACACGGTGGGACCCTGAGGGGGGCCCGGCTGGAAGGTGCGGAAAGCTGCTCTGCAGGGAATAGGGCTTGTCCGTGTGATGTCATGGAGGCTGTGCTTGGGGGAGGCCTGTCTTCAGCTGGCATAGAATCACAGAAATAATTAAATTGGAAAAGACCTCTGGGACCATCGAGTCCAGCCCCTGAACGAACACCACCATGTCAACTAGACCATGGCACTAAGTTTCACATCCAGTCTTTCCTTAAACACCTCCAGGGATGGTGACTCCACCACCACCCTGGACAGTCCATTCCAATGTCTAATCACCTTTTCTATGAAGGAATTCTCTGTAATGTCCAACCCCAACCTCCACTAGTGCAGCCTAAGACTCTGTCCTCTTGTCCTGTCCCTTGTCACCCAGGAGAAGAGGATGTTCCCTACTTGGTTGTAACCTCCTTTCAGGCGGCTGTAGAGAGCGATGAGGCCATTCCTGAGCCTCCTCTCCACCCCGCCACACATCGTGCAGTGGGGTGTATGACAGCCTGCGGCTGCCGGCGGCCACCCCGTGCATGGTGCGGCAGGGTGGAGGGGCCCCGGCAGGCCGGTGCGGCGGGGCTGACAGCGGCGGCGGCGGGCGGGGCGGGGCCGTGTTTACATCCCGGGCCGCCGCACGCTGCCGCGGCTCCGCGCGCTCCCATTGGCGGCTCCGCCGGCGGCCCCGCCCCGGGGCGGGCGGGCTGAGCTCCGCTGGGCGCGCGGGGCCGCCGGCGGAGCCGCCGCTGTCTCGGCGGGGCTCGATGGAGCGGACCGGAGCGGCGTGATGGTGCCGGGGGTGCCCCCCGCCAGCGGGGCAGGGCGGCGGAGAGGTGCCAGGGCAGCGGGCGGCGGCAGCGGCGGCAGCAGCGATGGCAGCAGCGATGGCAGCGCTCCCCCCGGCGCTGCCTGCTGCTCTGCCGGCGGAGCCGGAGCAGCCGGGCCGTTCCGGGGTGTTCCGGGGGGCCCGAGGGTCGGCGGGGCCCCGCTGCACAGGGGCGACGCTGGGGCGAGCGGGGCGCGGGCGGCGGACGGGCGGGGGAGCCGCCTGCCGCCCTCGCACATGCGCAGCGCGGGCCCGGCCGCGCTATATAGCGGGTTGGCGCCGGCGCCAGCTGAGTAGCGCGGCCCGGGCTTCAGCGGTGGAGGTGAGCGGGGTCCCGCCGGTGGGCACGGGGGCTGGCTGGGGGATCCTTAATAATAATAATAGTGATGTTAATAATGGTGTTAATGATGGCATCAGTGATGATGGTAGTGATGATAATGGGAGCGGTGGCCGTTTTGAGGATGGTGGTGATGATAGTAGTGGCCGTGGCGGTACCGGCAGACACGGTGCCGGTGGTGGGGGGTGTGAGGGGGCACTGGCAGTGGTGACCGGGAGCGGTGAGGCGGGAGAGGTGGCCGGGAGTCGTGACCGGGAGCGGTGAGGCGGGCTGCCTGCCCGCCCGGGCAGCATTTTGGAGGGAGAGTGGCTGAGGAAAGCCTGAGGGGAGATGTCCCCGGGGGCTGCCCCATCCGCAGGGAACGGAGAGTAGTGATGGCCCGGACGGGCATCCCCGGAGGGAGCAGTGCGGTGGGCCGAGGTGCCGGCGGGATCCCGCCATCGGCTGCCCCCCGCCCCAGCGCGGAGAGCCCCGCGGGAGGCGGGCTGCCCGCTTTTGGAGGGAGCCCGGCGCGCTGGGGGCGGGGATGCCGGCCGAGCAGCTTGGCGGGCTGACCCCGACCGCCCGCCTGCGCCGCACCCCGGCGGGACCCGGCTCCCCGCCCTGGCCCTTGGAGCGGGGTATCTGTGGGGACACGCCCTCACAGCCCTGGTCCCTGCGCTGGGGGGTCCCGCCGAGGGGTGTCCCGGCGGGGGGTGGGTGTTCCCCGCCTGTGAGGCGCCGTCCCGGCAGCCCCTTCCTTCCCCCTCAGGTTTTGGAGGGAGCCGCGCTCTCAGCCAGGCCGGGGGGGGGGGGGTGTGCGGTCCTGCCCCTCCCGTGTCCCCTCAGCACCCTCGGGAGCGGGTGGGTGTCGGATCGGCCCTTCGGGAGGCGATAGGCGGGAGCCGGCGGTGTCCCCAGCCCAGCCTGACCCCGGCACAGGCCGCCGCCGCCTCCTCGCTCGCTGGAAATTGGCGCGGAACCGGCGCGGCGGGAGCGCGGGCGGCGGCGCCCGGCCCATCGCGGCCCCGCCATCCCGGCAGGTGTGGGGGGCATCGCCCCTGAGGGAGCGGCAGCGCCCAAACGTGTGTCTGTGTGGGTGCCTGGAATGGCGGGTGTGGGGGACTAGAGGGGTCACAGCCCCGGGGACTCCCCACATCCTCTTGTGTGGGAAATGTCCCTTTACAACTTCCCTGCCCCCACCCCCAGGCAGCCTGAGCTAAAATGCTGGCATACCTGGGCACCCTGCAGCGGGATACGGAGCTGCGTGTGCTTATGTACCACAGTCATGCTCTGCTTGGGCATTTCTCAGGCCAGTGGAATACTTGTGCCCTTCTGTTTGGGCTGTGTGAACCATGCTGCTCTTTGTCATGAGTTCATGACACAAAGTACGAAACCTGGCTCTAATTTTGTGAGGACACACTAACTGAGCTTATCCTATTACTTTGATCCAGGTAGAGATCTCATAGCCCAGAGAAGATGGCAAGGCGCAGGTAAGCTGTTAGCATTGTACTAAGAATATCTGTACTAATCTAACAACTGCTGCTCTCCTAACATCTCATGTCTTTTTACTCTTTGCTCTTTACAGTAGCCGTTTGCAAGCCAAACAGCAGCAGCCACTGTCCTGTCCAGAAGAGGTTCCACAAGAACTGCAAGCACTAGATTATCTCCAGACCAGAAAAAGGAGAACAGCAGAGGTGAGCAATTTGAGCAACTTGGGAAGTTGGATGGTACTGAAAGCTCTCCAGTGCATTTGGATGGGACAGTCTTTACTTTGCCAGGTTACAAAGCGAGGCAGGGGTAGCAAGAGTTTTTCTGAGCTGTAGGAGGGTGTGCTGGTCACTCTCAGTGTATTTATGTGTCTCTCTTTTCAGCAGGAGATCAAGAAAAGAGAAGATGGAAAAATTGCAAAAAAACATCAATACGAAATTAAGGTAATTCAGTCGTGAATACCATTTCAAACTAGGTAAAGGGAGTCTGTCTGGTTTGTGTTGGTGGGTGTGAAATCATGCATTCCACACCAGAAAGTATTGAATAGGGGACGTTTGTATTTTTAGATATTAGAAACTATGGGAGCTTAGCACCTTTTTATCTGTTTTACACATGGCTTGATTGCAGATAAAAGATCCTTCAATGTAAAAGCCACTGCAGAGTAAGATTAGGTTAAAAAAAAGAGAATGACCCCTGATATTTCAGAACAATTCCATATACAGAGCAGGTAAGGCCTAGAGGCAAGTCTAAACAAGATCACTTGTTTTAACTTTAGGTGTGGTTTCATGGCCATTTAGTTAAGATTTATAACCACGCGGGCCATCCTTATTTTCATTTAACAGTTCTTTTGATTATTTGAATCAATTTAGGAATGTGTTTTCACTACCACAGTAAGCTCTTAAAACTGACAGGCCTTATGGCTTTCTATTATAAAGCAGATTAGTAAAATATCTTATAAGTTACATCTTATTGTAACTTTCTCTTGCAAACAATATTGTTTGTAATTATTGTGTTTGTAAAGTAAATGAGACTGACAGCTATGGTGAAGCAAAAATCTTCTGATTGTGAGGTTGTCTTTGTAAATCTTGAGTAGGGAAAAATGCTGCATAAGTACTTCAGCTGTACCTGGGGTGAAACTTAAGTGTTTCAGCTTTGCTGAAAGGGGGAAATCCTGTGTCCCTGTCTCCCCATCTCTCCTTCCTTGAGAAGGAGGAAGAGCACTGTGCACTCCATCTCCAGCCTTGCTCCATTCCTTGAACAGGCAGGTTCATCTTGCTAATTTGGCATTAGAAAATAAGTTAAAAGTTCTGCCAGGCTAGTGAATTAAGTCAGCCCAGCAGAGGGTCTGGCAAGCATTGGAGTGGAACTTGGGCAGTGAGGCTCACAGGAGAGAAGGAGGAGTAGGACCTCCCTTTTCTCTTGGTTGTGTGCATTAAGGTCAGTTCTGCTGGAGTATGTAACTTCAGTCTTGGGGTACTTCAGTCTGGCTATAAATAGGTTTGGATATACTGAGGAATCCTGTGTAGCTTACTTGTAAGTCAGCTGTATAGGAAAAGCTTCTGTGTTCAGGGACAGGTGTTGCCATTCTTTGTGAATGGGATTCCCTCTCAACTCCACAGGGAATAAATTGAAGGTGTGTCACACCATTTTGAAGGCTGTCAGCCATTACAGAATTGCATGTGCTCCAGGGATTTGATTCCCCCTTACTCATTGGTTACATACAACCAAATAAGCTTGGTTGTGAAACAAGTTACAGTTAACTAAAGTAATTGTTGGTGAATTACTTACTAAAAGTTTTTTAATTAAAAACTAAGTTAAAAACTTTAATTAAAACCCTAAGTTACTTGTTAGTGAAACAAGTTACAGTTAACTAAAGTAATCTATAATTCCTTCTCTAAGGCTTTCTGCAGGAATACCTTTGCAGTCCTCTCATTTTGAGTCACTGCATCCCGCATTTGGCATTGGCAAGCTGAGAGAGAGTTCACAGCTGCTGCTTGCTCAGTGGGTATCTAGCTCTGGAGCTGAGATGGGTGGCTCCTCTCTGGAGCACTAAACTGGAAGATAACAAGTTGCTGAATTTCTACTGAGAGACAGTAAAACCTCCACCCCCTCCTTTCTTTTCCCTCTGAATAGATAAGTAGATTGGACTAGCAACCTAATGTCTTGTGTTTTAGTAGCAATTAATAATATCTTTGCCTTTTGTACTGTAACTGAGCTTTTCAAGCAATGGATAGGCTACTTGTGGGCTCATAAACTAAAGATGGTCACCTTCCTCAAAGCTGAGTTCCCAAATGCATCCAATTTATTTATACATGTTCCATCTTGACTATGGAAGGTTTCGTTGGCATTTAATTTTCTTCTTTCTTGGTTTCAGTACTTGAATCAATGCTGAGATCTAGAAAGACTAACGTACATTACATATATTGTTGCTGTTACTTTAATCTACTCCTTGCCTTTCTTGCTCTCATAGTAAACGCAGCATTTAAAAGATACCTTGTTTATTTTGCAGAGTTGTTGGCCCCCCACGATAACAGGAGGCATCTCACCTTGTGTAATTATTGAAACACCTCACAAAGAATCAGTAACCACTGACTTCTCGAGATTCAAACAATACAGATTCAGGAACCTCTTCATAAATCCATCACCTTTGCCAGAACTCAAGTAAGTTTAACAGATGCAGTAATTGTTAACGTCTGAACTACTCTAATAAAGTCTGTTGTATATGCGTATATAATACATACCTCTGCTTGTCGCCTCATCTCACAAAAGATTTGATGTACAAGCAAAAGACAGAAATTCTTGGGTTTAGTTGTTTTGAATATTTTTTCCCTGATCTTATAAACACATCAGACAGATAGTTTTCAGGTTTCAGAGCTGCCCTTTTATAACTTAACACTGGACACTCTAAGGGTTGAGAGGCACATAATAGATAAACTAAACTTCTTTCAGTGCTATTGGAACTGTGGCCAAAAAATACTTAACAAAGTTTGCTTAAAGAACTTGGTGTTCAAATAAACTTGTGGCAATATCACTGTGCAGGTAGCTTGCTAATGCAATGCAATGTGCTTGGTGCAGTCGCAGTTCAGACAGTTGTCCTTCTGCAGAGAGATAGCTTCGATCAGGCTGTGTTAGAGAAGTACTCAGTTGCCGTTGGTATCAGCCTGGTGTTTAATGAAAGATGTGGTAAATTTACTGCAACATGTTAAGGAAAACTTCTGCCAAGGTAAATGAGAAGAGAAGCAGAACAGGTAGCATTACTTTAGGGTAACCTTTCTATGGATATACCTAGGTGCTTTTTTTGTGCTGGCCCAAACTAGATCAGAACTTCAAGATGCTGCCAGGTGATGCTTTACCTCAAAGACCTGTTCAGATACAGAGCTGTGCAAGGTGCTTAATCCTATTGTTGACAGGCATCTGGTAAAGCTGAACTCCATCCTTTCTGATTAGCTGAATTAGAGGATAATTTACTTACCTTGCCTTCTCCATCCTTCCCTAACTGCTGTAAGAAGATCATAATTCATTTCTCAATGCCTGTCTGCTAAGTGGAGAGAGGTGTGTTAAACAAGCAAATATTTGCCCAGCTTCTGACTTATGAGGGCAACACAATGAAACTGATCTGGGTTAGATTTGTAGGCAATACCAGTGATCAGCTCTGTCTCTCCCCTTCTGCTTGAAGAAAGGTAAGTACATAACTCCGAAAATTTCAGTAGGAAATTGTAATTTCATCGGTTAACATGCTTTTCCTCTTAGTACCTGCAGGATGAGAAGTGCATCAAAGAAAAAGCCCATATGGATTGATAATAACAATTACAAATAAAGCCGTATTGATTATATAGGCATCATCTTCCCAAACAGACTGGAGCACTAATAAAGTATAAGTTAGCAATAAAGAAGAACATATTTCTTCTCTAAATAGCTTGCTTCTGAGCCTTGAAGTAAGCTAGAAAATAAAGTGATGGATGAGTGACTTTTAAACACTATCTCTAGTTTTTCCCGAGCTAAGCTGGACAACTTATGTATGCTTTATGTTTCATGAGGAGGAGTATATTTTTCTTTTTTAGGGGGAGGGTTTGGTTTTATCTTGCTCCCTGAACAGCCACCAAACTAGGCAAAATAAGGAACTCTAGTTGCACATGCAGCTTTGAGAGGCACATGTTCAGTTTTGCTGCCTGTTCTGTAGAACTGGGCTTGTTGGTGAACTTGGCAAGCTGCTGTTGTTGTGATGTAAAATGTTCCAAATATTTCTGCAGTTTTCCAATTACCATAAGGATCTTAGAGTATGGAATTTTTGTTTTTGAATGTCTGTAGATGATAAATAATGTGTGGTTTATTTGTTTCGTTTTGGTTTTTTTGTGAATTGTGCATATACTTACTAATGCTTTGTGTAACTTTATTTCATAGCTGGGGCAATTCCGAAGATGTCTGGCTCAACATCCTGATGAAGGAAAACAGATATGCTCACTGCAAACACTTCACATCGCTACATTCTAGTTTGCAACCTCACATGAGATCCATACTGCTAGACTGGCTCTTAGAGGTATGTATCTTTAGTTACTTTATCATGTGTTATGCCTGTGAAGTAGGCAGGCAAAAACACAGCTTTTACATAAACATCTCATAGTAACATGTACAGTTATAAAAAATGGCAGAACTATTTTGCAACAGAACAAGCGACTGCTTTTGATGCTATTGGTGAGCTACCTCTGGGCCTTCCCAGGCAGGAGGCACTGAACTTCCCCGCAGGACAGTAAGCAGCAGTGTTTAACTTTTGCTCATTGGTGCCTTACATCCCACAAGGGAGAGAAATCTGGTTTGAGACACTTGTATTGAAATTATCTATCTCTAACTTATGGGGTAGACTGTATCTAAGCCATGAGAAAACTGCATTTGTTGAGGATTTATGACCCTGACCATGTCAACAGCTCTTGAGTGTCAGCCCATGATGCTATTTTCTCATTTCATAGCAAATTTTCAATTTTATCATAGGAAGAGAGCAGAATATATCAATGGCTGACAGGTAAAGGTCCTTGATACAGACAGCTTCTTATGTGAAAAGGTTGCAAATATATTATCAAGGAATTTCAAGAAAAAATAAAGCTTTTTTTTAATACACTCTGAATAAAAAAACTATTCCAGTTGTATGCTTCACTAGTTCCTCCAAAGTGGAATTTATATATGTCAGCATTAAATTAATTTGTTGCTTTTTTTAAAATCTTGAACTAGGAAATCATCCAACTTCCAATCAACAGGGGCATTGCTTTTGTCCAGCTCAGTGGTTCTATATGCCACAGTGGATTTAAATCCCAACAACTTCAAGATGTCTTCAGTAGTTCCTAACAGTCTTCTGTAACATTATAACAGATGCTGCTTAACATGACCAAGTGTTATTATGTTGGGAAATACACTTCTATAGAAATTCTGCCATTTATTTATGGGCAGGCCTGGTCTACGCAGTTTTAGCTCTGAATCTTCTTTAGAGCAGTCGTTAATAGTATCAGAGTAACACACCATTTATCAGGTTTAAAAGAGTGGGGCTGTGCTATTTCTGCCAATCAGTTGCATTTTTGGTGGTCAGGAAGGGCTTTAATTTGCAAATGAGCTTCCAACCTTGTCTTGAGAAATAGTTTGTAGTAGCGAGATTATATTCTGACCTTGTATCCAAGTAAAATAATGAAGTGGCTGGGATCTATTTCTTGGATGTTCTTTTCTGTTCTTGTTCTTTACTGCATGTAGATTGTAAGTAATTAATGGATATCTAACTGCTTTCTAGTCGTGAAAGGGGTATGGAGTTGCAGAGGAGCTGGACATGTGGTAGCCCCTCCCAGTTCAATTAGAGATTAGATGAAAAAGTAGGGCTCTCCTAAGATCTCCAGGTCTGGGCACTCTCCTTTCTTTTTTTTGTTGAACTGGCATTTGAAACACTTTGATACAATGCGAGTATTAAAAGTTCTCCCTGCCAGGGAAACCAGCAATGGGAGGGAGCAGATGGCGGCTCCTGCAGTTTTGTTCCTGCTTAGTGAGGCTGTTGGTGTGCCTGAGGGGCTGCAGGCAGTGCTCCTGGCCTGCCAGCACAGCCCACTCCAGCAGGAGCTTCCAGGCTTCTTTGCTGTAGAGCCCAAGATTTTGATTTTTTAGTGGCTCTGCCCTGGGATAGACCTACTGGGAATTCAGCAGGGATTTGACTTCAGCTTGAGGCTTTGAGTATTGTTAATCAAGATAGTTAATGTGTATGTGTGTAGGTGTTGCTGTTTTGTTGGGGTTTTTTCCTCCACAGGCTTTCTTTTTTCAGTGGAAAAATGGTTGCTGTTTCATTTGGAAAAAGTATTTCTTGAAAGTCTGTTAGGACATCATAGGCAATTCACATTTAGGTGGGAGCATGGGAAATACCTTTTCCAATTCCGTGCTAACCGCTGTGTCCTACCATACCTTTGTGTGTGCAAAAGATGAACCTGCCTTTTGCTGTTAAAGCTTGAATGCTCCAGTGTGTGTACACAGAGTTTTGTGACAGAAACTTTTGGGTTTTTTTCCCCTGTTGTAGGTGTGTGAGGTGTATGCACTCCACCGGGAAACCTTCTACCTAGCTCAAGACTTCTTTGATAGATACATGTTGACACAAAAGGACATTAACAAGAGCATGCTTCAGCTCATAGGAATTACCTCATTATTTATTGCCTCCAAACTTGAGGTAAGAAGCTCTGTTACAGGGAGGATATTGAATTTGGAGTAACTAAGAGGACAGTTATAACAATTGTTTCATGTCTGAATCTTTTGAACTTGATGGTGTATGTACAACACTGAAGGTCAGAAGGGGAGATTTTTTTTCTCTTCCTTCAGTTGTGCATTTGTCAGTCTCTCAGAGAGTAGTTTTTGTCCTCCCTTTATCCAGCAGCAGGGAAGAGACCACTTGAACTTAAAAGGCATGCAAATGTGCTAGAAGTAGTTTTGTTTTGTCTTGTCTTTTTCCAAATATACAGCAGTTGGCAGACAATCACAGGAATGGGTGTGGGACTTGAACAAAACCAAGCCTAAGTCTCAAACTGCCTGTACATCAGGCTGATACCCTTACAATATCCTCCGCTTAGTGGAGCGTGAGTCCTGAGTGCAGCAATGGTGATACCTCACATTGTGTGCTGCATCCATAGGCCAAGAGCTTTTGGGTGCTGTGTAGACTGACAGGAGAACTTGGGTTTGTTAGCTTGGAACCCCCAGCTCTCACTGTGGTTCCCAAAGCAAGGTTGTACACTATGAGCAGTCATTCCTGTCCTAAGGAATCACGTGGGTTGCAGAGCCAGCTGGTAGGGAAGCAGTTTTGATGGCCAGCTCTCTTCTACTTACCAAACTATGCTTGGCCCCAGCTGGCATGACTGGCTTAGCAAATTTCCTTGACCATCTCTGCACCATGGATTTTGATAGTTGCAGTGGCTGGTTGTGGGATTTTCTCTCTCTCTTTTTTTTTTTTTTTTTTTTTTTTAATTTATGCAATTACATCAGCACTGACGATGCAGGTAACCTGTTCCAGTTAGCCATCTGTAGGAGAATTGGGATGATGTATGTTTTTTGCAGCATTGGAATGGCTGAGTAGAAAGATCTATAAATGAAAAGGTGTTCTGATTGCTTGCTTGGTCAGCATTTATTTCCCCAGAAGCTCAAAGGGTTGCAATAAGTCCATTGCATTGTACGGCAGATACTAAAACCCAAGTAGGTGTGTCGTCTCCTTATCCTGTAAGTTTCATGTCAGTTCATATAATGAAAAAAACATTGTTCTAGCATAAGAAATGTTAACATGTCAATGTGGACAGACAAGTATTTCCCAGTATCTTCTCAACCTTTCTTAGAACTGTAAGGTACACTCATCTTCATTTTCCCTCCCTTTAAAGGAAATCTACGCTCCCAAAATACAGGAGTTTGCTTACGTCACCGATGGTGCTTGCAGTGAAGAAGATATTGTAAGAATGGAACTTAATATGTTAAAGGTAATAATTTGCTGTGTTTTTAAGTATTGGGTCAAAGACCCTCCAGCTGAACCTTCTGTTTAAATGTCACTTACTTGCTTAGGAAAAAGGAACCTGTCCCTGTTTCTGTACAATAGTGGAGCCTTTGTTGTGTGTGTGTGGATCTCTGACACCCTAGCTGGGATGCAATCCCTGACTGGTAGAAAAGGGCAGGTTTCTCATGCTTGTGTGAATGTAAAAGCTCTCAACAGTGCAGGCAGCCACAGGCAGGCTGGAAGACTGTCACTGTAATCTACTGCATTTGTCAACATCCCCTGCTGTCCAGGAACAGGGGCTTCTGGGGAGACAGGCAAAAACTTCACACTGCTTGGTGTTCCTCGTGTTGAAAACTATCTATCTTTACCAGCACAGGACTTTATCCATTCATTCTTCTTTAACAGATATGAGCTGCAGGTTCACACAGCTAGCTCAAAAGCTTGAGAAAATAATATTAATTTCCCGGCTTCTGAATGGAGAAGACATGTAAAATCCAGATGCATAAGGTGAAAGGATACAGATTTGTGCCATTCCTAACACAGCCTTTTCAAAAAGCAGTGAGAATGCAACCCAAAAAGAATACTTGTACTTAAAATTGTAAATAATTTTTGGTGTCTTTTAAGGATATGTGCAGTAATCTCAGGAGAGGGATAGGAAGAAATCAGAGCACAAAACTATCCTTGAGTGGTTTATGGCGCTTAACTGTTTGTTAAATATTTGCAGGCTTTAAAATGGGAACTCTCTCCAGTGACAATTGTCTCTTGGCTGAACCTCTATCTTCAAGTGGATGCTCTGAAGGATGTTCCAAAAGTACTGCTACCTCAGTATTCTCAGGAAAAATTCATTCAAATAGCCCAGGTAGGTAGTAAAACGTTGGAAAATGGTTCTTGGGCCAGTTACAAGTGCTACTGAACATTACACCCTGAAAGCCACTTTGTCCTGTGTTCTCTGGTTTCCCCCTCACCTGTTGCTTTGTTAAGGAGCCTGCAAGTTTGACTCCACCAAAGAAATTCAGTTTTGAGGACAATTACCCCTGTGTTTCTCATCTCCCTGCTTTCACATACTTTAAGACTTTTCTGTGTGCTGGAAAAATAAAAAAGTAATTTTATTTCTTTAATCACTCCAGCATTCTGTAAACAGTAGTGACAGCTCTGAGAGGAAGGTGGATAATTTCAGACTCTAGGCTGTTTTTACCTGTGTTGCCCTTAACAGTGTTTTTGTGTAATTGCCAAGACGGCAGCCTGGGGAGTGTTTTGACTATTTTGGAAGAGCGGTGGTTCTGTTTGTACAGGCATGTGTTGTGCCCAGCCTCAAAAAGGCTCGCTGAAGCCAGGTAGCTCAGTGGTGTAAATACTGCACTAGGTAGTATTTAAATTTAAGACAATCTCTTCCTGGAGCTCAGCCCTGTTCTGGGGCACAGGCTGTAGGAGGACTGTTGTGTGCACAGCCCTCTCTGAGAAAGGATCATGCTAAAGTATCAGCTTGTTAACATTTGTTACTCTTCATGTCCTCAGCTTTTAGACCTGTGTATTCTGGATCTGAATTCTTTGGACTTCCAGTACAGAACACTAGCTGCTGCAGCACTCTGCCACTATACCTCAATCGAAATAGTTAAGAAAGCTTCAGGTAAGACACCTCTGCAGAACTTGGCCTTGTGGGCTAGGGAATTCCAGAAGCTGTCACAGACCCAAATTTGCTTAAGATGGTATTGGTTTACCAAGCTGCAAAGACCAAAATCTACATGGACACCGATATTTGTTCTGTGTGCTTCTTTTCCTTCTAATTTCACTTCCTACTACTATTTCAGATGTTACAAAGACTGAGAAGAAGGAAACACCAGCAGTGCAGCTTTTGCTAAGGAATTGAAACATTTATTGTTCTCGCTTCTGGGTTAATGTTTGCTCTATGACTTCCAAGTGTGTGGGGAATCATTAGCTATATATTTGGCCACTTTTTCTCCTGAAATGTAGTTTTCAAGTAGTTGTGCTTGTCTGTCAGCAACACCCAGTGTGTTTTTATACATGACCCACAATCTTGTGTTCAAGCTGTAAGTCACTTCAGCCTCCCCAGGAAAGCAACAATGCCTGTGACCTCCATTCACCCTCCAGCCATCACCCTTTTAAGTAAAAGCATAAGGAAATGTTGGCTGTTTCTGGGAGGATGTTTCTGAATTTTTATCTGCAGTATTATTTATTGTGTTTTTTAACTCATGGCCATATGGAAACACTGTTCAACTCCCTCATGATTTCTAAATATATTCTGGTGTTCTACCCTTCAGGCTTAGATTGGGACAGCATTTCAGAGTGTGTACAATGGATGGTTCCCTTTGTCAATGTGGCAAAAAAGGTCCCTGTGAAGCTGAAGAACTTCAAGAAGGTTGCAGCGGAAGATCGACACAATATCCAGACCCACACAAATTATCTGGACATGCTGGTAAGTGGTTTGTGGATGTGCAGTTTGGGCAGCTGAAAGGTCATTCCACATCCCTTGTCCTGAGGCAGCTTTTGAGTGGCCAAAGCACCTCCCTGTTCCCACCTGGCCTGGCTCACCTCAGTGAGTGAGTGCCCAACCACCAGTGCTGCTATAAGCAACACATGCTTTACCCTAACACTCCCAGCACACACTTGCATTACCAGTACAGGGGAGCTGTTTGTAACTTTGTTATGCAATGTCACTTTGCTTTTCTCAGTATCCTGACTCTAGAGTGCTTGAACTGTGTGAGTGGTGCGAGGAAGCACTGCTGCCTCCTCCTGCTACAAAAAAAGGAGACCATGTCACAGGCATTAACTGCTGTCTTCTTTCCCCAATACGCAGGAAGAAGTGAACAGTGCAGTATTGTCTACTGCCCCAGGGCAGTTATCACCTGTGTCAACAGGAGGAATAATAACCCCTCCCAAAAGCACAGAGAAGAAATGAAATACAGTCAATTGTCATGAACAGATTCAGAAACAGGACTTGGTGCTTCAGAACAAGACCACACTAAAGGTTACTCATGCTCTTTACTGCTATTAAAGACTTGGGCAGTAAAAGACACAGCAGATGGAAACTGAGACCAGCATCCTCCAACAGACTTGACAAAAGAGCTCAGCTGAGCATTGCACTCTGCTATCACAAGAGCCTGGACCGCTTTGGTCCATTCTGACTTGAGTTAATGGTGAGAACTGAATTCTTAAGTTACGACTTGCAAGAACATCTTTAAATAGGGCTGGGTGGTGAGATTTGTCCACTCAAGCTTATATGGCAGACTTGCTTTAATTTGGGTTAGATGAGCAGAATATTGACAGCTTGTACGTCTTACCTCTTCTTGACCCTTTTTCTTTTCCTGGGAAGGTCAGAGCTCACTCATGTCAGTCAGTCAGTCCCCCCAGCTCAGGTGCAGTATTACAGAGGCCTGTGGGTAAGCAGTTCACATCTCTGAAACCACTCTGTGTGTACAGGACACTGCAGCCAGCCTTGCATCAAACCCCAGCTCCACAGGAGCCTGATGTATTTAACGCCCTTTAGGCCTGCCAAGAACTTCAGTTTTAGTGTATCACTGACCTCAGGTAAGAGTACCAGCAAAGAACCTGCTGCTGCAGTAACCCTAACTGGAAGAAGTACAGTCCCCAGCCAGCCACTTGCACCAAGAAAGAAAAGCATGAGAACTGGAGAAGGTATGGAACAAAGGGAGCTGCAGGTACTCTACAACCACTCACGTCATAGGAACAGTATTTTGAACTGTGGAGCTGTATGTCAGCAGTGTTTATAAACAGCATTAACTACTGTGTTTTCCTCTGAATACTCACTACCTCTGAGTCACTTATGTGATGAAGGGCAGTACTGGGAAAGAAGGGTATCATTCCTCTTCCCTCTTGCGTGATGCTCCAAGCCGTGCTGCACACCCAGGGACAAGTGTTACATTACCCTGAGCAGCCCACGAAGCTGCACTAGAGCATCAAGTGCCACCCACATCCACTTCACACTCTCAACAACTTTGCAAACTTGAATTCAATTCATGCCTTCTCTAACAAGCCATTGTGGAACTAGCTGCAGTTGCTTCCAGTCTTCTGTACAGTTTGTAAAAATAAGGGGTTTATTGTAAGATTTCATCTATTTCTAAGAAGAAAGATACTAGACTGTAAAAAATTGTACAGTTGTACAAAAATTTAATTGAATTATTTTTAAAAATAAAGTCTTGAAAGATTTTTTCACTTTTACACATTTTGTAATTGTCTTCCAGCATTAGTCTAAAAGTAAAGTTTTGCCATTGCTTGAAGAAACTTCTTTTTCCTTCTCTGAGCAGCAAGCTGTAGGACTTCCTCGGGATTGCTGGCATTCAGCTCTGTCTGGCCAATGGCTTTTATCTTGAAACAAAAGAGGAGACACAACCAGCATGAGGCCTTCCAGTAAAGCTGTTTCATTTCAAGGCACTTTCAGCACCAGTTCCATGGGTGATTTATTTCTGTATTTATTTCCTGTATGCCCCATCACCCACTCCTTCAGCCACAGCTTTATGTAAGCACCCAGATTCTAAAAGAATTGTATGATGAAATTAAAACTGGAACTGAAACTGCCTTTGCAGAGGTGATTTCAGGGAGGGAAAGACTCTCCAAAGAAACCCCAGCACCCTGGGTTAACTCACTGCTATCTGCCGCTTGTCTGTCTCTCCTCTTTTGTGGTGGAGATCTGAGGATGAGTCAAGGAAAGTCACTTAGGCAGGTAATGGACTTTTTCTCAGCTGTCAACATCCAGCATGTGTGGTATTCCAGCAAAAGGATACATGTCAAGTACTCCAAGATGGTGACATCCCAGATGTATTCATAGTAAGAATCCATGGCATCATGACTGAAAGACAGGGCAGGTTAACTGACAGTCACATACTGTGTTTAAGCATCTATAAACTTTGTTGTAACATTTACCTGTTCTGTTCCTGCAGTGCCTTAAAAGCAGTTTTATAGTCTACTTCTCTGAGGAACTGGCACAAAATAGCTACCTGTAAGGAAAGACTCAGTGATTCTGACAGCTTCAATTCCCCACAAACCTTCCACACAATGCCTTGTCCACTCAACTCCTTTTCTAAACCTAATCTAGACCTTGTTTCCAGGGCAAGCAAGTTCTGAACACAGATCATTCTGACATCACAGTAGTAACAGCTACAAGAAAAGGGGCTTGACTCAGATCAGAAGGGAGTGACTTGGCTTCCAGGTTTCCAAATGCATGTAAGAGCTTTTAAAGCAGAGCCCAGTAAAAGCCTTGTTACTTCCTGGAGAATGACTGACCCCATGGATCAGCAATAGCAGCTGGAGTTATGAAAAACAAGGCCAGATTCCCAACACCACCCCACGAGAAGATACCTTCTCTCTTAAAAAAAAAAGGTCTATGTTATCAGAGAAAAGTAGAACAAAACCGCCCCAGACTACTTCTACTTTTTACATTTCCAAGTATGTGTTTGTTTACTCACTAATTTTAGTCCTCTTAACTGTCCTAGAAGCAAAGGTAACAAAGCCTACTCTACTGCAAATTTTATTTTCAAGGGAAGTTGAACTCAGTCTTTTAAATTTATCCCCTATATAAATATTTTTAAGCAAATGCTTTAGTTAATGCCATGTTTCACCTCTTACCTGGGTGTGACAATTGAGTAAAGAGCAACACTTGATCATTCTTTTTATCACCTACAGAAAGGTTAAAAACAAAACAAACACTTTCTGAAATGCATGTTTTGGAACACAAACTGCAGTTTTTATTCTTTTCAAGGGACCACCTAAATAGCTATCTACAGTCTTCTACCCCCTAGAAACTCCAGGGTTTTAGCACATCCCTATTCATCACTATAGAGATTTCCAGCACAGTAGGAGCCATATGCTTTCAGCAGCTGGAGCTCAGGAGAGCACTGCAGCGCTGCTGGTGAGGCAGGGCTGCTGCACTGTCCGGAGCAGCTCTGGCCCCAGCCCTGCCCAGCACGGCGTGGCTCTGCAGGGATGAGCCAGGGATGGTCACACCACACAGTGGCTGTGCTCTGGGCTTTTCCATTTGCTCTCCACTGCCCTGGTGTCCCACAGTGCTTTCCCAGCACACAGCTCTGCATGCTCCATGAACTAAGAGAAAATCTTCTGTGATTCAGCAAAGGAGAAGTCTCAGATTTCCTCTGGCTTTCAAGCAACAAGCCAAAAAAGGACCGATGAGGATATGTGTTCCTAAATGCATCAAGATATAACACCTCACATGCTACAGGAAACTGTGTGCACTGGACAGTTCTGTCTCTACATAGAACCAAGATGCTGACTGAATCCAAAGAGAGCTTTCCGCAAATCCCACTTTAGCTCACCTGGTCTGTGTACACATCTGGTGGCACCATCTTATTAAAGAAGTCCGAGCATACAGCACCTGCCTGCAGGTAATAGTGAAGAGCTGCTGAATACTGATTCGTTGCTGCCAAGGGAAAAAAGCCAAATAAGGTCTCAAAAGTAAATAGAGCAGTTATTTAATACTCAGATCAATTGTTTATAGAATTATTCAGATGCATATCCCACAGCTGAATTCTACAGGGAAAATGACTTGTGTTTCATTAAAAAGCATGGACACACAGAAAGTGGTTATGCAGCGGTAGATGGAAAAACTACACAATCAGGGAAATAGCACCACAGGCAAATTTCTGCCTTTTGGAGATTTTTTTTTTTTCAGGTAGTTGATCTTGAATCCATCAACCTTAGAGTGGAGGTTTGTCTTCAGTGAGCTGAGCACACACGGGGTAGTGAAGGAGTTTAGTTGGTGTGAGTGAGAGAACAGCGCCCTCATGGCTCAGCACTACTTCACTCCCAGGAAGCCCTTCCTGAGCTGCAGAGAAGGCAGCAGCAGCCTGCTTGCCCATGGCTGCTGAAATACAGACCATGCCACTGCTCCAACCACTGCTCTTTCACACACCAGCTCTGAGGCTCCCTACATAAATGTCCTCCTTCTGGGATGCTGCTACACTTTGTACAGGCAATAACCACTGGAAAACAGGTTTATAACCCTGAATCACTCTCCTACATGTAACATGACAGCACTGAACCCTGAATTAAGACTCCTCCTCTTACCCCAAGGGTTATACAGCTGCAGCTATTCCTCATTTACAAACCCTTCCTCATGCTTCCTCATTTAAACCCTTGATACTTCCCTATATAAAATACAGATCCTCTCCACTCTGCTCATCTTGTGCTCCACTGAAGCTGATATCCACATTTAAAAGCAACCACTATTCACAACTTTCCATTCACTTAGAAAACACTGAAGTGCCATGGTTTTGTACAATTGTGTAATTGTACAAATTACACTCAAGGACCAACTGCACTAGAAGAGTGAAGTTAAGGGTAACTGTAAAAATTTCCCTTATCCTAAAAGCAAGTATGAATGACCTATCAGAAGCTCAGGCTATCTGTGGGCTTAGACACCTTTCCAGACAAATGCACCTACACCACTGCATCTGAAGATTTTAACCTCACATATCACTTAAACTTCTTTCCATAAAAGGAAATACAAGGAGGGTTATGTCAAACAAATCTCAGAGCAGCAAGGTTCCTCTACACATATTAAACACAGACATTGGTTTCACTTACCAAAATAAATATCTGCCTGAATAATTAACCAGAAGTGGTTGTTTGCATTGATAGTCAAGGCATAGCTGACCAGCTCTTTTACTGTAATAGCTACAGCTTCAAAGTCCACTGATTGAAGACTAAAAGAAAAAAGAAAGAAAAATAATTCCTAACTTACTGCTTTGGTTTTTTAACCACTAACTTGATTTCCCCTCTAGTTGAGGTCCAAAGCACCTTGCCCTAAGTGTGAAGCATAACTAACTCCAGAAAGGATTTTGTGTTGACTAAGACTACTGTTGTAACAATGCAGTAAATCTGACTGAACAAATACAGCCTTCACAGGCTTGAACAAAAAGCCAGAACTAAACCAGATTCTGAGATCCCACCCCACAGAGCCTCTAAATTTCAGTGGAGAAATACAGTTCAATATAGTCAGAATAAATCAATACATACCATCTGCTACTTCCTATTTTGGTTATTTTTCAAATACATCTTAAAAAATATTGGTAATTTCATTTTAAAGAATTATATAGTTCAGATATAGTGAACATATAGTTCAATAAAGCAGACAGACTAAAAAGCCACATTTTTTTCTTCTCTTTCTTCTTTCCCCTATCTCCATCAGGACCATCACACTAGGAACAAAACTCTCCATGTCCTCAATCCAGCCTTCCCAGAGACAGAATGGGGCAGTGATGCATTTACATGGAGAAACCCATGTAAAGTAACTGAGACCAAACCCATCACATACAGTATTTTTTCAAAAGTGGTTTTAATCATCATCTTACTTGGGGATGGATGAGGGCCAGATAGAAATGTGTTCTGCTGCAATATCATTCACAATGTCTTCCTAAGAGAAGAAAGATGGTGTGAGAAATCACAAGAAACATTTCAAGAAAACCAAGAAAGACTTTGATAATATATACTAACCCGAACATTATGAAGTTTGACAAACAGGGACAATATTGTAGTTAGAACCAATGGTTCCTGTAGGGAAAAAAAAATATTCCCATGAACGGACTAAACTCCACTTTCTTCCCTAAGCTTTAAAACTATGTCAGAAGTTATGCAATCATTATAGTTTCCTATTGAAATAGGACAATATTTTGTTAAGAGATCTGCAACAATGGTTCCTGTAGGGAAAAAAAAAAGGATACTTTCTTCCCTGCTTTAAAACTATGAATGTTTCCTATTGAAATAGGACAATATTTTGTTAAGAGATCTGCAACACAAGGATACTGCAAGAATGTTTCTATAGAAAGTTTTTAATTACTTCAGATTTTCCTGAATGACTCCTTGAATGTAAACTTTGCTTTTGTTTTATGCATCTTTATCTTGTTTCTGTGATTACTACCTAACCTTAAACTGAAGCTAGGTTTACTACAACTTTCTATGCATTTACAAACCCAGAAGCTATAAACAATTTCCCTCCTTCTTACTTCTGCTGCTTAGTATGATGCATGTAGCAGCTTCTGTCTCCCTCCAAAAGGAATGCTTTGCTTCATGACAGCTGCAATAAAATACACTCCCAATGTAAACAGATCTCCATCAGAATTCAGGGTAATTTTTTGACAAGCTATTCCACACTGCTGTATGCCAGGTATAGCAAACTCAGACATTTTTCAGCCATACAAAGCACCCATATATATAACTCTTAGATTTTCTGGAATTTAACACAAAAACTCCAGAAAAATACTACACCAAAAGGATGTTTTGGTTGCAAACATATTTTCAACACCACTGTGACTTACCCGAAGCTTTTTGATGAAGGACAACAATTCACTCCTAAATTAGGGACACAAATACCCATGTAAGTAATCATCCACAATAAAGAATATATGCACACTTAAAACATGAGCCAGCAGAGCAAATTCTTCACCTGCTAAAATACCCCTTCACCTCTAAGTTTACAAATGTAGAGCATGTAAATGAAAATGCTCGACCAGCCCATTCACTTTTAATACAGTTACTAACAAATTTTACAGAAGTATGTTCTTCTATCAAGCTATAAAAGGCATGAAAATTACAGAAGTCAACCACTGATTCTAAAGGGGAAATCAATTGAACTGTACTGCAATTCCCCAAGCTAGGTTTGCAGCAATGACCTACACACTTACAGAAGAGGGTACACAGTGATCACTTATCACGTACTTCAGTTTCCTTGTAATGACCATCAGAAATTGTCACCATAGGACAATCCAGACAAGGACAACCTTTGGAAAAGTTTTCACTACTTCTTTTCCATAATAACAACAGGGTCACTGCCCTTTACTTGCCCTTTTTGTTTGAATCAGAGAGATGAGGAAAGGTTCAGTAACCTGGAGTACAGCTGTACTCCTTTTCCTTGCCAGAGTACACAACTGGAAGCTGCAGCACGTTGGCACCCCCTACACCTGCCCCAGAGCAGCGTAAGCAAACGCAGCTGGCCTTCAGCACACGTTAACCTGATTAGCTCAAGGAAGGCAAAGACACAGAGGTTTGACAGAGGCACCTTTCCCAAGGCTTTAACGTGGAAAGCTGTTCAATACAGTCACACAAGCCAAACTGTACAATATTAGACAACTTATACTTAGGCTCAGACTTCAGAACAGGCCAAGAGCACTGGACAAATCAGAGAATCCTGAATCAGTCATTTGAGGCTAAGGCTGCTAAGGTGTCTGACAGAGAAGACTCTTGATCAGAGTAATTAGATTTTTTTAGTCTTTGCAGAGTTTAGCTGAATTAGAATTTCATTTCAAGACTCAACAACATTTAGCTTTAGACTCAGATACAAAGCTAAGTATAGATACCCATGCTGTGAGCTATGTGCTTGATACAGCTATAAAAGTATAAAACTGATACACAATAATTTATTTGCTGCAAAGCAGACACCTTCAGCCATCAGCTCTACTGCCCTCTAGATGCCATTGACTTTACTGGTTATAATGGGAGCACAGCCATACATGCTTAGTTTCTGCATGGAGAGCTGCCTCCCACACACTCCTCTTCTGCCTCTGAAAAGGAAAGCCAGCACATCGCTACTAATACCAAACTCCCACAGTGGACAGGATTTTTACTCAGATCTTTAGCTGCTGCCATCACTCTTGATAGTGGAATCCAGACAATTTTTGACAAGAACATGGGATCAAACAAACCATTCAAGCCATCTTCAAAAATAATTTTAGAACCATACCTGTACATAATACCCAATGTAGACTCCCTGTGTTTTATCAAACTCACTCTTCCATCATTGCCACGTTTGTGCTGGTTGGATACACTGCAGATTTGTACAACGACTTCCCAGAGATCTTTAGCTGTGCGTCTACTTTCTTTGGGACCTGGCAGTTCCTTGCACGTGGCAGCCAGCAACTGGCCCAGCTATGCAATGCAACAGAAAAAATACAGGAACTAAGACTTCTCTGCATATCATCTACAGCAAAGGAATTACTGGCCTTTAAAATGGCTATGCAAGTGATTTTAAATTATGAACTACAAAGGAATGTAATTAAATTTTGCAGCAGAGAACACTGGTGAAGAAGCTGGAAAACAGGAATTAAACAGAGCATTTTTCCATTTATTAACTTCCTTGGTGTGTATTTCATTATTAAAAGCTCCAGAAAACAAATATGTATTACATAAAACCTAACCCCCATGAAATATGGTTTAATAAAGACTGGCTCTTTAGAACTCATTTAACTTGCATATAGTAATTAATCTTAACTGAAACTGACACAATGTTATACAAAAAAATGAACCTCAGAACAGAAATTAGGAAGTATCACAGGTAAGCAGAGCAGGGTAAAAATGAACCTGTCCTGTAATACAACCTGCCTTCTCCTCCATGGCCTAAGTGTGAAGTAGAAACACTGGCGCAAAATGATTTTGAAAACAAAGTTTCAAAGAAGGCAGGGCTTGAATGTCTCCAAAAATTCAAGACCAGTGTTAGGTGAAAGAACAGAACTCTTACAGTGCATTTGGAACACAAGTATCTTAAGAACAGAAAAGAAGCCAGACTTGAAAACAGAGATCTGCACACTTCTCATACCTCCTACATAAACCTAGGCTGAATTCCAGCTAAGAGGAGAGTCCTTTAGGAAGTGCTACAGCATTTCAACCATGGATCATAACCACACACCCCTGACGGAACCAACCTTACCTGGTAGCCAACAAGGACCAAGATTTCATGTGTTCCTGCAGCACATCTTCCATATTTTTTGTTAAGTTCTAAACATGCTTGTTGCTTAGCTCTACTATGTTCTACCCCGTACTTAATTCATTACAGCCACAAAGCCCCACACTCTTAAGCAGAAGGGTACTTGCTTTGAAAAGTACAAAATACGTCAAAAAAAAAGAGTCAATTACAGTCTGAGAAAGCCTTGAGACTGAGCACTTGTTACCTTCACATAAGGATTAGTCTGAACCAGAGGTAATGGAACTTGCATGGTCAAATACTCGTTCTCACACCAGTTTAACAGGAAGGCAACACATTCTTCAGCTATAACTTGTCGAAGAGGAATATCTAAAAGGAAAAGGATTCTTTGTTTAACTTTTTTTGAGAAAACAAGTGTTGTAAAATGGTGTTGTATGAAAATAAGCATATCCCATTCCCTCTAATCAGCTGGTTTTGCTCCACAGCTATCACAGGAAAATATGATGCTTAGCCCAATGAGAGACCTCACCTCTGAAATTAGAAGCAACAAGGGTTTCACCTAATCACAACAGTACCATGTTACTCTCTTCTTGTGAAACCAGGAGAAAGCTTTAACAACTGGCAAAACCCTTCGGCAGAAGTGTAGAGATGTTTATCCTGTTCAAGTCCTTTAAGTGGCACTGAATAGAAACTGTCAATGTTTAGCAACAGGTAGACATCATGCTCACTTCCAAATCCTAAAAACTAATAAAACTTCTGAAGACTTACTAAAACCAGCGTAAAAGTCTGTTTTCCCACTTAAACACCTAAGTGGTTAATCTGCAATACAAAGTTGTTTTATTTTGCTGTGGATTTTTTCCCGTTCTCTCAAGGTTTGTGCTTTACTGCATCCTCAGAAAAGACAGTGATGTACTTACCAGGTACTCTCATTTCCAAATATCCTCGGACTCTGCTTATAAGGTCAGAAGGAGGACGTTCTCCAGAAACACCAGCTCCAGCTTCGTGAGTGTAAATGTCCAACAGCAGCATTTCATTCAGCATGACCTGACGGAGCTTTGGAGAGAACTCTGTCACAAGCTCCAAGCAAGCAGCAAAAAGCTGTTTTGCATGGACAAAATCCTGCAATAAAAATTATATGCATTAATGATTCCTAACAAATTCATAAGGGGAAATACTACAAGCTGAAGTGCATTCAGCTCTATCTTGGCTGAACCAGCCTCGGCATCCATTAGCATCAACATTGCTCAAACATCTCTCACAGTGTCTACTTTTGAGTCCTTTGGACTTGCTACTAATCTTAAGAGTTCCAGATCTTCTGAAAACAAAACAAGGAGTTTAAGCAAAAACATGCTAGAAGCAACTACTGCTACGCTTGGTACAATTTTGTTTTAGCTGCAGTTTAGCAAATTTGTCAATTACAAGGAAAATAGAACAGTAGTCCAATAAATTCCTTATGTAATACACTTATTCAAAAGAACCGCACTTCGTATCAGTAAATCAAATCACCACTGGATGTAGATGCCACATGATCTAGAACAACATAATCAAAACTTTATATGAATGAAATTATCTCCAGGCCCAACTCACTGGAAAGCCATTATCTTTGCTCTGCTGATGAAACTCCTGAGAGACAGAAATCCTTATCCATTCCACAACACATGGAGCTTGTTACAACATCTCCCTCACCACCCAATTTTTCAGTTCTTTTTCTAAAAAAGGGCTTTCAAGTTTTCCATTTCATTAAGATTCAATTGTCCAAACCAACCAGTAAGCTCAGATGGCTTGCTCACCTTAATGGCACAGCAGTGCAATCCCTTCGCCATCAGGATGTAGACCAAATCCCTAGTCAGACTGTCTTTGATTCCTAAAATAACACTGCCGTAAACATTTGGTACTTCCCACTGGGAGAGAAATGCATAGGATATTTGCACAGAAACAAGTTTTAGAATTCACATCACTGTTTAAAACAACATAAACAAACCCCAAATATTGAAAATTACTGCCAATTCCTGTCTTTACATCTCATCACAAGTAATGTATGGTTCATTTAGAAATACAATAAAAACACCCAATAACTCTCTGTTCACACTCTGAATATGCAATAATTAAAAGGAGGAGCTAAAAAAGGACAAGAAATCTTTACTTAAAGCCCTCCTCTCTCCTGCTCCCACCTTCTAATGACAGAAATTTAAACTGAAACAATACGCTATCTAGTCAGAACACTAAAAGCAGAAGCCACAAAAACAACTTATGTCATAAGGAAAGCTTGTGATACAGCCAGTAGTTCCTTAAAACAAAGGTTATAGGTTTTTTTGTAACACTCTTCACATAGAATGTGTGTTAAGATATGTATCATCATTCTTATTAAACCACCACTATGCAGAGAGGGAAAAGATAAGTCACCCTGAGGATCTGTGAAAAAATGTTTGTTGTTCACTGCATTATGATACCTAACCAGTCCTTGAACTACAGTTCCTTGTGAGCACATGAGCTAAGTTACCTTATTAGAAATTGTCCAGAATTGGCGTTCTGAGGTCATACCATGCAACTCAATCAAGATCTGGCGAATCCTCCAAGGATCCACTGACAGTATGAGCTGATGTTCAAGCTGGCCAATATTGACACTTGCTGAAGCTGGAAGAAAAGCAACCAGGTCTTCAGCACATTTCTTCTCAATGTAGATACTTCGAATTCTTTAGTATGTAACACTTCAATCAGAACATAGTAAGAACAGCAGATATAGCATGCTTCCATAGGTCCAGCCATTCTTTTGTGCCCTCTGACAAACACCTTGTGCTACCTTCACCCTGACCTAAAGGGCTGCTTGCAAACCCCTTCCTCACTCCAGCAGCTCTGAGCACTCTTGCTATAGCACAGCAATAGATTCAAGATCAGAAAAGGTAAGGCCCTTCCAGCTCCAGCCATCATCTGGCACCTCTTGCTAGCTTTGACTTGTGCAGCTGCACAGCCAGCCAGCTGTATTGGGGAATTTAACTGGTTGAAAAGATCTGTGGTTTACTTTGGTAGGTTAAAAATTTCATTCAGATGGCACTCCTGGTCCAGCTTACCACACAGTCATGTCATCATTAATGTATTTAAGTCCAGAAGCAGGGTTCCCTTTCTGGAACAGCTGCCACAGCCACATTTGGTTCAAACCAATGCCATGCTTTCTCAGTCTGCCACCTAGGACACATTCATTTGAGCTTATGTATTACACTCACTTGAGACACAAGCAAGTAGCAGCCAACTTCTTGAACAAGCAGGACATGCACCAACTAACAACAGGAAGTACTCTCTCTAAAAACATTCTACTTTTTTGAGAACAGACCTGCACTTTGTAACCTCAAGGTTCTCATCATGGAAACAGGGCACTGTCTGCTAATAAGTTAATAAAAATGCCGTGAAAGTTACCTGGGATATCATAAAAAGAAGTGACAGGTTTTGTGCACAGATTGATTCGAGGAGATCTCTTCCGCATTTGGTCAATGAGCAGCTTCCGTTCATCGTCTTTCAGCAGTTTTATGAAAAGCTCATGAGATGAAATCATGAAGACAAACTGAAGATCTTCCATGCCCAAACATAAGTTTCTAAACAAATAAAAATGTTAGCACGTAAGCAGGAAAAAAGTGCTTATTTTTCCAGTTATAAGTTCTTGAAATATTTATTGTGCTGTATCACACTGCTTGCAAATTCATGTTGTTATCTTAATATGGGTACATACTTGAGAAATGCTGCCATTCTTCTCTTCAGTTCTTCAGAAGCACTTTCCAAGTTTATTGACCCTGAACAAACCTGGAAAAGAAAGCAGAAAATAACTAAGCAGCCCCCTTGCACGTTCATAATATTTAGGTACAGTCAGTGTTACTGACCAGCTTCTGTCTCACAAGTAGTAACAGCCAGTAAACCTCTATCTCAGGTGAGGCAACAAAGTTACAGAATCATGGAATGGTCTGATCATCCAGTTCTACAAGCCCTGTCATGGGCAGGGACACCTATCACTAGACCAGGTTGCTCAAAGCCCCATGCAGCCTGGCCTTGAACACTTCCAGGGATGGAGCATCCACAGCTTCTCCGGGCAACCTGTTCGAGTGCCTCACCACCCTCACTGTAAAGGATTTCTTCCTAATATTTCATCTGCCATTTTGAGTTTGAACCTATTACCCTTGTCCTGTCCCACAACAAAATGCAAAATAGCTTTCTTCTAGTCCCCTTTAGGAACCTGAAGGTTCTTCAAGATCCCCTTGGAGCCTTTGCTTCTCTAATGCTGACCAATTCCAACTCTTTTGGCTCGTCTGTTGTTTTTACTTTGTAGAGCAATTTTTGAATCTGCTAAGTGCTGTTGGGTGGGAACCAAGTGCAGCATTGCTGGGTAGGTACCCTAATTAATCTAGAATCAAACCAGTATTTCAGTTTTGCTCTGTGTAACCCTGTCAGGACTCTGTTACTCTAATTGGAGAGATGAGACCAGCTCTCAAGGGTTTCTTGTAAGCCAAAGAACGCAAGATAAGATTTCACTGACAAAGCTTGATACAGAAATCTCAGTACAACTGTGTGAAATAAGACTGTCTCTGAAGTAAACCTGATAAAAGCTATTGCCATGACATATGGATCAGTTTCCTTCAACCTGTACACAAGACAGGATGTTTCAGACAACTGTTATCTTCTGTCAGACATAATCCACATTCCTTTTTCCTACTCCTCTGGTATACAGAAGCACTGACACTGAGTGCCCCACAAGATTATTTAGCACATGAGTTTAAAAATGAAGTATTTCTAAGTGCAAAATTGTAAGATTCACTAGGACTTGGGGTTTCTTTTAAACCAGCAGTTGAAAAATAACTAGAAAGTTGAATTTGTCAGCTTGCAATATTTTTTTAGAAGCATGTTTCAGTCCCAATATGAGCAGCTGATGTAAGCTTTTACTTGCTCTGCAGTAGAGAGTACCATCAGTTAATTTTTTACCACATGACTGAAGAGACAAGTAAAAGAACTAGGCTCAAATTAATAAAAGACATTCAAATAACAGCAAATCAATAAAAGGATTAAGTTTAGCTTAAGCAATATCAGTTTCCTAAAAAGCTTCACTAAGGGTAACAGTGCAGGTCTCACACATAACAGTAACTCAGGATCACTTTACCACATGCTAATTTCTACAACAAAGCTGATAAGGGAAAAGTGGTCCCCCTTCCACAAGTACTTTTTCTACTCATTCTCTCTGTCTTGCAGATTTTGTTCCACTAGAACAAATATTCAGCAATCTCTCTACATAATTTAACAATGTCAGGAATAGCAACGATTTCAAATACAACCTGAAGCAACAGCTCTCCACTGGATCCTCCCTGACAGATGGAAAGTGGGCTATGAACAACAGATGCAGAACTGACCACTGAGTGCAGCTGTACTAACTGCAAATAAGTTGAATAATGTTTGAGAAGTTACCTTTCTCTGCTTCAGAAAGCAGAGCATCACTTGCAATAATAATAGTTATGTGGCGAAAGAAATCTCTCACTAAATATTACTTTCACTTCCAATTTTAGATTAATGTTTTACCTCAAGAAGGAAGTCTATTTTCTCTTTGCTGGGTTTCAGGAACAGTTGACAAAACTGAATATCAATTATTCGACCTTGTAATACATCGCAGACTGTGTTGCACACACAGACTTTGAAGCAGACTTCATCCAGAGCGTCATTCCTGCAAGAACATAGAACTGAAGGTCACAAGACAGCTCTGACACACAAAGAGTGGTATCACAGCAGGTGGAAAAAAAATTCTTTAAAGAATCAGTCAAGTGATAAAATCAACTGTTAATGTGCATTACATTTTTCCATCTATGGCCACAGGGAGATGCAACCAAGGAGATGTAGTGTGAAGTAAAATGTAGTTTAGACGACCGCTAACAAATGAAGGCTGAAGTTTCATGGATGTAAGTAGTTTGGTGTTAAAAGATTTTACATACTTTCCACAAAAAATATAACCAATGAAAATTGCTCTTCATCGTCACTGAACTTTGATTATAATTTAGTGTCTCACCCTTGCTGAGCTTTTTGGAAGAGTTCTCTCAGCACTGATTGTCTGAATTGTTCAGGTAAACTGAGGGTTAGGTTATCTTCAAGGAATATCTTCACTAAGTCCTGTAACAAAAACAATTGGAATAGTAAATGCATAATGCAAAAGACCCAGACAGAAAATTATTTTATCTGGTAAAAATGAAGAAACTAAGAGAAGCATCTCACATCCATATTTAATACTAAAATTAACTGAACAATCAAAAAGGAGTCAAGTAACAGAAGTAGTTCTTTATCATCAAAAAAATAAAAGAAAAAACAAAAAAACAAACCAAAACAAACTTGCACATCTAAGTAGCAACAGTATTTGAAATCCAAGGAATTAGAATCTGAGAATTAGCTGAAAGAGTAATTCTCAGGACCCAAAGAATTACCTGAAAAGCCCTTATGTCAGCTGGCAGGAATTATTTACCAGTGTATGGAATCCAATATATTTTAATCTAATATGTACCAGATTATGTTATATTCCTGAACACATAGGATTTAAAACAGTATGTAAATGGTTAAATTGCCATTTAACATTTCTTAAAATCCATACCAGTTCAAATGGAATCCTCTACAAAGAATGATAAAACCCCCCCTCAAATATACATGGGTTGGTTTAGGTATTCTACCTGGTATTTGCCACATTTCATACAGCTGTGGATTTTACTGTAAGGAGTTGCCTGTTGAGATGCATCATCAGAAGATGAGGTGAGAACTTCACAAGCTTGACAATACCCAGCTAACCGTTCTTCATCTATGGTAAAATGAAGTGATGATGAGCCATTCTGAAAAGTAAGAGTTACAGCAGATTTTAATAGCTGAAGTATTATGAAATATATGCTTAATTCAGAAACAGAGACTCACAATTTCCAACAGAAAAAGAACAAAATAATGTACATGTACACACTTCATTTAAATAAAAACTGGAATTCTGAAGTTTTGAAAATATGAATATGAAACAAAATAAAAAAGGAAGCAAACCATTCTTATAAAATAAGATGAACTTTTTTTAAAAGGTTAGAACACAGAGAATCTGATTTCCAAGGGAAAGTTAGATTTAAAAAAAAAAGGAAAAAAAGAAGTGCTGTATGGTTACCTTCCTCAAAAACAGATAATCACTATGGACACAGGATGTACTGTTCAGTCAAGTTACTATTAGCACTGGAGATGTCATTTCTACAGTTTTTTGCATCAATACAATTTGTGTAAAAGACTATTCATTACAAAAGGTAGAACAAAGCAGCAATATACTACAACCAATTAATATAATTTCAAACCAGACACAATGAGAAAAAAATTACTCTCAAAACTTCAGGAAGTTTCTTTAAAAACTCTGTGTACCATTAAGAGTTATTAAACTGCTGAAGAAGGAAGCAGTAATTTAGAGAAGTTTTTTTTTTTTAAAAGAGTTGAATACACATGCTAAAAGAACACTTCTTACTTACCTTTGCAATCAACTCCTTTGTTTTGAAAAACTTTTCCTTAGCCTTCTCATGGACAGCTGCATTTGTAGATCCTTGTTGGAAATAGATTGCACCCAAATCATAGCAAACCTGCAAACAGCACTCATATCAAACACACAGTCTTGGACATCATGTTCCGAGTCAAGATTAAGTATTTCAGCTCAAATGTTGCATGTACTTTAAACTACTCCTACTTTTTATCTAACTTATCAACATACACTGCACATCTTACCCCACATACTTCAACTGCTTCCCCTTTAACTGCAATCTCAGTCTGAGTAATTCTGCACAAGCATTGCAAAATTAAAGAATTATTTCCCCATAATCACTGAAAACAATGCAATAAGCTGTCTGTGTCATACAATGGGGTATTTCAGGGGACTGAGAGGGCAAAAGTGAGAGGTTAGTAGGAAGTAACAACAGTTACAGTGGTTAAAAAAAGTTCTATTAATGTAAAAATGAAGCCAGTATTATTTCATTGCATTACAAAAGAAACCAACAGACAAAAAAAAACCAAACCCAAAATAACACAAGGAACATTAATAGAAAAAAATGTGTTTTACCTCAAAAATATTACTTAACACTTTTTCTTAAGAAACAGATATAAACTGAAAGCTTTAGTACAAAATGTGAGCTACCTGGCACTGTATCTCCTCTGCACTGATTTTCAGTCCAGCTGTGGAACTCTCTGTTTCTCCATTCACCATACCAGGTTCCATGGCCAATAAATCCAGAGTTCTTATAGTATGGACATAAAGATCTTTGTTTAATTTAAGTGCTCCTTCCAGGACCAGGATGGAATCAGCAGCCTGCTCCTTCAACTGTAATAGTTCAAATACATTAAAAGAATTAACCTCTTCATCTTGAGTTTAACTCTGGGTTTCAGTTAATGCTACATTTTCAACAGCTCAGTAAAAGAATAGTTTTTTACAAGTCCTTTTAAAAATTCTACACAATGTAGAACTAGTTTTTGTATTTCTTGTACAATAAAGAAATTCATATTTACATGCAAATTCAAGCAAAAATATGAAGGGAAAAGAGTCTCACCACTTTCAAAATATTTTCAGTTAGTTCCTTTTCTTGCTGAATATGATTCATACTGCAAGTTAGACACAAGAGGTCAAGCATTCAGTTATAAGGCAGATCTGCACATTATTTCATGTTCTAGATCACAATAATTCATTCTTGCTTGGTTTTGCTTAACTACATTTTGAACATCATAATGCAGGACCACTTATCTATCTATATCTGAAATACAGAACTTTTATAATGAAAAGATAGTTTTGTATGAGAATGTGGTTCAATAAAACGAAAAGTTGCAAAGGTGTCATTGCCTTTTTTTTTAGATCAGATTGCTAATACCAATTCAATAGCAAAACAATAATGAAGAAAGCTTCCACAGCCCGAAGTCTCATAAAGCTTCAATATTTAAATCTTCTCAAACGTGTCAGGGGCAGAAGCATGTTCAAATGTTTATATAAAAATTTAAAGTATTTCTCAATTATTTTCCACCACAGATTTTTTTTATTCAGGATCAGACTCTGATACATATAGGACAATATAAGATCTATAGTAAAATAAGGAGGAGGAAGAAGAGTATGTTTAATCAACATATTTAACAGACTCTGTCGAACAAGTATGGTATAATGCTTAAGTGTAAAATTAACATAAAGCATATGAAAAGCACCACTTAGATACTTCTAACTTTTGGAGAAATCCGGAACATAAAAGTCACAGACAAGTTGTTACTAAAGCCTCACAGCTTCTAGAAGGCAAAATGCAAAACTGATTTTAAATTACAAATTATTGCCTAATGAAGCAAATACCTCATTATTTCTAAGGTTATCACACACAATGCTCCCAAACGGTGTAATAAAACAACCATATTAAGCAAGCTACTGAAAGTTAGGAATGCAAAAGAATGCAAGAAATGTACCCCATCTAAACTAGAGCATAAGCATTCTGCCAAGGCAAATTGTCACCTCTCTTCCTCTCTTGATTTTTTATGCCATGACAAAGTCACAGAGATTATAACATTGACAGAGTGAAACAACAGACAAGTATATGTATCAAGCATGTCTGACAGGGAAGTGAGAATATACTTGAAATAAATCCAAGTTTTCCATGTAACAACTAGACATTTTAGAAACTGTATGTTATTAACATGATTTAATCCACTTAGAAATCACATTCCTGATTACAAAATACCTATGACATCCAAATTAATTATATCTGTAACTTACACATTTAACTGAGGTGGACCAGGTTTCACTTGCTTTACAGGAAAACTACTTTGAACGATGGTCCTTATGGCCCTACACAGGGGAAAAAATTAAGTAAAGAATGGTATTAGCCTCAGAAATGTAATAAGCAGATTACAGGCCTCTTGATAATAGCAGTTTACCATTTCAGGAACATTATACCATTAGAATACATCCTTCACTCAAGAGCACATCTAGCAGCTTAGAAATGCTCTTATGTCCATAAAAAGCTGAAAGATAAATATTTTTATATTTATAAGGAGAGAGAGAGAAGAAAACCAGCTCTAGAATAGCTTTTCAGACTCAGCTCCTTCACCATAACCTAGCAACAGATCACAACACTTATTAGTACTTTAGGGCTCTTTCTCTTTCTACATACAATTATACAGATAGAAGAAAGCACTGCTTTGTTCCAAAATGATTTTATATTATTGCCATGTAGTAGTTTACCATCTGTTGTAGAGTAGTATTGCCATTGCAGTGGTTGGGGGTAAGCTGGACAGATCTACATCCACATGTTTAGTTCCTGGGGGAACTTTGCTGATACACAGAAGTTCATTCAACAGCATGTTCAAGACAGGAACAGACAAGCTATTAAAAAATAAAAGACAGAATCAGATACTCCATAGAGTAAATCTACTTATGGAATGTTAAACAATGTACACTACTATTCAGTACTGGTTACTGAATACTGTTAAGTACAATTCAGTACTTATCATCACATGGATGTTTATTCAGCATTTGAGATCAGGTATGCAAAGCAGTTACCAGTATTAGCTGCATAAATTAAGCCCAAGAGGATGGGCCCAAGCAGTAGTGCACCTGCCCTGACAGCTCAACTGCTACTCTGCACCACTGCATTACCCACACAGGCACTGTACCAGCATAATCCAGTCACCTGTAACAGCATGACCCAGCTAACAAGAAGTTCTTTCAAAGCAGCCCCAGATCATACTCCGGGAAGGTAAGCAACTCCATTTTCATCACAAATGAAATTTCACTCACATAAAGTGAAGTTAAGACTAGAACTTTTTGAATCGTAGTAAGTACAACATACATTAGCTGGGACAGAACTCTCCTTAATAAAATGAGAGGACATGCAGGCTGGACTCCACTGCTCCAAGCTTTTGTGGTATAATTTAACACAACTAAAATACTATTACTGATTTAGACCTTATTTGAAATTAGATCTGCTACTACCAAAGTACCTTTGATCTTGTGAAAAATTTGCATGCTCTGCAACAAGTATTGAAAACAACCAATGAAACGACACTTTTAGCAGCTAAAGCCAGGATTTCTGTTTAACAAATTGTAGGTCTTGTGTTCTGTCAGAAGTGTTCTACCAGCAGCGACAGAGAACTGGGGGTGTTCAGCCAGAAGAAAAGAAGGCTCAGAGGGGACCTTATCACTCTGTACAACTCCCCAACAGGAGGTTGTAGCAAGTGGGTGGTCAGTCTCTTCTCCCAGTCAAGTGACAGGATGAAAGGAAGTGGCCTCAAGTTGTGCCAGGGAAGGTTTAGATTGAATTTTATGAAATTGATTGAATTTTATGGAAAGTCTTTCACCAAATGGATGGTCAGCCATTGGAAGAGGCTGTCCAGGGAAGTGATTGAGTCACCATCATACCCTGAAGGTATTTAAATTATATGCAGATGTGGCACTTAGGGACATTGCTTAGTGGTAGGCTTGGCAGTGTCAAATTAACAGTTGGCCTCAATGATCTTAAAGCTTCTTTCCAGCCTAAATGATTCTACAATTCCATGCAAGTTAGAACCAGGTCAATTATTGTCCCCTTAAGATTTTACATTAAATTACAGATAAAGGGGGTAAAAGACCTGTGTGAATGAATAAGGAGCAGGAAGCCAAATGTAAACAAGTCACCTGGACACAATCCTGTGCCATGTGCTTTGGGATGACCTGCTGGAGTAGGGAGGTTGGATCAGATGACCCACTGTGGTTCTTTCCAACCATACCCATCCTGTGATTCTGTGAAGTGCAGCCCCTAACATGCATAGCACTGCCAAAGTGAAGTAGTTCTCAACTGTGCTAGCTCATCAGACCATTTTTCAGCTGAAATTTCCAAAGGAAAGTTGCAAAGCTGGGGTCTGTCTACTTCAACCACAGTCATTTCACAGATACCTGGAGTTATTCACATCAACAACACTGGAGCAAGACCTCCGATTTCCAGCATGTCAGAATGAGGAAACTCACGCTAGTTCTGTCACTGAAGAAAAAATAACCTCAAATTCATCTTTATGAAGCTTACATGTACATATCTTAACGTCTAAGACATGCTGTTTTTCCTCTCTAAACACTGTTAATTTGTTAAGACACATTGCCTTTATCAAAACTGTTTTGTAACTTACAGCTAAAATAAAACTAGATATCAATTATCACACCCAAAAGGGAGCAAGACAGATTTCCATTTTTTAAAATTAATATCTCAAGCCACCTCAGTTTAGTAAACTTAGCATGAAGCTGTACAGACTGTACCTTTTTTCTAATACATCCAAATCCCACTTCAGATGAGCAGCAACTTTGAGAGCAAGAAGTTTTAGAATGCGGTTTCTTTTGTTATCAGGTGGTGGCTGGACTTGGTTCTGTTCATTCACTGATGGTTTTGAAGCTTGTTCCAGGAACTGAACAATCAACTGCACAGGTGGCGGGTCTGCAAGAAAACACAGCCACTCTTCAAATTCTTTATAAGCCCAGAAATTAATTTTTTTTCCCCCAGCTATGAAACATGGCTCTTTTATCCTTGGGTGTTTATAGTGCTGACATTGTTACCTGGTAGATTCTAATCCCAAATGGCGTCCTGCACGTGCTGACTCAAATCAGACTATCAACATACCTTTGCTTAATGTTAATGTTCACTTGACCATGGTAATCACACTCTGACACTTTTATTTATTTTCGTTATTTTGTATTAATTATGTTTTGATACTTGCATCTACTGAAAATAAATGCTTCCTAATGAAATGACAAAATATAAAAATGATACCTCTACTTGTAATTATCTTCTGCACATAAAGTATATTTACAAGCAATTGCTGGTACTTCTAAATACATTCAGAAAATACTTTCAGATTGGTTAAAAAACAGCATCCAAAAAAAGCACCCAATCTCTCCCTTACAATAAGACAGCCAATACCTTTCAGCTCTTTTGAAAAAAGAGGCCAAACCGTAGCTATTACACTCTCACTGAACATTGTGAAACATAAAGCAAGTATTATCAAAGTACTTAATTCATTACAAAATGGAGTATGAAATCTAAGGGTAGAACAGAGTATAAAATCTAAGCGTAGCTCTAGCATAAGATCTAAGATAGATTCTGCTAAAATTGACTTTTTGTAGAGGCAACACTGGCCGAGGTTTTCCTGTTTCCTCCACCTCCTCGCAGAATTTGGGTGCTGAAAACGATGACTACCACTTATGACTGTCAAAAGATCAGGTATATTTTAAATATGGCCACTTTCTTATAATACATCAGACAAGAATTCTATTTATTCCCGGACCAGAGAGCAATTTCAGCACTGAACCTTTCGGAGGACTTCAGCTCCTGCCACTAACAGGACTCAATGGCAGAAAACCAGCTGCCAACTGCAATGATGTGCACAAGCAGCACTTCCCACCGAACAAACAAACTACAACACTTCCGCACACAACATTCACACACGCGAAAGGAAAAGCGATCTACCAGACAAGAAAGAGAGAAATGAAGTTATTAACTAGGAAAGATAAAGTGAAATGAGAAAACCCGCGTTATTGCCGGCGGTAAAAGCCGCCGCACGGCCGCGGGCAGTGCCCGGCTCCCTCTGCCCCTCTCTCCCCAGCACCGCAGCAGAGCCCCCGCAGCGCCGTCTCTCAGCCCCCGGAACGAGCCCGCCCCAGGAAGGGCTGGGGAGCGGGGCCGGGGAGCGGGGCCGGGCCGAGCCCGAGGCCGCGGGGAGGCGGCGGCCAGCAGGGCACGCACCGGGAGAGGGCTTCTGCAGGTGCTGCTCCAGCAGCGCCTCTTCCAGCACGAACTCGAACCACGACGTCTGCGGCGGTGTGCATGGCCGGCTGGAGGTGGCTGCCTCCCGGTCCGCCGCCTCAGCGCTCATGCCGGCCGCCCGGCAGGAGCCCCAAAAAGCCCCTCAGCCCCGCAGCCACCGCCGGCCGCACAAGATGGCCGCCGGCCGCGCCCCCTCGGAGGCGGCCCGTGAGGGCCCCGCCCGCCGCGACGCGGGGAGCGCGGCTCCGTGGGGCGGCCGTGCGGAGCGCCTGGGCGGGCATGTCGGCAAAGCAGCCCGCCTCCCTTGTGGAATCGGTTTTCTTTCCCAAGTCACTAGTTCGGTGCGTATCCCTGCCTACCCCCGCAGCCGTCACTCTGCGTCCATCGCCGTCCTGTCCCCGCAGTGCTCCCTGTGAGCCCTCAGGCCGATAAATGGCTCACCCTCCATGCTCCTGCCCATGAGCCTCATGAAAGGATAAAGAAATGAGGACTTCCATCCACGGAGGCAGATTTAAATCATGGCATCATAGAATGTTAAGGGGTTGGAATGGACTTTAAGGATCATCGAGACACAACCACTCCTGCGGTGGACAGACACCTCCCACCAGACCAGGTTGCTCAGTGCCCCATCCAGCCTGGCCTTGAACACTTCCAGGGCTGGGACATCCTCAACCTCCCTGGCAACCTGTTCCAGGGCTTCACCATCCTCACAGCTGATAGGAAAGATGGGTGTTAATGTCTTTACAAATTATTTAATGAGAAGATGATTTAGGAGATTTAGGAGAAATGGGTGTTACTGTCTTTGAAATGGGTCTCTAGGAACATCAAGCTGCATGGGTTTGTGACAGAACCCAGGCGTTTTGTCCAGACATTTTGAATTCCTGAATTTTAGAGTATTAGGAGAAATGCATCTGTGCAAAGTCTATTGAAGAGCCCAAATGGTCTGAACTTTTGGTGGATCCACAGAACCTAAACAGTCTGAACTTCCCAACTTTAGGGTAAAATGAAGATACGTGGTTTTGGGAGAATATGTAGTAGGTGGTTTGGGAAGGCTGTTGCTTCCTAGTCCCTCAGCCAATGGGAAAACAAAGAGGGCAACATGCAGTCAGGAGTTTAGGATGAAAGGAGGCTGCATCCTCCAAAACCTCAAGAGTGACCCCGTGGGGGATTGGCCTAGTTGACTCTCCCTTTATTAGAATAAAATTGCAGGACTCCTCTGCCTCCTTTATGGACATTAGCTTTTCATAGCATGGCTTTTCTGCACACAGTTAAGAATATTTTCCTAACAGTTAACCTAAATTTCCCCTCTTTCCATTTGTATCTGCTCCTCCTTGCGCTATCACTACAGTTCCTGACAAAGAATCCCTCTCCAGCTTTCCTGTAGGCTCACTTCAGATAGTGAAAGGCTGCTACGAGGTCTCCACACAACCTTCTCTTCTCCAGGACAAACAACTCCAACTTTGTCAGCCTATCTTCATAGTGGGGATGCTTCTGTCCTCTTATCAACTTCATGGCCATCCTCTGGACTTGCTCCATGTCCGTGTTAGCAGTAACAGCTTCCAGTGTTATTAAGGTGTCAGAATTTGCGCGACAGTCCATGTGCAACTGTGCCATTCTCTCAACTGCAACTAGCCAGCATCTGGTTCCGAAGCTTTTCAGGTATCCCTGTTCTTAGAACATATATGACCTGGGGAGAAGCACGTTAACCAGCAGAAGCTTTTATCTATATCAGTAAATGGGCTGAGTCTCTCTAATATTTTACCAGGAGAAGAGTTCATAAATGCTGTACAGGAGGTTTGCAATATAGATACAGTTTCTGCAATATAGATACAGGTTTGCAATAATATTACAGTACTAGAAAAGTTTTTCACCCAGAGGGTGGTTGGGCAGTGGAATGGGCTACCCAGGGAAGTGGTTTCAGCACCAAGCCTGGCAGTTAAAGAAGTGTTTGGACCATGCTTTCAGGCAAATAACGTGACTCTTGGGGCTATCGTGTGCAGCTCTCAGCCATAAGCATTCTGCATCTTGCTACAAGTGACCCAAGGAGATAGAGGATAGAGATAGAGGTTCTTCTTTCTCACCTTCCATGAGGAGAGAAGTCCTCATGTCATTACATGTCCTGAGTTCAATGCAATTTATCTTCTGTCGTGCATGTTACTTTGTAGTTCAGTTTTTTGAGGGAAAAAAATTAACTACTGCTTCAGCTTTCCTGAGTTATTTAATGTATCCAAATGTAAAATGTTCAGTTTCAGAATATGAATTACAAAATAACCCTCAGGGAGATCATAGTCTGTTAGCATGATTTGTAGCACATTGTTCAAATTGGTCTCTTTAGAAGAGACAGTTTACCAATAATTATGCTGAGCTTTATTTGATACCAAGTTCAGAAGAGGCAACTTAATAAAGAGCAATAAAAATGTATATCCACTTCTTTCACTTAATATGTTGTAAGAATTCAACACTTGGAAGAGTCACCCTACTGAAGTTCTGTGGCTCAGCAGTTTTCATTTGCAGCAATCACATATGTAATATCCCTTGGTGTAAGAAATGTTGTAGTTTCTTACCACACTACACATATAGCTTTAGAAAGGAGGAAAAAATTACATAAAACAAGATGTGGCTGTATGCTAATATATCCATCCTATTTATTTTTTATGACTTCGTAAGAACAATCAGTGCCCAGCCATGTGAGGTTTGGGCATGAAGGAGTGGCTCATGGTGACTCCTTCTCCAAATCTTTCTAATAAATATTACTAATTTAATGTCATTTACACAAATAATTTTATTAAATGACTGCAAATTGTTTCATTCAGTTCACATGGTACTGTTGTTCAGTTTATTTTTGATCTAAACTATTTGTTCTAATAGTATCAAAATCTTCCCTCTAGGTACAAAATTAATTTACATTTGCTTTCTCTATGACAAGTAAAATGATGAAGAGTGACGAAAGATCTAATTTTAAAACATTAATAATAAATCAAAGCAAGTGTCAAGACTATGATAAAAAAACAAATGTTGAATATCATGGTAATTAAAAATCACACTGAGTTGAAAACAGTTAAAAACGCCTTGGTGCTTCAGAGCTTACAAGCACTCTGTAAGCACCTATTAACATTCACACATCGCCCCATGCATTGGGATCTGCCCAAGAGGGGAGCCCCAGCTTCAGAGAGTTAAGAGAGAAAGGGAAAGAACAAGGTAATTTGCCCATGGTCACAGAGGTGAGTGTTCAAGTCAATGCCAGATTTCAGAAGCTTCTCATTCCCTTTTTTCCATAATAAAACCAGTTCCAGTTGTGTTTTGGAGAGCAGGAGGAGACAAAGGAGTAGAGGCTGGGTTTCCCATGCTTTCTGTTTTGAGGATCCCAGCTTTTACAATGACTGTCCTGATTGAAAGAATTCAATTCCAACTATTGCCTGGATGCCCTTCTGTCTTGGCTTCACACTTGCTATCAGCTCTTCTGTTTTCCAGCTGCACACTTTGAAGAAGGGTTCCATGTGAAAAGAAAAGTTGGACATAAAAATTTACTGAAAAGAAACTTTTTCCAGGTATTACAACTGCCTTTAAGAGTGTAAAATTGTCACAAAGTCATGTTCACAGATGGGATCTTGCTACTCTTTTCCCCTTGGAACAGGTAGTTAGAAAAAGGGTCAGACAGAAAAAGTCCCACAGAGCTGGGCAGCCTGTGAGTGAGGTGGTGTGTGTCATGTCACAGAAGAGCAGAGTTTAGGAGGATACAATAAAAGCTGAAAAGAAACCAGAAATTGTAAATGTTTTATATTTAACATTGGTAACAATTATTTCACAGTCTAAAATTAATTCCATTTTAAAAAAGAATGCCCTATGCATTGTTATCTGCCTGGTAGGTTTCACATTAATACTAGGGAGAAAATAATTCAAGTTCTTGCATCCAGGATAATTCTAGTAAGTCACTGTGGTCTAGACAAATAAAAAAGGATATTATAATACTATTCTATAGCTATCCTACATTCCAAAGTTTTCAAAAAAATTCATGCTTTAAAAGTCTTTGCACTTATATAATGAAATAACTTTGTACAGTGCCTATAAAAAGATTATTCAGATTATCACTCCTGGGAAAAGTGAGTATTTCATGCTATTGTACCTAAAAACTTGCATCATGTAAGTTACTTGATGTAACATATATAAAAAGGGCATTTTTAAAAGTAGTGTCCATATGTCATGACAATGTGTCAAGTTCCTTTAACTCTGGTTATAAATTTTCATTTGAGACTGAATAGAGTTCTTTAAGCTTCTCAAACTTTGACCCCCACTCTTGGAGGCAATCATAATTTAGATCTTCATCCCCACTGATGGAATCTAATGAGCTAAGGCTCCCTGCTAGAGAGCATTGCCCTTCCAAGCAGTAAAAATGAATGGTGTCAGCTGGAAGACTCTTTAGATCATTGTCTGCATCCCGTATGATTTGAGAAACATATTCCTTGAAGTCTGGGATGCTGGTAACAGCTGATATTGATTGCTTTTGATGTGCATGTTTGGGGAGTGAGTCTCTTTTTGGGCCAGTTGGTGTCCTGGAGTGTGGAGCAGCTGCTCGCAAGGAGGAGCGGGGAATTTTATGGAGAGGTTTCTTCAGTTCATCTATATCGTAAGCATTCTGGAAACAAAGAGAATGCAAATATCAGAGAGAAACAACTCAAAAAGAAACAGATTGAAAAAATGTTTTACAACACAAGACAGTGCAAGACTGAATTCTGTGAGTTTTCTACCAGCTGAAGAAGAGAGTGCCTAGTTCAGAGGACTAAGTTCAGATCATACCAAATCCCTTTGTATAATGATAATTTTCAGCTAAATCAACAATGAGGTGTCCAAAGCCCACCCTCGAAAGTGGGCACACATGGCCAGCATCATTAAAGGTACAGACGGGGCTGAAATAGAAGCCTCCCACTTAAGAGGATTTCAGGTAAAAAAAGAAGAAAAAAGCCAATTTGGTAAGAAGTTAACTAAAAGGTCTGGGAAAGGAAAGTGAGGAGATGTTGGATTTGCAAAGCTGGATTGAAGCTGCATCATACCTGGTCACGTTCTCCACCTCCTTCTTCATTATAATTGAAGACATTTTCTCTAACATCCTCCCAGCTTTCACGCTCTTCAGGAATGTGGTAAATTCCTCCTTTCCGAAACCCTGAACTTCCCCACTGACTCCACACTGTGTAGGAAACCAAGAGCGCTGGAAGAAATAAAGACACACATTTGTTATATGACGTATGACAAGGTATGTTGCATGATAAACAAGTAGTTATATAATTCCTGAGATATTAAATCAACTCTTCATTTGACAACTAAATTTGCAGGTATGAAATTAGTACTATTAACATATAAACAACTAAAATTCATGAATTTAAAGAATAATCTATGTATATTACATCATAAACTTCATTAAAAGGGTATTTTACTTACCTAAAGGAATCCATTTAAATAGAAGGCATTTTGGCCAATCTCTGGCCTTTCACCAATCCTGAGTAAATAAGATACCCAAAGTAAGTAAACCACTGTTTTAATGAAGGTTACAAGTGTAATATAATCCTGGAGTCTTTGCTAGTATGAGATGTCTGTGCAGTTTATCAACATGAACACAGTTTTATGGTATTATTAATTTAGGGTGTTACTAATTTTGCAGCCAAAGTGCAGCTGAAAAAGGACACACTGTGAACATCTCTCTGTGCCCATGTTTTTAATGAGGCTTGCCTTTTAAGACCATGAACTTTCTAGATCTCTTATTTCCTAATATGTGAAGAGCATATGTAGCTGTAGGTCCTACCTACTATAAATGTAAGGGCTCTGGCAGGTGGGAATTTCAAATGGATGTGGCTGCACCAGAGTTGCACACAAAGATGGAAAGCTCTTACTTAAGAAGGATTGAAAGTAAGTGACTGGAAAAGTCCTAACTTTGCTAGAACTGTTTTCAAAGCAAGTAAACTGTATGTGCTGATGTCTGTCTCTTAGCTTTCTCAAACAGTGATCTACAGAAAAGGCAAAATATTGATCACAACACTCAAAGGTAAAGCAGACTTATTTCAGTGGAAAAAGGTACAAGATTAAAAATAAGGAAAAAGAGTACATGATCTCCTACCTAGGAAGACAAGGAGGCACATGCTGATTGCCAGAATAGAGCCAGAGCTTAGTCCAACAGGTCTTCCAGCCTTCACCTGGCTAATTTCACACCATCTTCCCTTGTAACCTTCAGGGCACTGGCAAATAGTCTTGTCTTGGGATTGAGCCACACAGGTACCCCCATTCCTACAGGTCCAGTGTCCACAAGGGGATGAGGTACAGTGTCTGAGCCCTGTAAGGGTGTCAGTCACTTCTACTTTCCCAGCTGGGCACCTGAACAACCAAAGCAGATGATATCATATAGGCAAGCAAAGCATCTGGAGCTGCATGTCATTTTGTGCAAAGTTTGTTACTGTTTCTTTAATGTAAAGTTTAATTATTCTCAAGCAAACCACAAATTCACATTTAAAGTTTGAAATACATGGAAAAAGTCTAACTTAGTGAGCTAGTAGACTTATGAAAACATGAACACATGTTCTGGTTCCCTGATCCAGAAGATATGCAGAAGAGCTTCACTCTTTCCTTAAAAGAGGGAGCCATCATTTTCTGACTAACCCTTTTACTCAGTCCATGTTCTAATCAAAGCCCCTGAAAGAAAATGGACAGCTGAGATCAATAGGCAGAGAGCTAGTGAGCACATGGTATAAGTTTAGTGATGTTCCTTTGGACCCTGGGGAGAAATATAATTGACCTCCTCAGAATGACTTGTCTTGTCTTTTAGGATTGATTTCTTCTTGCATGTAATTGGAGAGGCCCTGGAGGTATAGTGTGAGGTCACAGATTTCTTTCTACAATCCAAAGAAAAAATTCTACTGAAAAAATGGCAGAGACTTCATATTGTTCTTTCAGAAGAAGTCTGAAGAACGGAGTGTCCCCAAGCACACTTAAAACCATCTCACAGCGTCTTCTAGCAAAGAATCACCAGATTTAACAAGTGTCAACTTTTGTCTGAATTCCAAGAATTCAAGTGACTCTTCCTCCCAGTTCTGCGTGTATTTCTGTTTGGGATTTTTAAACAGAAATGCCTGTATTTTGATCTACATATTTTATTAAATATTTTGAAATTTTTCTTTAAGTAGTGATATTTTCCAAGAAACTTACTGTGTAGGATAACAGCTGTTGGGCTTTGGCTCTGGCCCTGGGAAGCCAATTCTAGAATCCAGTTTTGTGACAAACTAATTTTGAAAGTCTCATTGTTTCATACAAATTATGATTAATTTCAACTGCTTTACAGGAAATTTATGTAAATATGTATTGTATTTGCAATATACATATATATTTATAATATATATATTTTATATATATGTACGTATATATTGATGTGTATATACATACACACTGTCTATATACACTGTAAGTGTATATATACACTATATTGGTATTTTCATACAGAGGACAGACCAAAGCTTTTGCAATCCACCTTTTATTAAAGGACATTTAATTTTCTTACTGGCCTTCTGGTGATCTTCTCACCATGGAAAGAAAGGTGGAGTAATGAGTAATTTTTCTGCATATCAGACTTGCAGAGAAAGGCAAGTCTAGTCCATGACAGGAGATGAGATGGGAAGAATTTGTCCTCAGAATGACTCTCTCTGGCCAGTAGCCACAAGGAATTTCACTGTTAGGAACAAGTTGCCTGCTCAAAGGTGGAAAGAAAGAGCTTCCCAGACATCCCTGGATGAAAACAAAAGCTTCATGTACCGGCACTCATATTTTCTCCAAAGGTCTACACAAAGGAAGGGGCTGTAACAGGGCTGGCTGCTGCAGGCACTGGAGTGGCACCCCATGGTGACCCCTTGCCGCCTCAAAATCAATCCGAACTCTGTGCTCCTGCCCTCCACGAGGAGCGGCTGTCCGTCCAGCTGGACATCGCGCATACAGCCTGCAACAAAGCACAGGAGCACGCACAGGAGCACATTCAGTTAGCTACTTCCCCACCTCAAACCTTGCCCCCAGCACATAAGCAGGAGAACTTAGAGCATTGAAGAAAACATAAAACATTGTTTAAAAATATCCTTATACTCCTCAGGTTTATTTTAGGAGAGCTACAGAACATGTGTCTATTGTGCTCTGGTCAATCTACAGATTGACAATACTTCTGCAGGACAGCTGCACTGTACCAATACCACAGTTCAGCAGAATGGTGCTATGAATCAGAACAGCTCCACTAAATTAATCTAGATTTAAGATATAATCTTAAAAGTGGGGCTGAATAAAAAGCAACAGAATGGGAAAAGCTGTCTTCTTGTGGAACGACAATCTCAAAGTCTCAGCACTCAACCTCAGGAAATGGAGAGAGCACCACAAATTGCCTTGTAAGTCTTTCTCTTCCCCCCAGAAATTGTGTTGCCTGTTCCTTAAATCCTTCCAAGGCAAAAACAGGAGTGAAGATCACACCATGAATACACTACTTGAGGCATGAGAAACCCTGATCTAGTAGAAGTGCCTCTGCCAGAGCGTTTGGAACGAGGTGATCTTTAGGACCTCTTCCAACCCATGCTGTGATTCTATGAAACAAAAAATTGAAGTGCTATTTTTTTAATATTTACAGGAAATCTCACATCTCTGAACCAAATACAATGGCATGTAGGGTTGAAAATTGAATTCCCCAGTAAAGGAAGGGCATAGTAGTCCATATGGGAATTGTTACCTGGGTTTTAGACTATCCAATACACTCAAAGATGCCACTTTCAGGCTTTAATTTCCCCTTATTAGGAATCCATCATACCACTTACCTTGGAAATCATTCTCTGAATGACTGGGAAGGCGGTTTCCTAGCACGATGCTTGCCCAATCCATTTCAAACCATCTATTCACACCCAAGACAGAGGTGACTTCCTGATCCCCTCCACCACTGTTAACACGCAGGGTAAATTCATTGTTGTAGCGCTCCATGGTCAGAAGGACCCACTGGCCATTGTTTATACGTAATGTTCTCATTCTCAAAGAGTGGTTTTTGTCCCCCAAACTGAAGTTAACACTAAAGAAACCCTCAACCACCTAGAAGAAGATGATAAAGACCTTTAATAACAGAAATGCCCTTCTAAATGTTATTACACAGTCGTGCCCCAAGAAATGGATGTGAGTTTTTAAAATGGAAATGGCACTTTTGTTTTAAGTGCTTTATTCCCAGATTAAAATTACCACAAGAAAACTACAGGTGCAGGAATTATGAACTCTTTTTTTTACAGGGCACTCTTCTAACTCACATGAACTCTTTAATCAGTCTTCTCCCTACCTCTAAGTCTTCCCAACTGACCCTCCTGTTTAAATTAGAATAATTAGCTTCTCTCTAGCTAGTATAGTCCACACAGCTTTTTTCAACAGCATCAAAAATGTAGAGGCAAGTTTTACAGACAGGGAGAGAGAGAAGCCAAGGGAAAAAGCAAGCAAGACAAGCAGAATGATGATCTTCATTCACATGCATCATATGGACATTTTATGGGCAGGGCAAAGAGTAATTTATTGCAAAGAGTAATACTGAGAAGGACAATACAAATGAGAGTAGCTACCCTGATGTGGAAAATTCTTGCTCTTTATTACATGACAGAACAAGTGTCTTTGACCAGAAACTGCATGTTTCTCTCTACTGTGGTACACCATGACAAACTGAGAGCCTCAAGCAGAGCAGCTCTGCTCACCTCCAGTCGGATGTGCCCGTTGCCATCGGCAGAGGCCAAGCTGAGCAGGGTGCTGTGGGAGATGCGGGTGCGCACCAGCAGCTGGACCCGCGTGCTGCGAGTGCTGCGGGTGCTCCTTGGCTCATAATGGATCCAGCTGTCCCTTCCGAAAGCCCACTCTGGAAGAACTGAGCACAGCACACAAAATCAAAGTGAAAACCTCAGAAATGGCTGCTCCCTCAGATTTCTGCTCTTGGAGAATTTACTAGCTCTGAATGTCAGAGTTTTAGATCTTAAGGAATCTTGGCAATACAATGAAGCATCGTGGAAAGCAACCTCTGTCCCACTTCAAAGGGAATTAAGAGAAAACCAACAAATCGAGGATTCAGAATTTAGGTAGGAAAGGGACAATTAGATACTGTCTCTTGCAGTTTGCCTGTTACAAGCTATAAGTTCTACCCAATCACTCCTACACTATACCCAAGTCACTTTGGGTTTTTTAAAATCTGAAGCATGTTTTCCAGTGGAGTAGCTCATGTTGATCTGAAAAATAGAAAAACCAAACAACCCCCCAAAAAAACAACCAAAGAAAAGAATCAAGTATTTCCTTCAGTAGTTTAGCCCCGTGGTTAAAACCCCCTCTCTTAGAAAATATGCACTTTACTTCCCTTTTCAGTTGGCACAAGAGAAAGCCTCAGGGTAGGCACAGGATTTTTTTAACTACAAAGGGAGATTAAGTTAGTGTTTACTATTTTAACTAGGGAAAATGCACTCTAATTATTTATTTCCCTATCCCTCTGAGGAACCCAGGGTCCAGCACAGAATTTGATGAAGTTGCACTGCACACTTCCATGGAAATCAAACACCACTAAACTACCTAGGCCCTGATGCTCCTGCATAGAAGGCCCCTATTTCAGTCTCATTAGCTGACAGCAATTCTAGGTCTGTTTGGGGCCAAGCTTAGTTGACAAAAAGAAATTTCTTTTCACCAGATAAAGAGATAGTTCAAGTTAGTTAACAGACAGGACAGACACTGGGTCACCAACAGCTCCATCAGATGTCAGTGCTGAGCAAGTAGAGTACCCAGCTCATCCTGGTTTCGTTTGCTTCCCAGGACATGAAATATCAAATTATCAAGAGACTTTATTTCTGCACTCTCTTTTCCTTGCACTGTTTGTTTTCTGTCTTTCCTTTCTTGAAGCATGTTTTCTTTTCTCCTCTAGGTTTCCCCCTCCCCCACATTATTTTTCTTAACCCAGTTCTTTCTTGTTCACTGTCTCTGCAGCTACAGGTTCTAGTTGATGAGCAGGCATGGATTTTCCTGGGATGCTCCAGTGACTCCTGTCCTCAGCTGTCTGCTCCTTGCTGTGAGCATGCCACAGTCATTCATAAAGCACCAGCTGCACACCAGCATTTTGCAGCCCAATATATTAGAAGAAGCTGGTGCCAATCAAAGTTTTTCTGTTACATCAGGATATGACTTACAGATTTTGAATAATTGCTTTCTGAGCCCTTGGTTTGTCCCACAGTAATGAGGAGTAGAACCAGTACGGCAGCTGGGCTTGTGAAGCAGCATTTAAAAATAATGCAAAACAGAATGGGATTTGAATTCAGGCAGATGTTTATAAAAGAGTATATCTGTCTGTAATACAAATAGCTTAACTATATTAACCAATTTTTTGGTAATTTTGAACACCTTAAACAGTGAATGCTCCAGGCCTAGACCATGCCAGTTACAATTCCAGTCTTCCCCCTCATTGGACAGACATTCCACTGAGTAATTTCTGTCACACTTTTTAAGTCTTGTGTGGCAGATGGAAAAAGAGAAGGTCTGGCTGCCTGCATAAGGTATTATTGTTCTGTATACAAGAAGGAAAATTAAGTGCCATGAGCGGAAAGGATATGTGTAATGCACCATTGTCCTGTTCATTAATTCCAACATATTGATCCAACACTAGCTTTCTAGCACTCCTTTCCAGCTGCTCTCTGCTGCTCATCCTCACCTGTAGCTCACTCAAACTACAGGACTGAGGGGGACAATTCTCTTCCAACAAAAGCCCCCAGAGTTATGAGGCACTGGTGCTTTTTACCGACTGTTCAACCACTTATGATCAACCACCATTGTTTGGTACAAACCATTGTTTGTACCTTGTACCTAGAGGCAGGTGAAGTCCCAATAAACATCTGTCACTCACTTCTGATTCCTGCTTGGCTGATGAAGGTTTTAAGATAGAGGGGACAAAGGCAACTTCAAGTGTATATCCCCTGTACCCCAAATAATGGATGTGGGCTACTAGGAGTTAAATAGTTTATTTCCTAAGTTTTTGAATTGTGCTAAAATTTTCAGCTTTCTTACATCTCTGAGGTTTTCATTATCCACCACGGGAAGCTGTTGTTCTCTGATACCTATTTCATGCTGGCTTTGTACAGTATAACACATTTGTTGCAGGCAGCCTGATATTATGTCCCCACATACACCCACTGCTGTGGTCTAGGGGCATTGCTCAACTTGCAATTCATTTTAATGACAGATGCAAACGCAATTATCACCATTTCACAAATGGGAAATGGGGTCTGAAAATAACAAGAGGGTTATGCCCACAGGTTTCATATGTTCATTAAACTTCATTTTGTGATCAGCCTGAGCAGAGGGAAAAGGCACAATGCAGAATATTTCCCTTTTCACCACTGAGAAATAAGTTGGTGATAAAAATGACAAAACAACTTGTCTGACCATTTCCCTACCCTGAAAAATAAAGCAGCTCTAAACATAACCCTCATCTGTGACATTATCTTTATTTAACAAGAGTTAGTAGGATCTTTACATCTTTGAAGATCTCAATCATTCCCAGAGTACAGCATGCTGTTGTTATTCTATTCAGTTCGAAGTCACGGCAGTATGACTTTGAACACTGGAACAGTGTGTCTGATGCTGTTCCCACACATCCTCACCACAAATTTCTCCCTAGAACTTGAAGTACCTTTTTCACATGCTAATCCAGCATATCCTGGGGAACAGTCACAGTGGAAGAAATCCCAGCCACCAACACACTTGCCATGGGTGCCACAGGAGGCCATCCCACCACTCTGACACATCTCATCCATAAGGACACAGCCTGGAGCACTGTTCAGGGACTCTGCAGGGTGCTCTAAATCATAGACCTGGAAAGGGTCAAAAGAAACCATCACAGCAGGTGCTTACAATTATCAGCAGTAAACCCCCAAGTGATCTCTGTGGCCCTACCTTACTGTCAACGATGACGTTGCGTATGCAGCCCACAAACCCTCTGAAGTGCCTTTGGGAGTCACGGTAGGGCAAGGTCTTCTTAACTCCACCCAGCTGCAGGGGCTGATGGCCCCTGAAGAGCTTTCCCATGCTGGAGAGGAGGGAGGGAAAGAGATAATTAGTGCCATGCCAAATACAGTAGCTTGGCTGATTTCACCACCCCACCCCCACCTTTTTCTCTAGCTCTTTTGAGTAGTTGTTTCAATTTTTTTTTCTGTTGGATTTTTTTTCTGGGGCAGAGGGGGTGTTGATTGGTTGGTTGATTTTGGGTTTGTTTTTTTTGTTTTGTTGTTTTGGTTTTTTGTTTACCTTTGAGATCCCACAATCTCTCCAGAGGCTTCACAGGCAGACAGATCCATTTGGGAAATCTTCTTAGTGATACTGCCATTGTCTCTAACTGAGACATTCATACAGTTGTCAAGAATCAGTTTCACTTCCTAGAAAAAAGCATTATTTAAAACAATTATATCCAGAGACATGCATGTATTTGAACCTGGGGAACAGTCACAGTGGAAGAAATCCCAGCCACCAACACACTTGCCGTGGGTGCCACAGGAGGCCATCCCACCACTCTGACACATCTCATCCATAAGGACACAGCCTGGAGCACTGTTCAGGGACTCTGCAGGGTGCTCTAAATCATAGACCTGGAAAAGGTCAAAAGAAACCATCACAGCAGGTGCTTACAATTATCAGCAGTAAACCTCCAAGTGATCTCTGTGGCCCTACCTTACTGTCAACGATGACGTTGCGTATGCAGCCCACAAACCCTCTGAAGTGCCTTTGGGAGTCACGGTAGGGCAAGGTCTTCTTAACTCCACCCAGCTGCAGGGGCTGATGGCCCCTGAAGAGCTTTCCCATGCTGGAGAGGAGGGAGGGAAAGAGATAATTAGTGCCATGCCAAATACAGTAGCTTGGCTGATTTCACCACCCCACCCCCACCTTTTTCTCTAGCTCTTTTGAGTAGTTGTTTCAATTTTTTTTTCTGTTGGATTTTTTTTCTGGGGCAGAGGGGGTGTTGATTGGTTGGTTGATTTTGGGTTTGTTTTTTTTGTTTTGTTGTTTTGGTTTTTTGTTTACCTTTGAGATCCCACAATCTCTCCAGAGGCTTCACAGGCAGACAGATCCATTTGGGAAATCTTCTTAGTGATACTGCCATTGTCTCTAACTGAGACATTCATACAGTTGTCAAGAATCAGTTTCACTTCCTAGAAAAAAGCATTATTTAAAACAATTATATCCAGAGACATGCATGTATTTGAATTCCATATTCTCTTTCACTTCTCAGAAGATAGAATAGTAACTAGCAATTACAGTGCAGGAAACTTTGTTAAAATAATAAAATACTCCACATACTAATCTGGAAAGTTATTGCACATGGCATGTAACTAAAAGAAAGATCTGACTCTGCCATGACCATGCCAAGTCATTGGCATAGTAGAGGGAGCATAGGACATTCTTGGAGTTTTCTGCAAGATCAGAACACAGAGAGATAACCTAACAGAGCAGAAGGTCTGTCAGGCTGCATCCCAGATCCTGACCTGCCCTTTGGCTTGTCTTAGGTGGGAGAGAAGGGGGAGTCTAGCAGATGCCTTCAGCAGTGTTGTATCAGCAAGATATTCCCTGTACACAAAAGTGCATCTACCTCCTTTGTGCTACACATCTAAAGTCTCTTGCTGGGGCAGGGCTTCTCACTCAGATAAAGTACGAATATTTCACCCAATCACATCAGCAAGCATTTAGCCCCTGGATTACAACAACTCTGTTGTCTAAGCAGCAGACAGGATAACTAAAGAAAGGAAATAGCATGGCCAGTTTCATAACTGGATCAGACTTCTCCAGGCCTTGTTTTGCTTCATTGCTTCAAGACTAAGAGGACGTCCAAACTGACAAACTTCTACCCCTGCCACGTCAGAGATGATGGAAAATTGATTGATTGAGTTCTACAGAAGGGAGGAAGGATTTTGAAGGAATAACTAGGCACATGAATTAATGCTTACACAGGACTGTCCGTGCAATATTTACACTTGCCTTTCCATCATTTATAATTTTAATATTGTGCCAGCGGCGATCTGCAACATTAACTTTTTGTGACAGCTGCAGGAAAAGCTCACCAGAGCTGTGGCTCATGGTCAGAGACGGGACACCACCGGAGAGTTCTGCAAAGGAAAAACTCTTATTGGATGTGCAGTAATCATGTTCCCATTCAAATAAAGTTGAAATGACTGTTGCATTTAGATCTTAGTTGGAGAAGATCTTTAGACAGCTTAAAAAAAGTCCAGCTTCTAATAGTGACACAAACATATGAATTAGGCATACTGGCAAACTATTGTGCATTTTCCTTATTCTCCAGAAGTAACTTTCTGAGCCTTTTTAAAAATAAAACTCCAAACCTTTGAAATAAGTAGAATCTCACCTTCACATAAATACAAATACTCTATAAGGTGCTAACCTAAAGCAAGGAAGTTTTCCTGTTCTCCAGGCTGCCCTTGTGCTGCTGGTCCATGGTACAACAGAAGGCCATCAGCAACTTCAGTGATAAACTCTAAGGAGATGCGGCTCTCAAAGCAGGGCTGAAGAGGAGGGAACCAGGCATAACCGTGGCCTCTGAAGCTGTGTTTTGTCTGCTGGCAGTCTGGTCCGTGAAAATTTGCAGCACATTTGCATCTATTTAATAAAAAAATAAAAGCAAATTTCCACCATGCAAACAGAAAATGCAAAGATCTCTTCTGAGAACAGGACTCTCCACCTTAAACATAGGACTCCATGTTCCCTAGGCCATGGTACAGGTAAAGCACTAGCAAAACTTCAACAAATGTTTTGACTTGTTTGTACAAACACAATATAAATTTAGTCTAAATTATGTCTATGCAAGGATATTCTGTGAGTAAATGATGGACCTGTTGTAATATATAAAGCCCAGGAAAACCTCTTACATCTTCAGCACAAAAAAAGAAAAACATGTTTTTCACTTAGTAATCAGCTTGTCTGAAGACTTTCTAATGCTGACAGGAAAAGCAAAGGAATCACAAAATCACAGAATGCCAGGTTGAAAGGGCCTCAAGTATAATTTGGTCCAACTTTTCTTAGCAAAAGAACGATCTAGACAAGATGGCCTAGCATCCTGGTAGTGTCCATTGTTGGGTAAATCACCTCCCAACCAACCAACCAACCAACCAACCAACCAACCAACCAACCAACCAACCAACCAACCAACCAACCTACCAGCCTCCCTGGGGAGATTAATACAATGGTTGATTATTCTCATTGGGAAAAAAATTCTGCTTGTGTCGAATCAGAGTCTCCACAGGAAGGGTGTGGGAAGGAAATAGCACCCAGAAAAAGTGGGGTGTGGCAGTCATAAATCTTGACCCTTTGCGTTTATTGCAAGATACTTGATTGTTTATTTCTTTTACACTATCAAACAAGAAACACTTGGAGTTCTTTCCTTAATAATCTGTAGAAAAAAGTAGCCACACTATGACAGTAACAGAAACTGTAAGTGGGAAACCAAAGGAACAACAGAAATGGGCAGAGGGACAGGAAGGGAGATCAGCTGGGCTCCTATTTCTGAGTTTCTGTTTCCCATAGATTGCTAGTACCTTTGAGAGCAGAATGATAGGGGTAGGATGCAGGAAAAGATGACACACAAAACTACTAAAAATGGAGCAAAGGCAAAGAAACCTCAGAGCTGAACAAATGATAGGTGACAGAGCCTACTAAGAGTTTCTGGGCAGCAAAATTTCCCTGTCTGATTATACCTGAGTAGCAATAAGAACTTTAGCATGACAAGAGCTTCTGCAGCTTCAGTCTGAGTCCTGTCACCCCTACTAAGGGTGCTATAAAGACACTGGCTGGTGTTTCTGCTTTCCTATATTGAATATTTTTAAGCAAACATGCTGGAAGCCACATTCTAGAATGGGATCAGGCTAATTCTGAGCTAGTACAGTCCTATGATTTTTTTCATCTTTATACTATATTATCTATGACATCTCATTTTTGGAGAAATAAATAAGGCAAGAAATGTGGGGAAGAGGTTATTAAGTGACATAAGAGATGTGATTAAAACATTTAGCAGCATTAAAATGTTTAAGGCAGGCTGCACAAACTAAGAGCATTTTGCAGGGGGCCATTAATGGAACTGTGCAGCCTGGAATGTTCCCAAGGTTTTCCTGGAGACTATGTTGAACATAAAATTATATGTACCTAATATATGTACCTGAGAATAGAGGTTCTTTTGCAAGACCTGTGTGTGAAGTATAACAAAACTTAGATTTGCCACAGTGGGAAGCCGTGAAGTGATGGTTCCTGCAGCTTTGACTCATCCTCCTTACAGTCTGCACTACATGCACTGTGTTTGCACACCTTATGGAGCTTTACCAACCTGTAGCCCAGATCAGTATCCACACATGTGCCACCATTGAGACAAGGGTTTGTCTGGTATGAGGAGCAGGAAAGATGAGGATTCTCCCGAGCAGCACAGCCACACACAGCATGGCTCAGGACCGTCACAGACACCAGTGAAACACTTCCAGCTGTGGTTATGGTTGGTACATGGTTCTGTTCATGCTTACTGATGCATCCGCTGCTGTGAGTGCAGTCTGCAGTCACACACTCATCAATGCCAGTCTGGGTGATATTTATGTCCAGAATGCTTTCCAGCTGAAGAAGAATAATTAGTTGCATTCATCTGACTTTCCCAATAACTCCCCAATGACAGCAATGAAAACCCAAGTCTTATTTATTTTCAAAACTGGTTGCTGTGCCAATTCCTTCCAATGTCTACCTCACCCTGTACAGCCAAAGGCAGTTCAGTCTGGCATCTGTTAAGGCCAGAGCCTTGGTGTAAGTCAATTACAGCATGAATGAGCATTTCTAGGGCAAAAATACTGTCTACTGTCAATATTCATTAGAGACTGAGTGGATAATTTTTTTAGCACTAATGGTTCTGATGCATTATTTACACAGCATCTAAACTATATTTTTAATCTGAACTTCTGACTTAAAGATACTGGGGCTTGGTACTGGATAGTGAAGAAATATCTTTCCTGGCAAGAATGAGCTGGTACAGCTCTGCACCAACATGTTTCCAACAGAGCAAATAATTTAACTCTTTTCAATTGTGTGGTTTTGGTTTTTTGGTTTGTTTATTTTTGGTTTTGTTTGGGTTTTGTGCTTTCTTTTTTTTTTTTTGTGTGTGTTTGTTTGGTTTTGGTTTTAGGGTTTTTTGCTAGAGGGAAAGGAAATTTACTAAATTTTAAACCAACCTGGTTTTGCACTGGAGAGTGGCTCTTTTACTACTTTGCTCTTTTAAGTCTAGAACTTTGAAATGTTTGACTGGTTTGGGAGTTTCAACTAGAGAACTAAAAATTGAAACTTTAAGGCATCATGTAGAAAGGCAACAGCCAAACACATTCTTTATACAGTGTTTTACAGTCCTTTCAACAGAAAAAACATGTTTACAGTCCTAAAAACATATTGTGTTTAGATGACTTAATATGTATTTAGAGTCTGGCTTTCAGAACATTGGTATTTGAAACTTTTAGTATAAGTGCAAAAGGATTGTTTGATTTTACTGATTAGAAATATCTATTTAAGACTATCACACATTACTCCCTCAATCATTCTAATTGTTCACATTCACTAGGCAACGGGCATTACCTGAACAGACACAATGAGAAGATGCTGTGGTTTCACACACAGGATGAATACTTACCCAGGCTCTGGAAGCTGCCACATTGCCATTAAGTTTTTCTGCTTTATAATAAGGTGGGCCATAAACTGCAAACCAAACATCAACCCCTCGGATTGGACTCGGGCTATTCAGTACACTGAAAATGTGAACATTTTCTAGTTGAACTGAGATAATTTCTGAAAGCAACTTCTTCATCTGGTAGTATTTACTTTGTTTTCCAGGTGACTGGGATATGAACTCCTCTGGTGTGATACCTGTAACAGCAGTTGAAAATTTGACACCTGTTTCTTGCAACTGTTGTAGCAATAGTAGAGAGGAACAGCACAGAATAAATCATAAGGTTGCAGAAAATTGACACAACTGCAAATTCAGGAGGATTGTAATTTTTAGGCTCTGAAATTTTCTGTGCTTGCTTCTGCTAAACCTGTGTGTTCTGAAACTTTTTAGACTTTTATTAATTTCCAATTTTTAAAAATTATTTTTTAGAATCAGAAACATGTTTAAGAAGTTTTTACTTTTCCACAAAGATTGAAAGAATTTGGTGATTTTCGGGCAGACACTTGTTCAAATAAAGTTTTTCTTCTGAAATATAAATTGCTGAGTTTTTTAAAAGCTGGTATAGAAATCAGACAACTTTTCCTTGTTGTCTTTTTTCTCCTTAGGTGCCCCTTCACATACAGCATCAGAGGACCATGCAAAGATGCATTTTCAAATCCTAACCTACAAAACTATTAATTCTCATCCCATGTCTAAGAGCATTCTAAGCAGAATTTTAAGTGTCACAGCAGTAACATTGCAGACCTAGACCATACTTGAGCACATTGCTTACCTTTTATTCGTACAGAACCAGCATTACGGAGGGCGTCATCCTTGATTTCCTTCACTACAACCTTTACAGTGGAGATAACATCTGGCCAGACTCCATCAATGACTCTAACTCTTATGTTGTATGTTCCTGGTGGAGTTCCTTCTTTAATAGTCAGCAAACCTGAGTTATCATTAAGGATAAAGTACCTGTAATAAGAGTTAAGCCAAGGAACAAGCATGAGAAGTTCAAAAGCTAAGTACTAATTATCATCACTGGTGGTTTTTCTGAACCACTTTTTATTTATCCAAGAAAGCAGATGTGCTCCCTCATGCAGGGACAAAGCAGAACAGAACTTTTTTACATTGTCTCCTGTGGCTCCTAATGACTTCACCAGTGTATCATTAAGGTTTTGTCCTGCTGCTATGCTGCATTACCTGTGTAGGAAGACTAAAGCTGCAATAGCCATAACTTTGAAAATAGTGCAAACTCTAGTGTAGATACATTCACTGAGAGTGACACCTCTGTCAAAACCTCTGAGGGGCACATGGGCATCTCAGCTCCAGTCACAATCCAGACACGCCCAAGTCTGTACATCTAGTATAAAAAAGGTCTTGAAACCAATGGTGACATGGGAACACCAGGAGCTTGGATGAAGGAAAAGTTAGTAGGCATGTTTCCTGTAGCAGCTCAGTGATACAGATTGTGGGTATGACTGTGAACAGGAATTCAGAATTCTGGCCCATGAGGCAATGAGCAGCAGACTGGTTAGGTATGCAGTGTTATTTACTGCAGCCTCACACTAGGAAGGGCTTTTGGAGATCTGTACACAGAAGTGTCTAACCAACAAAATGCTTTTGTACTCATGTTTTAAAAAAAAAAAGTCAATGTAAATGCTTGCTATGATTTTGTGTGGGCTCAATTTTCCCATAAAATTTATGCAACTCCCATTTTTCTCTCCAAATACCTTGATGTTTTCCCTTCAAATTGGTAGATTTTGCGATCCCAGTCATCAGCATCAGGGGCACTGACCTGGCCCAGTACAGTCATGGGGAGAATACCTGGAACAACACAACACACAAGTGGCACAGTCAGAGCTCTTACATGTACACAAACATGTTCTGGTCTAAGCACATGTGTTGCAAGCCTAAGGCCTCTACAAAAATAGTTGTGGTAGTTCTCAAGAGATATGCACTGGTTTGCAAATGCCACATGGTGCCCTGCTTGTCACATGTTTGCTGTATGGCTACATAGATTTAATATTACAGGTGACTGCACAATGAAAAGCAATGGGAATGAAAGAAGAAAAGCTACCTCTGAGAATTTTCACTATTTTATCTGCATTATTCAACCAACTTGCAAAGTGGTTTAGACAGGGATTGGTGTTTGGCAGGACAAACAACCAAAATGCACACAGGGTTATAAAGGGCAAAACCAGTAGCAATTACAGCAAGATAGAAATTACAGCAAGATAGAGAGGATGCCCAAAATACAGTGGCCAGGCTTATTTTGAGTAAATGGTGAGACTGGGGTGAGATGGAAAGCAGCATGTATTCTGCTTGTTTTGCATCCTCTCAGAAAAACTGACAAATTAGTATTTTCTGGATTTATAAAACTTACTTCTGAAAGAAAGGTTCCTCTTTACTTCTGAAGGAAATAGTTATCTGAATTCATAAACCTACTGAGTAAGGAATCAAGGATACACAAAAAGGATAAATGCAGGAGTTCACCATATGACAAGGAGCAGCACCATGACGACCAAGGAACTGAATGCAAGGAGAGGAAACTGTACCTCTCTGGCCACTGTGGCAACATTCACTGGATATTTTGCAGGAGACAGTATACAGGATGCCTTGGTGTTTGATTCCCACAGGATATGAATGTAACATACAATGTGATAGTAGCCTTTTGATTCTGTCTCTCCTTTATATTTTAATTAATCAAAGATCTGAGGTCTTGAATAGTCCCTCTCAGAAATTACCCAATGTACCGATGAAAGAAACAACTAAAATGGAATTCAGGCTTGAATGAAAATGTTTGGTATTTAAGCTACAGGCGGAGTTCCTCAGCAAACAGAAACAGACTTGGTTTCAATTTAATAATAAACTGAACTGGAGGATTATGCAACAGGCAGTACAAGGCTTCAGTACAAATAAAGAGCATCTACTCAGAAGTAGTTCCTAATGTGCCACAACAGACAATCTATGTAATGTGCTATCAAACCATAGGACACAGAGCAGAGTAGAAGAGGAAGGAATGCCCTGAGCCAATATGGATGCAAGCATCCCAAAATATTTTCACCTGTGTGTTTTATTTTCCTGATGGGCTTATTATGGGGGGCACCAGATCACAAGACTACTGCTGCCTAATTGCCAAAGCAAGAAGGGAAAGAAGGCTTCTCTCACACTGCATGCAGCCAGCATTCACAGAAAATTCCCACATAACAGCATCTTTCAGCTGAAGTCTTAGATGAGTGTTTCAGCAGCTTACGTATTAGTTCAGTTTAAGTGATTCATTAAAATCAATGCAGTCTGGAGAAGGAAAAAGGTTTAAGGAGGAGAAAAAATGTTCTCAGCATTCAGACTCATCATTTCTCAGCAACATTATGAACTTCAGTAATTTTTTTCCCCTGATATGTTAATGCTGCTAAAAAACTGTATCTGGAACCAAGAGACCATTACTCAAGTTTGACAGAAAGGTGCCAAGAAAAGCAGCCAGTTATGCTCCTTCTTCAAGGCTGGCTCACTTTCTTCCACAAATCAAACAGCCCAGAGACCTGTGCCCCACATACCTGCTGCTCTCTGTTGGAGTTTAAGCAAACTTCAGTAGCACCTCTACTAACAGCTAACGTGGAACAGGACAGAGTCCTCCTGTAAAACTTAAAGCTACCTCTTTTGGCCTTGTGCCACACTTGGAAACAAACATCAGGGAATCATTTACCATCATAGCTGTAAATGAGACTCTCCATGTAGCCAGCAGAATGCGGGTGGTCATTTTGGTCCCCGATGTTCACAGTCAGCGTGCTGGTGGAGCTCATGGGTGGGATCCCGCTGTCTGTGATCAGGATGGGCAGGTAGAACGCCTTGTGCACCTCCCTGTCAAAGGTGCGCAGGGCGGTGAGCACGGCACTGCCGTTGTGGAAGTCCTGCAGGCTGAAGCTGGTCAGGCTATCCAAATCACTGAGGAGGCGAAAGGAGAAAGGCGCTCCGTTCGCAGCAGTGTCCCGGTCCTTGGCATACAGCAGAGTGGAGGTCTCATTCATTTGGACAACCTGTGGAGAAGCTGTGTTTTCCCAGACCACTGGGTTATAATGTGCCTCGAACTCTGGCCCATTGTCATTTACATCCTGCAGAGTCACCAAAACAGTGGCACTGCCAGTCAGAGGGGGCTGTCCCATATCGGTGGCAATCACAATGAGTTGGTACTGAGCCACTGTCTCATAATCCAGCAATCCTGCAACCATGAGCCACCCATCACTAGCCAAAGAGAACTGGCCACCTGGATCAGACTTGTTTAGCAGGTGCAAAGAAAACCTCCCATTCAGGCCAGAATCTAAGTCAACAGCAGAAACCTGAATAATTTTGGTGCCAACTGGTACATCTTCCCCAAGTGCAGCCACTTCATAGAACTGGGGATAGAAGACAGGAGCATGATCATTCGAGTCCTCCACATAGATCACACAGTGAGTGATGCTGAAGAAATCCGCATCCTCTGCTTTCACGGTTAAATTGAATACCCTCTCATGAGGCTTCTCAAAGTCGACCCGCTTGCGTAGTCGGATAAACCCACAGTTGTTGACTTCATCTGTCTCTATGGAGAACTTGTGGTCATTGTCCCCATCAATGATGCTGAATGTCACCATGGCATTTTCTCCCTCATCTCTGTCCACAGCAGACACCACTGCCACCTCAGTGTTAATACTCGCATTCTCGGAGACAAATGCTGTGTAGATCCTTTGCAGGAAGACTGGAGCATGATCATTCACGTCAGTCACCAAAATAGTGGCAGTGCCTGTCCCAGTGAGCCCTCCTCCATCTCTGGCCTCAACCACCACGAAGTATTTGTCCTCCTTCTCACGGTCCAGGGACCCAAGCACCGTAGAGATGGTGCCACTAACTGAATCAATTGAGAACAAGTTCAAATTAATTTCGTTTTTGACATTCTGAATGATACTATATGTCAGCACAGCATTTATACCAGCCTTGGGGTCATCGAGGTCCACTGCTGTCATTTCCATGATAGGAGTGTCAGCTGGAGAGCCCTCAGGGACGTGGCCTGTGAAGCAGCCATCTGACACACAGAGGAAAAGGGGTGCGTTGTCATTCACGTCCCTCACTTCTATGATCACGTCTGCAAAGCCAGTCAGGCCCTCTCCGCCCTCATCCGTGGCAAGAACAAGGAAGCGCCACGTGGATCTCTTCTCCCGGTCCAGCCTGGTGTGCGCGCTGATCTCACCTGTGCTCTCATCGATGCTGAATTCGCTGCTGGCTCCCTGCCCGTGCAGGGAGTAGCTAATGGCAGCTTGATCTGCCGCTTGGTCAGGATCCATTGCAGAAACCTGGAACAAGCCACAGCAGGGAAGTGTTTATGGTAAAAAAAAGGGAAACCACACTTCTCTTTTCGATGGCAGCTGCCACAGTGCAGGGTAAATGAATAGTGTGCATTTAACAGCAAGCATCTATTGGTTTGAGTCATTCAAGTACTCTTTCAATAAATATTGTGTACAGCCTAGAGAAACAAAACCAGGACATTTCCACAGACTAATACATTCTACTTCCCTGATTATTTTGGAAAGAGAAAAAACTGTAGGAAGAAACAAGTGAAAATAATAACAGTTCTGCTGAGCAAATATTTTTTGTGAAATTTTTTGAGCCTGAATACAAAGGCAAGCACAGGCTGATTCTCTCTGAGTTTACAGACTGTTGTGAAAACAGGCCATACATCCAAGCTGATGATCAGCATAGGCCAGAGAGAGCTCCCAGCTCCTGATTTGCATCAAGGGATTGTTTGGGAGATTGCTAGTTGGGCCTACCAAGAGCTGCTCTAACAACAAAACAATGAAGATGACTGAGCTGGAGTCAAAAAACAGTCCCTGGTAATTTATTTGGTAGCATAAATTTAACCATTACATGCATGAAGTACACATGTCAACCATTCTGTGCTTTATACAATTACTCAAAATGTGCCAAATCTTCTTTGTAAAGGAAATTATCACATTTTTCAATAATTAGAAACCAGTTTGAAAAAGACCCTTAAAATCAAAACCAGCCGCTATTTATGTAGGTGAAGACAGCAAGTGCATCAGGAAAAATTACCAGGTTTACTTTATTCTAATCTTTACAGAAAGTTGCTAGCTACGTCCAGGCCTCACCCACCCTAAATGTACTATCTTTTTGGATTTGTATGAATGGATGGGATTGAGCTGAACACAAAGCCAGGTTTTGCCCTGCGTTGTGGAAACTGCTTTACCTTTAGAACAAGTACTGGCAGATCAGTGAGCTCCTCCAAGACACTGCCCTGGTATTCATTCTGAGTGAAGACTGGTGCTTCATCATTCTTATTGACAACATTGATGATGATTAGAGTGTGGTTTTCCCATTTTCCATCGGAAGCTACAAGTCGGAGCTCATAATGTTGTTCTTGTTCATAATCCAGAGGCTGAGCAATAAAGACAGTTCCAACCTCAGGTTCCACATCAAAAACCCCTTTCACATTTCCTGAAGTGATCTGATACCTTAGTTTGGCATTTGCACCTATAAGAGAAAGAAACAATTGCCCCCTGTTCTCTCTATGAAATGCTCAATCCAGCTATGTGCAATAGACATGTATCCAAAAGAAACCTTATTTTCCAATATTGTTGTGGTGTGTGTTTGTGAGATAAAACATAAAAACATACTCAGAATGATCTGTGTATGTAATTTGAAGGCTTTGTGTATGGTAGATAGGAGGTCTAGGTTTGCATTTATATTTACAAGTATAATTTACAGACACAGACAAGCACTTGTTGATTGGTAATGGAGAAATTGTGTGCCTCTAAATCATTGTGCATTCATTTGCCAATAATAAAAAAGTAACATACTCTGAAAATACAAGAAGCTCTTTTTACTCAATGTTTCCTAAGCCTCCCACTTCAAATGCCAATATTCCTTAACTTTTTTAAACCACTGGGTGGTGCTAAAATATAACAGAAGTCCTCTATTTTGAGCAAGAATTCATCTTAGAACATTCCACCTGTGCAACAACAGCTCTTTGTTTGCTGCAAAACTTTTAGGAACAACAACAAATAGTTTACTGCTTCCTGATTACTTATTTGGAAGGGTAAAAATAAATTGCATTCCAGTTTACAAAGTCATTTCCTAAATTAAATAGGTGAGCTGCTAGGAGCAAAAAGAACATTCAAGCTTTTTAAGTTGTGAGTCAGCTGTGGATGACAAGACTAGAGCAATATGGATGTTAGAAAGTGAAAAGGCTGTGCTCAACATTAGTGCTTGGAAGGACTTGGCTGCCTTTGCAGGAAAAGCTTGAGCATCACTTATTAGCAGCTTTTGTCAAACTCTCCCTAGTGCTCCAGCTGGTTTCAAAGGCCTCTTTACACCTCCCCCATGGGCACTGGGGCACAGGCATGGCAGCACTGCCACTGAAAGGAACAGCCAGCTCTCACCTGCTCCCAGCAACGTGTCCCCCTGGCTCCCATCTGGGCTCTCTCACTAGCTGCCTTCTTTTAACCAACAGATTTGTTTCTCTTGAGCAAGTTGAGCTGGACCAGCTCACAAAAATAACCAAAATGCAAAGACAGGGACTGACTACTGGTACGTGTTGTTGGACTGGCTCTGCCCATCTGGTCTCACCACACTGTAGGGACAGCTTCACACCATCAGAGCTGGTGTCAGTGTGAGCCCAAACGGAAGGTCTGACTTTCCCTTTCTTCCTGACTTCATTTCTGGCCATGCCATCCCACATTTTCTACTGTTTGTCAGATTCCTCCACAAGCATATTAAACCCACTAACTCACCAAAAAGCACACATTTTATTTTTTTACAATAGTGCTACATAGAACTGACTCCTAGGGAGACCTTGAAAGCACCAGAGTCAGCAAAAAGCAAGCATGTGCTCTGGAAAGAGCGAGTATAAAGTTACAGCGGTGCTGTGATTCTGGCTGATTTCATCCTGTCCCAAAGACATTGCCAGCTAACTTAACCTTTGCACTACAAACCTGACCACCTAATTAAAGAAAACACTCACATGCACCCAGAACTTCTCTCCCCATTTTTCCAAATGTTTGAAATGTGGAATTGTCTCCTGAATGCAGAGAGCTGTTTGACCATGTAGGATGTAGCCCTTCACACAAACACACATTAACATGAACAGGACTTAAAAGGACATGCAGGGACCACTCACCCTCATCTTCATCATCTGCTGTTGCTGTCACAACAGGACTTCCCACCTCCCTGTCCTCATCCATGCTGACCTCATACACTGACTGAGGAAATGCCGGGGCGTTGTCGTTCACATCGCTGACAAAAATCCTCACGTAGGCTGTGTCTGAGAAGGACATGCAAGAGGAACACACAGAGTAGGAATGGCAGAGGTGGAATACCTTGCATTATTCCAAAGAGCTCACATATCTGCCAAGCCTATGAAAGTTAAAAAGCCCAATACAGAATTCCTTCTTAGTTGTACCTGTGTTGGGCTGCCCATGAACACCAGGTCTAGCAGATTCTGATAAGTCCTGAGACTGAACTTCAATCAAATAAGAGGCTCTTTTCTCTCTGTCAAAAGATGCCTTGGTGTAAATAATCCCTGTCACAGGTTCAATGGTGAAGAACTGATAATCCTCATTAGCATCTTTTAATATTAAGTAGTGAACCTAAAAAAGAAATAGTTAAAAGAGGTTACATTTTCAATTTTCATTTGTATGTCCAAGTGCTGTGACCTCCCCCTTCCTCAGTAGCCTCCTGGTTGTGTCTGCAAAGTAGCAACACTCTGAGGAAAGACAGATCAACTGAACATAATTTTTCAAAGTAATTTGTTTATTTTGATATAAGAAGTGCAGAATTCTCAAACAGAAGAACATCTGTACCAGTGATATCAAGGCCCATCAAGCCCAGTATCTAATCTCCAACAGTGGCCAGTAGGAGCAGTTAAGAAAGATGATGAATAATGGAAGGAGAGAGAATGTATGGATTGGCATTTTCCCTGGTGTCTCCTCAGCTTCTAGTAATTCACTGTGCTTCTGATTAAAAAAAAAAAAAAAAAAAACCAAAACCAAAACAACAACAAAAAATCCCACAAAGCAAAAACAAACAAAAAACAAACAAGCTAATAATTTGGGTCCTGTTCAATGAGACTGAATAAATGAAAACCTCCACCAATGAAAGCTATTCACATTTTTCCCTTTAATAAAAGTCATTCTCTGAAAAAACACCAGTTCCATCCCCACTCCCAAGTTATGCCCGGAGCAGCACCAACTGTTCTACCACACAGGTTGCTCTTCAGAAGCTACAAAATGACAGTTCCAGAACAGCAGAGTTCCCAGAGCCTCCTCTAGCTAGAGTTTCTTCACAGAAGAGCTAGTAGGATTTTTAGAATGGCTCAGGAAAATGCAAAGAAAATTAGCAATTCCCATCAGAATTCTGCTTTTTCCTTGGTTTGGGTCATTATTACCATGATGGTCAAATGCTGGTTTGACCAATGATGGTATTTAATCGACCATATTTAAAAGGCTGTGAATAACTGACAATAATCACTGATGGTCAATTAAAAAATTAGCTAAAGAGGCAGGAGTTTGAAAACATGTCCTGCAGCCACATCCACTTGTCTTGTCATGGGAGCAGCCCTGAGAATCATGCAGCAGTGCTTTGTCATGGTTGCTGGCTCAGGATGAGCTGCAGGACCCTGAGATCACTTCTGGCACCTTCTCTGCCTGCATCCCGTGAGATGCACACCGGCCATAACACAGACAAATGATTGACAAGTGCTGTGAGAACTGCTGGTGGCTCGGTACCCTGCCATCAGCTGACTGCACATTCTCACTAATTACAGCACCACGACTTGAGTATGGTGAGGAAAAGAACTGGATTAAGGTCAAACCTCTCCATGTAGGCCAGAATCCAAGTCCATAGCTAACACCTGAACCACAGACGTGCCAACATCAGCTCCTTCTGGCACAGACGCCTCATAGTTAGAAGACATGAAGAAAGGAACATTGTCATTGACATCTGAAAAAGGAGGTGATGAGGATCATGGTAAGAAAATATTTTAAAACTTTTTTGTTTACTCTGTTTTTTTGGTATTTCCCCCACAGTTGTATTTTGCTTGGAGGAAGAACTTACATTGGTTATAGTAATAAGCAATCCTGCTCTGGGTTTTCCCATTCTCGTGGTAGCAGTCAGGAGAGATTTTATAGACACTGGGCAGTTTCTGGGAAACAGTGGCCTAATCCCAGCTGAGATAGTGGCTAATGATTTGACCAGAGATGTACTAAGTCTGTGAATGCCAGGACCGGGAGGGCTTTCATCCACAGCTAAATTACTGAAAAAGGATTTTTTTCTTGTGAGCAGAATAAAGTTTCTGCTAAATTCTGATACCAATAACTGCACTACAGGAAAAACCTTTTGGGACAGGGTCCATAAACTACAATGAGGCTCAGACCCTGCTCTACAGCCTGGAGGGGTTTTGCATTGGCGGATTGTGAAAGACAGGACAATGCCGGGGTAAAGTGAAGCAGGAAAGTTGGATTCCCTTTCAAATTACTACCCCATTTTCATTTCCATGGTGGTGGGCAAGAAAAATGTTTTTGCTGGAGACTTCATTTATTCATATTTTCATCTGAATGTCTGCCTAACAAAAGTAACTCCACTAATCCTGCAAAAAGCAGGGATTAGTATCAGATTTATAGTTTTATGTGGATCTACTGGAACAGAGCCTTACAAAAAGATCCTACTATAAGGAGGTTTGGATCAAATTTTTGAAAATTGCACTTATCATAAGGATCCTTGCAATTTTGTTTCTGTACTTGTAATCTCAGTATGCAATGGAAAATACTGAATGTAACAAAATCCCCTAAACAGATGTCCAACACAAACCCACCCTATCTGAGCTGTTTCTCTTTCTATAGCACAGAGTACTTCCAGTATTACTCATCTCCTTTCAATAGCTTGGGAACAAGTACTAGATTTTTTCCTCCTTTCGAAAGAAAATCTTTCTAAGTACCTTTACAGAACCAGGCACAGTGCTGCCTAAGCATTCAAATGGCCCATTTTTGCACTGTCACATCTCCACACTTGATGCCTGTAATTAGGAATTGCCTCAGACAGACCTCTTTAATGACTGCAGAATTATTTACAGCATAGAAATGTACAAAGCATTCTGAGGTGGCTTGGCATTTCATGGATGTTACCTTAATTCATGGCATTATACTAAAAATAATATTTTTCTGAACAGCAGCAAAGCTTACCTGTTATATTCACACTAACAGTGGCAAAGGAAGCTAAAGGAGTCATTGCTACGTTTTGTGCCCGGACTGTCAGGGTGAAAAACTTAGTAGTCTCAAAGTCAAGTGGCTCAGCGACTAGAAGAGAAGCAGATCCATCAGCTCTGTTTGGCTTCAGATAGAAACGAACTGGCATGTTAGTCTCTGGAACTTGACCCTCCTCCAGGTTATACGTAACCCTGGGATCACCAAGAGGGGATGTGGCTTTGATGGTCTGAAGAAGAAAAGAGCCACCACATACATTCATGAAGCACAGGGTTGGAAGTGTTAGGTGTTGAGTTTGATGGCAGAAGCATACACACGTGTATGTTCTCCAAGAACATACACGCCTGTATGACTCAGGTAACAGACAAAACAGAAACATTTACAGAGCTGAGTTTCATTTTACAATATCTAGGTTTGGTGCAGGTGTTTAATCAACAGGAAATTTGTCTGCCTGTAAATGTTCCAAGTCAGAACTGCAGCACAGCTAAAGGAAATCCCTCCTCTCTCCTCCTTCCAAAGCAAAATTGATCCATAAGGAGACCATTTCTCCCATGAATTGTACATTTTACTCAGCAAGTTACAGAAGAAAAACTCAAACCCTAAATTGTTTCCAAGCTCTTCAATATTACATACAGGAGGAGGAAGCCAGGAATTATGCACCAATATACAGAAGACTAAGTCTTCTGTCCTTAAAGACTAAGTCTCTATGGGTTAAAAAGGAATTGGTTTGAATTAGAAGAGTCCAAAGCAAACTATGTCACTCCATGCTCTTGTGCTAAACTGAGAAAAGCTTTAAGAAAGACACAAGCAGATAACACAGGCCACTGAGGATGAGGATGGAGGAGTGAGGAGCTGGCTCTTGGAGGGAACACACAAGAATTTCCTTCTCTGGCAGCACACAAGTCTCGCTCCTGTGGAAGCACACCTTGAGGGCCATTAATGTAAGAATTCACTGGGAAAACTGCTGCCAGCTGAAATGCCACCCTACTCTGTGACAGGTACACTTGAGAAACTTAATGGGTACAGAGAAGTGAAGGCTCATAAGGGCATAGTGCAATGCAGTAAGGCTGCAGAGCAGGCATCTGTGAACTTCTGACTTAGAGCATAACAGAGGAAGAAGTGGAAATGAAGAGGGAGGGAAGTAATCAAGCTTTTAACATACCACAATCTTGGTGTCACGAATGGTGTTTTCAGGGATGGTTACCCAGTAGGAGCTCTGCTCCCAGCGGGGTGGCTGGCTCAGTGCACTGGTGACAGTCACCGTCAGCTCCACGGAGCTGCTTCTGTTCCCCCCGTCTGTCGCTACAATATAGCGGCTGATGCGCATTGTCTGGGAAACAGAGGCACGGGGTGCTTGAAAACGATTGCAATTAACCCTCTGCAATGGATTTGAGGGGTTGGACTCTCACATTACCTGGGGTAGTGGGCAATTCACATACACCCAGCCTGTGCTGGGGTTGATCTGGAAGTATTCCAGCTGATGCTCTAGCATTGAGTACGTGACAGCAGCATTCACACCCTGGTCACTGTCGTGAGCTGCAACGCGGAGGAAACTTGTCCCCACCGGAGTGTCTTCGCTGAGGAAGTCTTTGAAAAGACAAAGATACTGTCAGCAGGTCTGTTCTGGTTTAGCAGGCTGTATTTGTAAAGAAATACCCCTGTAAAACATGATTGCTCCCTTCTTGGGAGATGAAATGTTTCTGTACTGAAGCAGGTTATAAAGTACTGTCACCAACAGTGTCTATGGTCCTCTTTCAGCTTCCCCTTCCCTCTCCCCTGCCATGCTGGGTTGTTAAGTGAGCTGCTGGTGATGCAGATTTTACTGACACTGCTGCTGCCAGCACTGGTGCCACTCCAGGGTGGTGCATGCCCACTGCTTTGGATCACAGCCCAGCCTGCTGGGCTCAGCTAATGATAAAAAAACAGGTTGGTATCAAAGGGAATTCTGTGTGAATTGAATTAGTCTTGAATATGAGTGGCGCCAGCAACACTGCCAGTGGGAGGCACTAGGTAATAGCAAAGCATAAAGAGTCAGGTCACAGAAAAAATGCCTCCAGCCCCACAGTGTTTTGGAAAAGCTGCCCAGGGCAAGGGCAAGGATCATCTTATGTACGTCTCTTTCCTTAGGTTTCACTCCCTGTTCCCAGAAATGTACCTATGTCAGAGGTTGTGTCTTTCTGACTGTAGTTCTAGAGAGACCAATCCTTCTTTGAACCTGCTCGCGTAATTGTCACCTAAAAATCTAGTGACAAAATCACACATTTGAAGAGTCCACTGCACAGGAGAATAATTAATTTTGTCTTCCTCAGGCCTGATTTCTGGAAGGGACACCAACAAAATGATGGGAAATCATGAGCACTCATTTCCTGTTCCCCTCCACTCTGTGAAGCACAGTTTCATATGAAACTATCACATCCCTGCTGTCTGTCTCTCTTCCACACTCATCTTTACATTACACTGTTTTATGGCCCAGCTCTTCCTTCTATCCTCAGCCATCCAGTCCCAATTCCTCTTTCAAGTAGCTACATGTGCTTGCCTGATTGTGTTTTTGAGCTGTTTCCTTGTACTAAGGCTCCACCAGCTCAGTGTATTAAAACTGACAGTGGGAAGGCTCTTGCAGTTGGGTTTAGGCAACCCAGTCAGCCTGTTAATTTGTGTCATGTTCAGAAACTATTTCATATCTTTGATCTCCCCTATATGTGTGTCTTCTATCATTTTTTATGTGGGATAATCAGAACTGCACACTACTTATGGAGCAGTACAACTTTAAACAGCAGCAAAGACTTGCTCCATGAGCAGTAATTTGAGATTTAATTGGCTTCACTTGTCCCTGTGTCATTTAATTGTCCTGGGATTCTTGTCTTTGGTATGTCAGTAACAGACAAGTAACAGACAAATCTCACAAGAGATTTACCAGCACTAAGATAGATTAATGAAAATTGAATTAACTGCCATAAATCCCTGTAAAATTCTCCATTTTTGTGTTTAGGCTAGTGTGTGTGTGTGTGTGTGTGTGTGTATTTATGCTGTCTTTAACAGCCAAATTCAGTTAAATTGCATTGTAATAAAAAAGACAAAGTTACTTGGAAGGGTGGTAGTCTCTCATTTCATGTGCTTTGCTTGCTTCTGACACAACTTTAACGTTGACTTTACCATCCCTACTACAGTTTAGCATTTCTTTAATGTCTGTTTTGCAGACAGATGATAAGATGCATGGCTAAATCAGGAATTTAACCAACATCCTAGTGCTGAGAGTAAAGAACCAGCAGTTTCCAGGATGAATAGAAACCTATGACTAATGGCCTTTGATCTTGTTAGGGAAAAAGCTATTTTTAATTCTGTGACGTTCAAGCATTGATTACTTATGTAGAGACACTGGGAAAGAGCTAGGCATAAGGTGACCTCATTATCTGCAGGTCTGCCATCTCAAAAAGCTGCCTTTCTTCATAACCTTTGCCAGTACCCTCTGTTCATGAAAAAAGAAAAAAATCTGCCTGCTCCCTGAAGACCTGAAGCCACCATAATTACAAATGCAACCTCTCAGCTTCACAGCTTTTGAAAAAGAATCCTGGGCAGTTTCGCCTGAAGGACACGTGTGGTGGCAGAATAGAAGGTTCATCTTTGCACAAACATTACCTCTACCTCAGGGAGTGTCTGCTCTGCTCAGAACTATTTCTCTCCAGAAAGATCACTCCTACTCAACTTCTCAGTGCTGCTTTGGCCAGGTTTGCAGAAGATGCTGTAGAAATGGCTATTCCAAATCTACACATTTTAATGAATTTGGCACTTAGAATTAGTCACTACAAGATACTTTAAAAAGTGCAACCCAATTTTCCTTCTGTTCTTGTACATAATTTTGAAGTGTGGATGTATATTTAGCATATTTCCCAGCAGGTCACTTATTGTTAAACTCCTAAAATATAAACATCCAACTTATTTTTGAATCCTTTTCAAATGCTGGCATCTGCGATGTTAAAGACAATTTTCTTATAAGCTATCTTCATTTTAATAGGGCATTGGTCACTGCTTTTCCCTCCATGACATTTCCACACAAGTGGCAAAAAAATTCCAAAATTAAGTTGTTGGCAGATGCATCAGCAACAATTTTTTTTTCATTTTCAAGCAATTATGCAAGGAAGGACCTGTTCCAGTCCAACAGCTAGAGATTATACTCGTGACTTGTGGATGACATTAAACGTAGAGAGTCCAAGTGTAACAAAATGCAGGATTCTACTGGAGAAGCATCAAGTCAAATTAAACAAAAGACTGATGTAAAGCGTATCATGTGGGGATGAAAAAGGGAATGTCACCAGGTCAAATGGGAAAAGCTAGCTCAGCAGGACAGACACAGCAGGCATTGGCTCCCAGCCAAAGGCAGCCTAGAAACCAAGGGTTCTGTGCTGTTTGACAAGACATAAATGCCACTTCAGTCTATTCAAACAGAGATACTGTGCTACAGAGACACAGATGACAATTGTACTTCTGGTCAGGGTTGATGATTTCCCAGCTAGGATGTCATGTTTTGTTTTGGGACATCAAGTAAAAATTCAGTGTGGAAAAAAGCTGGACAGAGAAGGGATCAGACCTGACTCATCTGTAGAAGTATGTCAGTGTTTTAAAGAGAACTGCAGTGACTAAAGAGCATTGGTCAATTCTGCACATTTCTACTGATGATGGGTTAAACAGTAACCGGCTTAGCGGGCAACAAAGGAAGATTGCTCACCTAACAGACTGACTACTGCTACAAGGAATAGCCTCCTAACAAGGTTCCCGTGGCAGCACTGGGACAAGCAGTTCGTAACACTCACACTGGTAGCGGCTGTTCTCAAACTTGGGCTCGTTGTCGTTGAGGTCGGCGATGAGCACGGTGAGCTGGCACACGCCGATCAGCGGCTCCCGCGCCTGGTCCGTGGCAGTGACAGACAGAGTGTGCTCCCTCTGCTTCTCCCGGTCGAAACTCTGCGTGGTGGTGATGACTCCTGCCAACACAGACACCTCCTGTGCTGCCTGTCACAGCCTCAGGACTGAATCTGCAGAGAGCAACCTGCATATCTCCTGCACAAAAGGAAGCTCTGACTGCGTGCAGCACAGCCGTGAAGCTCGATCCTCACCGACCCTGCAAGGCATTCTTGGACTAGACCGACTCCACTTCTCTTGTCCCTCCTCTCCTCACATGCCACATTTCCCTGCTGCTCTGATAAGAAGCTCAGTCTGAGGATCTTGTTATCTCATGGCTCATGGAGCACAGAAGGACTCTCTCCTCATTGAAGGGCCTCTCTAGGTTTAGTCCAAGTAACTGAATCAGCTCATTATTACTTGAGGAAGAGTCACACCACAGAAGACACAAGTGATATGACCAAAGTAACCTCTGTTACAGGAGCTGGAGGCTGTCTCATTGAACAGATTAAAATTGGGTAAAATCATATAGTGATAAATCAAACTATTTTGTCCAAAGCTTTGAGTTTTCCCCTACTAATCAAGTCTCTCCCTACCTCATCTATTTTCTTCTGGTTAGCATATTTCAAACTGACCTTCTTGAGGCCACTTCTAGACCTATTTTTCTCCTATGCTCGGAGTTCTTCAGCTCTGTTGTAGTCCTTTCCAATCTCCTGCACAGTCCTGGAGATAACAATATCCCATTTTCCTATTTTGACTATAGAAACATCAACAGCTACATGACATCTTCATTTGGAATAAATCATATATAAATACATCATTGCCTTGTTTGGTATGAGGGTTTTGCCTGCAGTGCACAGGATCTCCTATTTGTGCATGAAATGAGAAATAACCTGTGGCCACATCATAGGGAAGAATAAACTTAACCTGTAAAAATGACACTTTCTGCTCTGCATTTTTATATCTACCCTTGATCCAAATAAGAAGGTAAGTGATACAGAACACATTTTTATCTTCTTACTGAACTGGGTTGGGTTTCCCTATTTAATTTGCATTTGGAACCCTCAATATAAGAAGGATGTGGATCTGTTGGAGTGAATCCAGAAGAGGGACATGAAGATGATCAGAGGGTTGGAAACCTCTCCTGGGAAGACAGACTGAGCTGGGATTTTTCAGCCTGGAGAAGAGAAGATTCCAGGGAGACCTTACAGCACCTTCCAGTACCTTAAGCTGGCTTACACAAGATCTGCAGAGGGTCTGTGGGCATATAGTGATATGACAAATGGTAATGGCTTTAAACTGAGGGAGAATAGGTTTAGATTAGGAAGAAATTCTTTACTGTGAGGGTGGTGAGACACTGCCCAACACAAGTTGCCCAGGGAAGCTGTGGAAGACCCATCCCTGGAAGTGTTCAAGGCCACGTTGGATGAGGCATTGGGCAACCTGGTCTAGTGGAAGATGTCCCTGCTCACAGCAGGGGTGTTGGAAATAAAAAATCTTTTAGGTCTTTTCCGACCCAAACCATTCTAAGCTACTATGATTTGAATCACTACAACCTTCATTAAATCTAATCTAATCTAATCCTATCTAATCTATGTGCATGGGTATTTACATACCCTGAGCATTTTCCAGTGTTTATCCTATAAACTGTCACAGCTAACCCTGCAGTTACATGGTTAAGCATGAGCCCATGTGAACATACCGATACAGCGGCATTTTCATTACAATACAATGTACAATTTTCATTTTTTCTCAGTAACCTGAAGCCACTGACCTGTGTCTGGGTCGATGCTGAAGCCTAGGGAAGCTCCATCTCGGTGCATGAGCCCATACTTCACCTCTCCATTGATGCCAAGGTCTGCATCATAGGCTTCCACCTGCAGCACATGCGTGCCTGGAGGCTGGTTCTCCAGAACCCAGGTGCTGTCACTGTAGTAAGCGCACTAAAAACACACCCAAACATCCGACCCTAAATATTACACAGAGTCACGTGAATCTGCTGCACAGTGTCAGTATTTCTTGCAGCAGGTCTGGGAATAACTTGGAAGGAAATCACTACTATTACTTATGCACACAAAGAAATCAATCTCTAAGGGAAAGGAAGGAAAAAGGAGGATGAAGATTTTACACTTCCTCTAGGAAGAGAGCTGACTTCTGTTCACTTACAAATTCATTCTGCTCTGCACACACAGACCCTTCAGCCCACCAGCAGCCACCAGTAGCAATGGAGACTCTATTACCCCAGTTATAGTTTAGATGGGAAAAGAGTATCTGCAGAAAGACATCTTACCTCTCTAAAGACAGGCTTGTTGTTATTAACATCATTAATTCCTACAATAACCTCAGCAAAACTGCTGAGAGGAGTGGGTCCCCCCGAGGCATTGTCATCTATGGCAGTGACATTCAGGGTGTACTGTGGCCCTTTCAGACTGGGTGGTGGGTTTCTGCGGAGTTTAATGATACCTGAATTTGGAAGCAGAAAGTGTCATGTTAATTTACTCTGTAAACACACAAAATCAAGTGAGCATCACATTTCTCCATCACTGTATTGCTGGCTTAGTTTGTATTTTGGTAGCAAAGCACAGTAACTGTTCATGTTAGTCTGCACAGGCTTGGACCAGGATCCCAAGTTTTGGCAGATAGCTGAAGAACAACCATCATATCAAGAACTAATCCTCACTGATACAAAGCATTCCCATTTGCGGATTATATAAATACGGAGCTTATGGTTCTTGACATACAGGTGGGTCAGAGTCAATAGAGATTAGACAGTAAATACCTGAATTCTAGACCCTCTTTCCTTACCTTTCTGGCTATCCAGCTCAAAGTTGCCCTCCTCATTGCCCCCTGTAATCAGATAGAGCAGCCCGTCTCCATCGGGGTCCTCTGCCCGAACAGTGGCCACCAAGGTGCCGGGACCAGCGTCTTCCGAAAGGAAGGTCCTGTAACTGATGGGCACAAGGGAGCAATGGCAGCACACAAAATATTGGAATAACCATCACCCTCTTAACCATCAGCAACAGTATGAACTCATTATGAATGGCTTTTTAAAGCTTTGGGCATGCAATCATGGAATCTTAAATTGGTTCAAGATATGACTTAGGTCTTCTTTGTTCAATATTTGGTACTTATTTTAGGATTGCAATCCTGTACTTTTGGTATACATAATTTTGAAGGAGCCTTTGGAGGATAACAATGTGCACCATAATACGTTGTACTGTAAAACAATCATATATCTACTAATGCTGAGTAAAAGGACTAGTATCTGCCATGCAGTGTTTCTTATGCCCCTATATATTAATGGAAAGCATCAGATACTACAGAGATGAATGTAAAAAAGTATTTAATTTTGTAAATAAATATATGTATGTTTTGTATTTAAAATATGTTCAGACTTCAAAATTGTGCAAAGAATAGAAATTGTCTTGTTTGAAGACAGGAAAGAAAATGGAGTCTTAAAGAAGCAGGGGCTCATGAAATTAGCTTACAATACAATCTTTTGGTGCTAAAATTAAATTTTAGTAGTAGTTTGCTATCCACCATATTTATTTGTCACCTATTTATACATGAATAATCACTTTGAGACCTAGGAGTCAACACAGTCAAAATCATTCCCTGTATAGATAGGTCTTTGATTCATTCTGTTCTCTCTCTATAAAGTCAATATGCTGGTATCACAAATGATGTATTCTTTTAGATACAATCTAGAAATGAAAGTCCAACTCCTAAAGCTTTTCTATACAGAAATTACCCTTCAATTTCACCAGTACTTAGAGGTGCACAAAACAACAAGTGACCATGTAGCCAAGTGCTATTAAGGTTACATGCCAGAACAGCATCATTTAAGAGCAGAGCAGGTGCTGAGGGTGCCTTACAGGGCCTGGGAGAAGATCGGGAGCCTCGTCATTGACGTTGGCCATGCGGATGCGCACCGACGCCGTCCCCGTGCGAGGGGGGTGTCCTCTGTCCACAGCGATCACCACAAACTCGTACATGTGGTTGGCTCGCTCAAAGTTCAGCCTCTGGTTAGAATTGACGACCCCGTGACGCGTGATGGAAAAATCAGTGCTCTGGATGAAGTAAGAGATCTCAGAGTTGGAGCCAGAGTCGCAGTCTGTTGCAAGCACTATTAGAGAACACATTTAACAGAACAGTCATACTGCAAAGGAGGTTTGGTTATGCTGTTTACCACCAAGCCAACTCTGGTTTTTTTGTTAGTTTTTGAGAACAGGCATCACCTAAATCTGTTTCATCCATAAAAGGCTTTTTTTGTTGTTTTGGTTTTGCTTTGTTGTTGTTGTTGTTTTGTGGTTAGCATCTGGGAACTTAGCAGGAGGCTGGGAGTGAAAAATCAAAACAACTCTTCCCTCTGCTCCAGCCCAGCCCGAGTGATCTCAGTCAGGCGAATTTGGGAGAGAGATGTGATCCCAGCACTGCACAAAATGCTTTGCACAAATAGCAGTCAACACTGGTAATTAGCACACAATCAGTATGCACGTTGGTTAACCTTGTCAGTCATAAACTGGTTCCTCACTCTTTCCAGGAATGCTATGTTCAAATTTAATTAGCTCCCAGCTAGTTATGTACTTTTTAATTACCTGGCGCTTCAAGGTACGAAGAGTGATTAAACATTCCTCCCCAGTAAGTGTTTATTCAGTACACTGAGTGTCCCATCTGCTCAGGAGCAGCAAACCAGCACAACAAAGCATCAAAAGTGATCTTTAAGAGTGGAGCTCGCCTCTCCAATTACCTTGCAGTTTTTCTAGCCTGACAGTGAGGCTTCCCATCATACCCACACTGGTAATAAACAAACTCCTTATTCTACCAGTAGGATCCAGATGCAGCCCCCGTGGTAGCACACAGCCTTGTGGAAGCAGAACAGTGACTGCAGTGCGTGGACACCCTGCAAACAGCTGCAGCATCATCCACAGAGGGGTGGCAGAAACAACCTGTCTCTATCAGAATACTAACTAAAATAGGAAAGGAGCAGAGAATGATTTCAAAAGTACACTGAAGAACTGCTCTACTTAGTTGCAAACAATTTTGACTGTATCTGCCTTTGGAAAGTTACTCATTTTTGTTTACAAGGATATTTAGAGTGGTTCTAACATTTTGTTCAAAATCTCTCCAAATCCTGCTGTGAACAAATGTTTGTGTTACAGACTACAAAATTAAGGGCTTTAGTGTTAATCACTCTCTTGCTGCACTGACAGACAAAATATATTAAAAACTCAAAGACTAAAATGACAGTGATTTAAATCTGTCAAATATAGTGGTTAAGTATTGTTTTTAGAAAGGCATGCAGAACGTGAAAAACTTTTTTGATTTGAAAAATTCAGATTTAATCTACAGCCATTAGTGAGCCATTTAACCAGTCACAGAAACGCATTCTATGTGCTTAATGATGTTTCTTTTCCCCCAGATGTTTTCTGGCAAATAGGGAATGTGGCACTTACTTGTACATGACAGAAACATGCCTTACTTCCCCATAGCACCTAGGAATCCTATTCCCCTCCATTTCGTTCCATCCTGGAAACTGGTGTGCACTGCAAAGGATATTTTAAGGATCATATGCCAGGCACAAGCAGCTCTGTGCTGGCTTTGCACGTGTTCTGAACTAGCTTAGTGCAAGCTAACTCTGGCTCAAAAGCTGACTGAGCTGCCAGCTACAGCTCCAAGCCTTGTTCTGCTGGCACAGCGGTGCAGCTGAAGGCTCAGGGTCCTTCTGAGAGCACCCTCCATGCTCCAGACTTTGAGTGTGCTAAAATAAAAGCAGCTGAAAACTGAAACCTCCATTGGCATCATCCACAGTTTTAACAAAAGCATTTATCACACTACCTTTTTCGCTGCCACCAACAGATACAGGCAAGCCCAGAATCGCAAAAGCTCTCATATTTGCATTTATTTCTCTTTGTGGGTCATTCTGGGGCTGCAACATCCCATCCCTCAAGGAGCTACAGTGAGGGTAAGAGCCCTTTGTCTCCTTTCCTGAGATGCTTGCCTTGGCAGCCAGAGTTAGTGGCCCAGGTCTCATCCTGCACAGGGTACAGCTCCCTTGCAGCCACTAACAGCCCTGCTCAGCCCTTCCACAGCAAGGGAGTCTTCACACACCCATTTCCACTGACTGGCACTAAACTTCCACCTCACATTCTCTTTTCTAAGACAGCTCTTTCTCTTGAAATGTACACCATGTGGCAAGACAACAACATGGGATGCAATTGCACAGCTTTGACATTCTGATTGCTTTGGACATGGGGCATACGTGTTTTCCCCCACAAATGGAATTTTGATGAGCTTTACAAGTCCTCTGGACAGAAGAATATTCATCTCTTTAAGGAGAATTACATGCTTAGGAATTTTAGGATTTGGTTATTTTGATCAAATTCATTCTTCCCAAGAGCAATTAAATTGAAAAATTATGTCTGATGAGATCTGAACCCTCTTTGCAAATGTTTAGAGAAAGCAGGCCCTGCAGCACCCTGACACAATGGAAGCAAAATTTCTTATCACCTTTGCAACCTGCAGAATTCAGCTGCAGCTTTGGGAAATTTACATTTTCATCTTTTTGCTAAGTCTTGCCTTGGCACATTCTCATTTCTCAGAGTCCATACCCCCTGAAGTCTTTTATCAGCACACTATTTTAGCCTCTAAAACTGTCACCTTTGCACTCAGGGTTTATATGCAAGTGACACGTGGCCATGTTAAAAACAAACATGGGATGATGACTGGTAAGCCACAACCATAAATTTAAGTTCACAGGCTTTCAAAATATTTTTCCTTTAACACTTTGCAAGTCAGTTATACAGTGTTAATGCCTATTTGACAAAACTAGCTGCCCATTTAAAAAAGCCCAGTTTTTTTTCTTAACACATTAAGGAAAGTAAAACTAATTGTAGCTGCTTCTGGCACACAAAAAGATTACCGAGATGAGCTAAAAGACAGCTACAACATTTAAAGGAAATGAAGTCACTTCCTATCAGTTGCTTTAACTGCCCTTGGATACCACAGGATCTCTCCTTGGGCACAGTACAGTGATCCTCACCTGAAGACACTCACAGCTCTACTTCCAGGATAGCTAAAAGTCATCCACAGACTGCCAGGAAAGCTGCCATCCACACAGCAGCTGTGGAAGAGAGCACTTCCTCATGGCCAGAACATGGAAAGGCAACAAACTAGCAGGTCTGTGGCAGGACTGAAGTGAGAGGTGACAGGATGGTCCCCACCTTGCAGAAGAGACGTGCCAACGGGAATGGTTTCAGGAACGTTGTCTCTGCTGTAAATGGAGTGCTGGAACTCAGGAGAACAGTCATTTTCATCAGTGATATGGACCATGACCTGAGGAAAAAGGACACATTGAGAGTGGATTTTAGGTTCTACACTGCTAAAGGAGCACCTCTTTCTGGACACTGCAGTGGCACTCAGTGCTTTTGCTGCTGTCCCATCCTTACACCTCTGATGCTATTCTTCTCACACTACTCCTGTAACACACAGAGAAGAGTTTTCTCCTCCACTCCCAAGATGGGCCTGAAAGCCAAAAAGTAATACGAGAGGTATTTGCAGAGCCCAGATGTGAACCCAGATTTCTGCCTGTACTACAAGGCTCCCCCCTGCCCAGCATCCTCACGGGGCTATCCATCTGTGTAACTGCAGACCATGGGTAGGAGTGAAGAGATTCCTGTACCTCCGTCACACTGCTGAGAGTGCTCTCAGCCTCCACGGCTCTCAGGAGGAGGTGGTAGAGGTGGTGCTCGCTCTCGTAGTCCGCGGGGTGGGTCAGGCTGAGCTCTCCACTCTCTGGCCTCACCCGGAAGAGCCCAGAGGGGTTTGTCAGGAGAGCGTAGGAAAGAGGCTGGCTCTGGAAAGAAACAGCCTCAACAACTGCTACTCTGCAAAGAACGAGAGAACAAGCCTTTGCTTCAAAACAATAACAACAAAAGCTGTCTCCTCAGCACCTAGAGGAGCATAGGATGAGGAAAGGTGTCTTGCTCACTCTCTGTCAATGCTTGGCTCAGTTTTGTATCCAGACTGGAAACCACTTTTGCTACAGGGAGCTCATCTACCTTCTCTCACCAAACTTATTCACTGATATAGTAGTGCTGAAATAAAAACTCATTTTAACCCCCACTAACATTAAAACATCTTTTTCTTCCCTATTGTAGCCTTTGAAATACTTGACAACAGTTACTGGTTTACCCCCAGTTTCTCAGTTATTCAGGAATAAGCCTATTATTATATAGACCTACTATACTTCTCTGAGTTTCTCTGTAGTTGTATATTTAGAAAATAAATGGGTTTAGACATAGATGGGAAACCCATGGAGCACAGGGCTTTCCAGATCCTGCTGTCCACCTTGGCAGGATATCAAAGGAATATTTGCCTCCCTACTGTGACTTATGTTTTGAAGCTCCACCTCTCACACCAGTCTTTCACCAGCATAATACACTTTTAGCTCATCTCACTGAAAGCTCCTGCGAAGTAGAGAAATTTCCCTCCTCCTTCTCATTCAGTCTCTCTTAAGGATTAGTGGCACATCTCCAGCAATTTTTTCCTAGGTCATCAGTTTATTTTGAGGTTTCCTGCTCCTTAGAGACCTTATGGCACTGTTCCACCTGCTCCTTAGAGGCCTTAAAGACCATTCTGCTCTCAAGTGGCTGAACAGTGACAATGAACCCAGAGCCAGCTCGAGAGCATCTCCCCACTGTGGCTTGGCTTAGCCACTCTCCATGCAACAGCAGAGCCCCTTGGAGACTGAGCTTTATCTCTTTGTACTTCACACTGCTGCTGTTATCTCAAGAGTCTGGCAATGACTTGTCTTTCTGGAAATTTAAATACAAGTCAAACAGGACACAAACAACTCCAGATCTGGTTAATTAAAAGAGTGTTTTTCAAGCATTTGTTTAAATCACTAGGAGATGCATAGCCAGTAGTTTTGTTGTTCTAATTCACTATGCAATGCACTAAAACCCCAAAAGCATTAAAATAATTCCAGCACCCCAGACTACATGTGACACATGGAGACTCATGTCACACTGGAGAAACATCAAAATAGGCCTAATTTTTTTAGAAAATGCAACATTATTTTTAAAGTGTGATAGACAAATGCATATGCATGGCCCTAAGAAGCAAAACCACAACAGTTTCACCCTGTTGTGCTCTGTGAAGCTCCTCTCAGACTGCAGGGAGGGAGTCACCCAACCACGTACAACTCACTTTTCTCCTGCTGGAGTGTTTTCAGGGACAAACACGCTGTAGGACATGTTAGTGAACTGCGGAGGGCGGGAGCCGGCCAGGATGGAAACGGAGGCGTAGGGGCTTCTGTTGCCCTGCTCATCAGAGGCTTCCACAGTCACCACATATTCCTTGTTCCACGTCAAAGGCAGACCAGTGGTCATGATCATGCCAGTGTCCTCATCCACTCGGAATCGCTCTTCACCACCTACCAACACATGCACAAAGCTGCTCTGAGACGTGCCCCACAGCAAGAACATTGGCACCTTCACCATTTCAAAGTAAGCCATCCTCAACTCATCCACCTCTGTCCTTGTATGCACTACTTTTTACCTTTCCAGTTGTCCACCTTATCTTTTACTCACACTGTTTTGTTGACCAGCAGGGTAAAAGAGACAAGAACAAGTAAGAAATGGAGCCTTAAGCTAACAGTAAAGCTGCCATCAATTTCAAAATAAGCGAAGAAAATGGCAAAAAATATTCCCATCCATGTAACTTTTACTTACAGCACTTCCAGCTTCTACTTGCTGTATCTTTAAGGATTCCCCAAGGGAAAAATTTACCCATGAAATTGTAAACTTGGTAAGAAATATTTGCAACTAAACGGAATTTCACCTTTTGTTTTCAGACTAGCCCTACCTGCAATGAGAGCGTAGATTATGGCAGCAGAGGTGTTTCCAGGGCTGCTGCAATGTGCAGTGAGCTGGTAGACGAGCGCGCCTTTGCGCGCATCGGGGTCGACGCGTGCCAGGTACGGGTACGGGTACATGGCCCAGGACAGCAGCTCCTCCTCTGGGGCAAGGAGAGTCACGTGGCAGAGGTACCAGTCATCATCTGCAAAACACGCACGCATTGCTACACAGCTTGGGCACCAACTTAACGTTCAGGTCTTGTCCATCAGTATCTGTAAACAAACTGAGAAGGAAGCTTCCGCTGCAAAGGACATGTAGAGATTTAATCACACTATTTTTTACCTCGAGGGAGACCTATATTCAAGCCTTTTTAATTCACAGCAAGTGAATTAAACAGATGCTAAAGGCATATATGGGCTTCTTGAAGAAATTTTCCTAAGCACATTTGTGTTCTAAAAGCGGCCTTAAGATCTGACTTCCAATTAAAAAGAATATATTATGGAACATAGAGAATAAAGTTGAATAAAAAGAGAAACTAAATGTAGAAAGGGGGTATGTAGAAAGGTACACAGGAGAAATCTACATTTTCTGCCTGCTAAAATATGATCACATACTTCAACAAACTGCACTGAGGGTGCAGGTCTGTTAAGGGCTACACCACTACACAATGAAACACGCACCCAGGTGTATGTGTCTCTCATACAGGAAACCCTTCAGCTTTGCCTTCAAGAAGGCCATTTCACACAGGATGGAAGAAGGCAGGAGCACATGGACAAAACCAGCACCAAAAGCAAGAAGTAAGCAAGAAATTCCAAACAATTTTAGGTATGCGTCTCAGGGATGTGATACTAAATAAAAGGCTACCCACAGATAGACATTCCCTGACACACCAGACCTGTACGTACAAGCAGCCTTACCCCACAGTAAAAATACATGCTAGACAAATTTCCCAGAGATAATCATTCCCAGGAAGGAAAAAACTTAACTGAACTTTTGTGGGGTTTTATAGTATTTAAAATCATTTAAGACATGGTTTCCTTAGTTCTCTTATATTACATGGTTTCTGGTTTTCTCATGTACCAGCACTGATTACAGGAGAACATTAGTTCACTTTTTTTTCCTCTGTATTGCTGTGTAGGACAAGGCACAACCCACAGCATGAGGTTGCAGCTCCTAAGAGCAGCTGGAGCAGTCACTATTTTATCTATAGCCAGGAAGGAGGGTTGGCAAATACATGTCCTAATTCAGCCCATTACAGACAGTGTTATTTTGCTAGTAAAGGGATGAAAACTTGTAGGCATGAGCATTTAAAGATATTTTTGTTCATTTATTGGTCTAATTCAGGCAGTTCTAATTTCTGCAGAGATTGAATATCTAGTCAAGTATTTTTCCCTTATAGTGAAACTTGGAGAACTATTTTAAAAATTGAAATTATACAGATTATTCTTAATATTGCTCCATGTAGGTGATCCAATTGTTAAGTACCAATCAATAATATGGTCCTAATCCTGCTGCAGGTATTGTAAAACCCACCAAAAGTCAGCAGTAAAACAGAGATTTATGTTTTAGAAAAGACAGACAAGGGAACAAATTTTACTGAGTTCAGAACAGCATGACAGGAAAAATATTTGCGTGGCTCAAATTAACCATAATTTTCTGGACTTTTAAAAACACTCCACCTTCCCCTCTATGAAAGGTGTATTTAGATAGAAACATAAAAGAATTTTGATTGAAAAAGACTCTAAGATGATCAAGTCCAACCATTAACCTGGTACTTTCAACTTCACAACTAAACCTGGGATTCACCATCCCTGGAAATGTTGAAAAAGCATGTGCACATGGCACTTGAGGACATGAATGAATGGTGAACATGGTGCTGGTGCTAGGTTGACAGTCAGACTTGATAATCCTAAAGATCTTTTTGAACCTTAAGAATTCTACAATTCAATGAAACCATGTCCCTAAACGCCACATCCACATGTCTTTCAAATACCTCCAGGATGGTGATTCCACCACTTCCCTGGACAGCCTGTTCTAATGCTTGGCAACCCTTTCTGTGAGAAATTTTTTCCTTAATTTTTTCCTTAATATCTAACCCTCCCCTGGCACAACTTGGGGCCATTTCCTCTTGTGCTGTCACTTGTTACTTGGGAGAGGAGACCGAGCCACTCCTGGCTACAATCTCCTTTCAGGCAGTTACAGAGAGCAATAAAATCACCCCTGAGCCTCCTTTTCTCCAGGCTAAACACCCCCAGCTCCCTCAGCCATTCCTACAGGAGTTGTGCTCCAGCCCCTTCCCCAGCTCTGTTTCCCTTCTCTGAACACGCTCCAGCTCCTCAATGTCCTTCTTGTACTGAGGGACCAGAACTGGACACAGCACTCGAGGTGTGGCCTCACCAGTGCCCAGTACAGAGGGACAATCCCTGCCCTGCTCCTGCTGGACACACCATTGCTGACACAGGCCAGGATGCCATCGGACTTCTTGGCCACCCTGGCACACACTGGCTCATGCTCAGCCCTCACTGGACCTTGGTAAAACTGTGACACTTAGCAAAGCCTCAGATCACAGACTGATGGGATGGGTGAGGGTGGCAGGACCTCTGGAAGTCATCTGGTCCAACCACTCAGCTCAGGCTGGGCTACCCAGAGCTGGCTGCTCAGAAAAATGTCCACAAGGCTTCTGAATATCTCCAAGGAAGGAGACTCCAAAGCCTCCCTGGGCAATCCAGTGAACTAGTGCCCGTGTCAAGAAAGACATGGACCAGCTGGCAAGTGTCCAGAGAAAAGCCAAGAGCACAACCAAAAAGAATGCCTTTCAAGAGAGGTGAAAAGACCTGGAGATTTTCAGGAGACTGCAAGAGACATGCAAGCAGTGATACAAGAGGCTTAAGGACTAAGGTATGAAGTCAGTCAGCTGTTCTGTAAGCTGCAAACCAAGAGATAATTAACTCTTATTCTGAAGGAAAAGACTGGCACTAGATGTTGGGCACGGAATCCCTCAGCATGTTTTTAACTGCAAGGACAATGGAGCCCTTGGTAGTGGCCAGAGAGATGAGACAGCCTCCACCACTGAGATCTTTAAGACCTGACTAGACAAATATCTGCTGGCAATCACTTTGTTGTGACAAAACCTGCCCCTAGGCAGGGGCACAGGACCAGCAAGACTGTTAAATCCTTTCCATCACACATTAATCTCCCTGCCCTTCAGCTTTTGCATCTCATTGATTTTTGAGACTTATATGTCCACATGTCACTGATTCCCCTGCAGCTTCAAGGAACTTCTGACATAAACATTCTTTGGACTTTGTGTTTTATCTTTGCTGTTTGCTTAAGGGTAAGAAGTGAGAAAAGGAGTGAATGGCAGTCTAGAAACATCCAGCACCACACATGAAAGGAAAAACACGGGATGAAGCCAAGCCTGGAGGGCTGTAGTACAGCAGCAGGGGTAATAAACTTCAGCTATAGGGTAGCTCATCTTTCTGCAGCTGAGACCTGGCTCTCTCCTTCAGGCCCTCAGCATTTATTTCAGATTTTCAGACTTAAAGCTGTTTTCTCCATGCAAGTAAACAAAATTTAAATTGAAGCAACCAGCAAGAATGCTGACAAAACAGTCCAGTATATCTATATAGATTAGAGCTCTAATTCTAGCAAGGCATAAATGGAAGAAAATATAGTTACAAAGAACAGATTTTACCAATTCAAGTCCAAAACCCTAAAAAAGCAGTGTTGAACACGGTCTGGAGAAACAGGAGGTCAGTCAAACAGCACTAATTAACCCTATCATCCAGAGAGAGCTGTTCAGAAGCAGCACTATCAGTAGGGACGTTTCTGTTCTGGTCATTCCCCTTTGCACACACACCAGGTGTGAGAAACTCAAGGATTTTAAGGTGTTACAGACACCTGGCAATCAGATACTGTGTAAAATTATCACACTGTCTTGAAACAAGTCAGTGAAACAAAACCAGCCTTGACAAAGTAGAGTTTTTCCCCAGGAATGCATTGGGTTTTCAACTGTCATTGCTGCAAAAGCATCGACAGATCAAGCCTCTGAAATCAATAGTGGTTTATTTTGTTCCTAACACAACCACAGCATCCTATTAAATCAGAATGCAACATCACTGGGTGATGTTCACCCAATTTTGTCAATGTGAATTATCCACTGCAAGGAAGGAAATGATCAGGAAACCAGACTATCAACAAGACAGTCTGGCCTCTGCACCACTCGTTGGGAAGAGCCTTGGTAAGATCAGTGTGGAAGAGAACACTAAGGAGTGCTGACTTTCCTGGAGACACTGGCACATCCCCAAGGCTTCAGCTTTACCTCCTGCTTACATCTAAAAAAGACATGTAAACAAAAGGGATGCCAATCAATCACCAGTTAAGAGCACCCTAAGTAAAAATGTTAGGATTTAGCAAGTGCAAGAGTGGGGGGAATGAAGAGATGCTAAGTTTGTGTCTTGGAGTGCTAAACACTCTTCAGCAGCTCAGAGCACATACACCCACACCTTCCTGGGACAATAATATGAAAGCAAAGGAACTGGAAAGGGTTTTGAAACTGCAAGTGGCTATTCTTGCAAGCCTGTATCAATTTCACTCCTTTGATCATTTTGTTTCCTCCCTCACCAGAAGAAGAAACATAAGAGAAGAGAATGTCTTTTCCTAAGATTAGAATTAGAGCTGCACTGGCTGATTGAGGGGACTAATGCTGGAAAATTAAAAACTAAAAAGTGTGCATAAAAAATGGTAGTATGTGTTTCTATCCCCTCAGGCAAAAAAAATCATTTGAATTGAAAAGAGAGAGTGTGGTACGTGAAGAAGTGTCGGCAGTGCCCAGGCTGAAACAGAACCCCAAGGTGGGATGCCTAGAGAGCCCCCACTGTGCTGCCAGCCCACAGCTCGAGTCCCCAGTGCAGGGCAGGACATCAGGAGCTTTGGCTCATCATTGAACCATGGCCAGGAAATCTCCACCTGAGAAATGGTTAAATGCTAAACCCCCCTTGTCATCTTCTGGACCATAGGCATAATCTACTTGGGCATACTTAAACCAAAATTTCTTGTGGCAGTACTTGATCTTTAACCAGAGTTCATTATCACTTTCAGAAATGTTTTTCCCCCCTGCATTTTAATGATATCATTAGTGATATTTCCACAGTCATACTGTCCACTGTGCCACTCTGTCCTGCCCAAGGGGCTTTCAAATCTGGTGCTAAATTATTCCTACAAGCCTGAACATCAGCAGCTGGCCAGAAGAGGAGCACCCCCAATGAAGGTATGAGGTAAAGGAGAAGAGAAAGCAGCTTTAACTTGGTCTTAACTTGGAGGAGCAACCCAGCCAGCAGCACCTACGATGCCCATGCCTCTGCCCCAGCTACAGCATGTGCTGCCACCGCCCCGGGAGAAGTGCAGGGGCACCAAGAAGCTCTTACAGTGGGGACAGCCTTCACAACACAGATCTCCCCCTCAAAACAGAAGGCTTACTTTTATGAATTTCTTTTCCCCAACTCCCTTAAGAGAAGTTGTATGGGAGCACCTTTAGTCCAGCTAGTCTGCTGTCATGAACATGATGGATCAGCTCCAACTGAAACATTGATGAGAGATTCCTGGGTGTGATGCTTTCATTAATTAACAGATTTGGTGTCTCACAAGTACTCCTAAGGTTTGGGTACAATGCCCAGGAGTAACACATTCCTTTGCAACATACTAGGACACTGACTGGACTCATGTAGGAGCAAGCAGTGAGTACTGTGTCCCGAAGGCAAGGTAACACCCTCACCATCAGTCCTGGAAATAGGACTCTTTATTCCCTTGGAAGTTCACAAACCCCTGCAGCAGCCTGGGCATAAAGAGCCCACAGCCACAGCACAGCTGGGCAATGGGACTGTGCCAACTGCCTCAGCTAAAGCTTTGCTAATTTCCATTTTCTCTCCTCAGTTAACCACAACCAGCAAGCTTGAAAAAGCAGCCTGCAGGGATCATTTTGCATTATATCTATTACATATTTCTTAATAATAGACACCAGCACTGGGACACATTTTCTATGTACACACATCCTCACCCAGGATGGGTTTGGGAGGCAAGGTCTTGCTTTTCTCAGCACTACCTTGGGACTCACCCAGTGGGACCATCAGGCTGAAAGGCAACTGCAGGTGCCTCTGCACACACAGACAGCAAAGGAAAATGTTCAGCCAATTTTTCCCTTTCTGTGTGAGTGCACAGCTGCAGTGGGTACCTCCATCTCATGGGGTGTCTGAGAACCACAGCATTTGTCAGGCAGCAAAGATCATTTCCTCAGGCAGATAACCGCGCACCACAGGAAGAGCTGCAGGCAGTTACAGGAACAGGCCTTCAAAATCCATTGTATTTCTGCTGCTATCACATCATCTTGCCTGTGGTGTCCTCCTCTAGTTTTTCAAATCTGTTTGAATTTTGGTCTGTTTCCAGAGGAAAGCTCTGAATCACTCTCAGAGCTGTGATTATAGAAGTAGCATTTCTGCCTCAACCCTTAAATCAACTGGATCTGCCAAGAGCTGCTCCTTACCACACAATCAGGAGAATTAGAAACACAGCACCACAGAGAAGGTAGGAGGCACAACAGTTTACAGGATCTCAAAAGCTTCCATATAGCAGAATTCCACATAAAAGAAGTTTTTATTACAGTTTGCCATGTTGACAGCTGACTAATCCTCAGTAAAAATGTTATTAAATACTATAAAACATAATTATTTGCAGGCACATCAGTTGATGAGGAAGTCAGATCACACCAACATAGTAAGAGCAGCTGAGGAGTCCACAGCACAGAGGGCATTTGGGGGATTTTTTATGGCTTTTTAAAAAAGGAAAGTGCAGTAAGACCCAGCTACAATCATGTCTTCTTGTCATCCTACCCAGCACAGCACTTGCTCTTCCTCATTGAAGTGCCACTTATTAAGTTTAAAGTCGTTTGTGTGGGACATAATAAAGTTTTTGTTCCTGAGAGGCTGTAGCAAAGACTGATTGCTTCAGTGGTTAGGAATCACTTTGCTTTGGTGTTCAGTTTTCCTGTGAAAAACTACAGGCATTTATCAGTTGTCCTTTAAAATAGTTAAGTCTCTGAAGGTTTTTCAAACACTTTTAAAATAAAAAGTTGCTTGCTGAGGCTTCATGCAGTAAGAGCTGTTTCTATGACCATACTTAGAGTCCATTAACTTCTTTCCAAACACTTAAAAAGTTCATGTCACCAGCAAAACAGAATCATTTTAGGACAGCAAATGTGTTTGATATGTACCAAAAGATGCCAAAAAGCTTTGCAACGTTGGCTTTACCCCTTTAACCCCCCTGGGTGCAGGTGTGAGGAGCAGCTCAGACCCAGCAGCACTCACAGGGGGGTTTGGAGCAGCAGCCCCCAAAGGAGCTCTGTGCTGGCTGCCCTGCTGTGCCTCAGAAATGAGAGGGTAAAGTTGCCAGATTACCTCCCAGGTCTCATTATATTCTGGATTTCTAAACAGATCCTCTTCCACGGGCATGGCCCTTGACACTTGGCTGCTTCTCTCTCCCAGATCAGTGTCTGTGCCACACAGGTTTCCACCCACAGGAACCAATGGCTCCTTGCTCTGCTGTCATCAAGCATTGCTTTTAGGGCATTCCATCAGCAACATTCATGGCAGAAGCAGAATTCCAAGCCCTTTCCATCAGCCTGTTTAGTCAGGTCAGGTTTTTAAAGGCTTTTCTTAAACTTTCTGCTTTAACATTTTCTTAACTTTTGGGCAGGTTCCAGCCTCAGGCCAGCCTCGGTGCTCAGCCTGCATTACTGCAGCAGCCAGGGTGTGACTGGGGCAGCAAGGAGCCCCAGTGCCTGCCCCAAAACAGCAGCTGCCCTCTGGGGAGGACAGAGCTTTCCAAGCCCACTGGGGACACACGAGCAGGAGCAAGCTCAATTCCATTTCAGTCGTGGCCCCAGAGAGAGGGCTTTGTGCACATCTGCCATGGGGAGCTAATATGAACAGACTGCTGTGCAAATGGGGTCTGTGTGAGGTTTGGGCCTCCCATGTGTAAGGCAGGTGTGTAAAGGCAGCCCCAGCTCAGGTGGCTCCTGCCAGTAAATGAAAACCAAACTCTGCTGGGCCCTGCACAGTGCTCCTGGCACATGAGGCAGCACCAGGAGCTTGCAGGGCTGTTTCTGGCATGGTGCAGCTTTGATCTGGATCTAAAACCAGATTTTTAAATGCCTTCCTGCTGATGAAATGCAAGAAAAACTCAGAAATACTAAATCATAGTCTGTATAAAAGGATTCAAGATGCTAATCTTAAGAATAAAGGGCTGAATGTTCTATTTTTAAGGTCTCCCACTGCTTTTCTCTCAAATTTGTTATGCTAGAGGTTTTCTCATGGTTTAAATAGCTTGTGTAACTTACAAGAATACTTGTAACATAAGCTTTACATTTACCTCGTCAGTTTTAAGCTTTTTGTAGCTTCTCAAAATTAATGACTTTGTCAGACATTCTTAAGACTAATTTATAGCCTCTGGACCATTATGTATGTTTTTTTTTTTTTTTTAACAGCAAGGTTTTTCCAAAGATATTTGCAGACATGGTAAAGTAATAACCTTCATCCCAGAGCTTGCTCTTTCATCCAGTGAGCCCTGGCCATTAAAGTGGTTTCATAGGTTAAGTGAAGCAAGCTTTTTCTCTAGGTACCTGAATTTGGAGGCACACTAATGACATCCACAGATGGTTCTAATCAGTCTGATACCAGGAGGAAACACCCCCCTCAGCCCAGGAAAAAAATAAACAAAAAACCAGCACAGCAGCATATAGTGTATAGTGTGACCTCAATAGCTGATCAAGTCAAGTTTTGTTTCTGGAGTGAGACTTATTTTCAAAAAATGTCAGGAGGTGACAGGAAGCAGTGGGACATTTCTGGCTCTGTTAAAAAAAAAAAAAAAAAAAAGAAGAAAAAAACCCCAAACCTAAGCTATGTCTTGTTTTGAAATCACAGCCAGCAACATACATTAATTACTTGTCAGTTTTACAAAAGCTGTATTACGTGGATTGAAAGGTTTCTCTTCCCAGTAGGCATCCTGGTGGAAGTTTCCTAAGAATGTAGAAGGGACTCAAACCACATATTCTTTCCATGTGCAGTATTTACAGGAACGTGAAGATCTGACAGAAGTCTCTTTAAAATGCAGTTTGCTTCCAGTGAGTCATTAGAGTTCAAAGCTCTATTCTCACATTCTCATATTCACTCTATGCCCATATTCTACCCTAAAACACTGCACTGAAGGAACTGCATTACACTACAGCCTCCTCAGATTTAAGATCCATCTCCATGGAATTCACTTATAGTAGTAAACAGTTGCTATCCCACCTGAAAGAGAGCAGGGAATGAGAAATCCATTCACCTCCAAAGCCAGGAAAATACTGAACAGTTGCAACTGTTTTACTCACTTCAGTCTAAAACTACCTGCTGGTGTTCACCCCTCTCTGATCTCTTGAAGCATCCCAGAGTTAAGGGGCTGCTGACACCAACCCTTTAACCTTTCAGGGCACTGCAGACACATGGCAGGGGAAGAGATGTGTCTTGCCATGCTTTCTTTGAGTTCCTATTGTTGCCAAACAAAATCACCCTCTGTAGATAATGGAGTGACTTCCTGCACAGATGTTTTCAGTTAGAGAGCATGTGGGGTGTATCTGCAGTGTGAGTGTGTGCAGGAACATGGACATCTCCCACTGGCTCTCACTACTCCATGCCAAGGCAATGTGCACTCTGTAAGCCCTTTGTGACAGGCTCTTAAGTTTAAACGAAATAAAAAAACCAAACCAAACAAACAAAAAAACCAAACCAAAAAAGAAAAACCAAAAACAAAAAACCAGAAAAGCCCCCAAACCAAACCAAGGAGAGAGCTAAAAGTCTTCTAGAGTTGGAGAACAGGGGTAAGAAATTGCTTTTTGAAGCATGATAGACAAAATCCTAAACCTCAAAATTCTACACAGTGTGCACCAGGACCTATTTCCAGCATCAGAGAGGGCAGCTGAGAGGGCAGAAGAGGAAACAGCATCTGCACAACCTACCCTGCATAAGTTGGTATGAGAAGGATGAAAACCTGTGTAGGTACTTGCAGGTGTGCATGAACAGACATGGGAGAGAAAGGGAGCTTCAACTCAGGTTCCTCACCACCCCCAGCTTTCCATACTCTGGCTACACACTGTTCTGATGGTGCAGTCAGTGTTCCCAGGACGTGAAATGTCCCCAAAAAAAAATCTGTGAGAAATGCCTGCAACTCATACCTTTGTATCAATGCCTTAAGATTTAGCTTTCATATTTTTCAGATTCTGCACTGCTGTATTGTGTAACTGTGAACTTCATGTAGTGTTAGCAAGTTCTCCTCACAGTTTAGTTAGACAAAACAATCCTTTTCCAGCCTGAGGAACCAAGGACACCACTGCAGCTTCGGTAAACAATTCACCATTGTTTACCAAAAAGTGCAAACAATGGTGAATTGAAGAAAGCAACCTAGGAGGATGGGACTTGTTTAAACTCCAGGTCCAATCCATAACTATCCACGCACAGAGCCCAGAACTGCAAGGTTTGACAGACAGATGGAGGCTGCCAGATTCCTAAAGAAGATGCAAACTGCTCTGTGGAGGTAAATAAGACAAGCCACAGAAGTTGTGCCAACACCTTTACCATGCACAGTCCACATACACGTGTATATTCAGTGGGAGAGCAGCTGTGCTGTCACAGTGCCTGCTACAGAGTCCCCACAAACAGATGGCAGCCCCCTCCCTATCGCCGCTGTGTGTGCTACTGAGCACTGGGAAGATTCAGGTTTTTGTACTCTGCTCTCAGTTTTATTTCAGTATTTCAACTGCACACAGAAATACCTTGTCTTGCTAGGACTGCTGTTGCAGGAAACTGTGCTCTAAGTTACTATCTGACCTACTGTTTAATTTTTTTAAAGCTTATTTTTTAAAAAAGTGTTCTTTTCTTGAAAAAAAAAAAGGCAAATGCATCCAAAACCCCAAGACATACGCTTCCCTGGAGAAGCAGCACCTGTGAAATGCCTAAGTCCATTCATGTTTTTTATGTAAGAGATGGCAATTAATAAAGGTCTGATAGCTTTGTTTTTCAATTAAAGAGATTATTAAAAGTTTGGCACATGTTCCATAAAATTGATTGCTTTGTGAGTGATTTTTAATTACATTCAGTAAGAGACATGAGGAGAAATGAGGAGCAGACCAAAGTCAATTCTGTTTGACTTTTGACAGTTCACCAGGTCTCTTCAGATTAAAAAAATGGATGCTCAAATCCTTCACCATTTCACCATACTTGTGTAAAATTATTAGACAGAAAAACATCCCAAGTATGTTGCTGTACAAAGTTATGAGAGAGTTTTGATTTTCAAAGTAGCTTAAAGGAGTGCCTAAATGACCTTGTCCCACTTGATCATTGAATTCCTTTCTCCCTGAGGCTCATCTGTTGTCAATAGATTATTAGCACACAGACAGTGGTAAAAACATGATGTGCACCACCAGATTGGAGAGGACAACACAATCATATGTTGAACACTGTTCACAAGGTTATTTGCTCTCATTATGAATTAGCAAGACAGCCAAGCTGTGTGTCCCATTTCCAGCCCCATCTTTAGCTTCAATGAGAAGTTCTACTTTAAACATAAGGTGATTTGTTTAAAGTTAGTAGCTGGAAATACTGTGCAGAGTTTTTCTAATGTTAAATGTCTGTCGCTTGCACAACACATCCCATTGCTGCAAGAGTAAGTCTCTCAGGCAGCAGCTCTGGACTCACAGATTGCACACAGCAGTCTGGTGAAGATCACAGTCCCCAGCATGCTTCAACACATTTGTTTTCCTCCCAGCTCTATGTTTCACATTTCCTGAGCACTAGACTGTAAAATTCATTGATGTAAATAAATATTCCCTCTTTTGGTTGCAAGCATCGAAGAAAAAAAAGCAAACAATACAAAATAAACCCAAGGAAATGATAACCAGTTGCATTATTAGCGACCTGAGCTGCACTTACAAACACACTCTAAATCTTTCTCTAAGATGAAAGTAGCAGATGGAAAGGATGGCTCTTGCAACCATAACACACCTCAAGCTTTATGTGGTTTAAGAAGTTTATCAAGTCTAGCCATTTTCTTTGCTGTCCTACTAGGAAAACCGTACACAACAGTATATGAACTCTTGACATACAGGTGTAACTACAGTATCTCCATTCAGTTCTCTACATCAACTCCTAGGATTCCTGATTCAGATTTTTTTTTCCTTTTTCTTGTCCTAAGCTCGCTGACATCTCTTCTGTAAGGAGTCCTTTCCCTTCCCGTGCGCTGCTCTCCAGGACCGCGGCTGACTCCCAGCACCATTCCGCGCGGCTCAGGGTGGCACGTCTGTGAGTGCCCGCACCCAGGACAGCGTCACCTCCTCCTCCTTCCCAGCTCCTTCCAGCAGAACCAGGGCGGCAGGAGAGGCTCCCTGCTAGCTGCCCGCACTATGAAACCAGCCCTCTGTTGTGGCGTGGTCCCTTCTTTACCGGGCCCTAATTGCTTGTTAATCCCTGAGCAGACGCCTCTGGTCCCACAAAAGTGAACCTACTGTGACAACAATTCCTTACAAGACACCATAGCCGAAACATCATTCCCTTCATTTCCAGCTGCTCCTTCAGAGGCAAGAGGCCGAAGCTCTGCAGACGGTACCGGGGAAGAGCCGGCACATTCCCACGCCACCCTCCGAGCTCCCACAGCCGGGGGGCAGCTCCCGCAGCCGCCTGAGCCTCTGCGCGCCCCACGGAGAGCAGCATCACCGCGGCTTCATGTCCTCGAGTGGCAAATGCCCAGCACGGCCGTGCCTGGTCAGCATCCCCCTCCTTCGGGGCAGCCCTTCATGCCCATCCGTTCCTTCTGCGGCCATCCCGACCCACTCGCGGCAGCGCCGCGGGGAGAACCGACTCCATCCCGGCCACCCTCGCCGTCCCCTCCCGGACCGCTACCTCCTCCGCCGCCGCGGTGCACCTTGACCAGCACCTCCGCCCGGCCGCCCGCTCGCAGCTCCCGCCGCAGGTAGAGCCGCCCCGACGTCCTGTCGATCCCCACGGGGGCGGCACCGGGAGAGGCCAGCTCGAACCAGCCGCCCGCCGCCCGCTCTCGGCTCCTCGGGACGGTGAAGACGGTGTCGCCCACCCGCGCCCCGGGGGCCAGGCGGGCCGTGAAGCGCCGGGCCCCGGCCCCCGGCGGCTGCAGCGAGCGCGCGGCCCCGCCGCCGGCCCGCGCCGCCCGCCGCCCCCGCCCGCGCACGGCCAGGCGCAGGCACCGCGCGGGGCTGCGCAGCGGCCGCGGCCGCCCGTGGTCCAGAGCCGCCACGCAGAGGCGGAGCCGGCGCAGCCCCAGCAGCGAGCCCACGGTCAGCACCTGCCCGCTGCGGGGCACCACGAAGAGTAGGCGGCTGCCGGCGCCCGGCGGCCAGGGCCGGTAGGTGAGGCGCGCGTTGGCGCCCTCGTCGCCGTCCGAGGCGCGGAGCCGGGCCACCTCCGTGCCCAGCGGCACCAGCTCGTCCACCTCCAGCGGCCGCGCCGGCGGCAGCCGGGGCCGGTGGTCGTTGCGGTCCAAGACCCGGACCCGCAGCAGCGCCTCCCGGGGGACCGTCCCGCCCGCCGCCGCAGCCGGAGCCCGTACTCGGGCTGCGCCTCCCGGTCCAGGGGCTCGGCGGTGCGGAGAAGCAGCAGCTCCCCGCCGCCGCCCGGCCGCCGCTGCAGGGAGAAGCGGGAGGCGCCGTCGCCTTCCAGCGCCCACTCCCCGGCCGGCTCCCCGGGGCCCAGCAGCCTCCGCAGCGGCACCCGCAAACCCCGCACCCGCGTCCCCGCCGGGCTGTTCTCGGGCACCTGCGCCCGGGGGGCAGAAGCGAGCAGCAGGCAGGGGGCAGACAGCCCGCAGCCCCCGGCCCCTGCCCAGCTGAGCGGAGCAGCGGGCACACGGCAGCCCGGGCTCGTCCCGCGGCCACTCACGGCCCCGGACTGAGCCGCCCCGCCCGCAGCCGGCCCAATGTTGCCTGGCGCCCCACCTGCCGAGGCTTTTTGCTGGAGCAGAGGGAGCAGGATGAGCCGGCGCCGCCCGCCGCGCCCTGCCCATCCCGCCGAGCGGAGCAGAGCTGAGCGGAGCGCAGCCCGGCTCTGCGCCGCTCCCGCCGCGGGCACACACGGCACGGGCAGCCCGGGCTCGTCCCGCGGCCACTCACGGCCGTGGGCGGGGACGGACCGAGCCCGCCCCGCCTGGTCGAACGGGTAGCCCGCCCGTGGCAAAGCGCACAATGTTGCCTGGCAAACGCCTCACCTCCTCCCATTTCACATTGCCCGTGAGGGTCATCTGTGAATGATCTCTCCCTGTCCCTGTTTCGACTCGTGAACTTTTTGCTGTATTTTCTCTCCTCTGTCCAGTTGCAGAGGGGAATGACAGAGCCGCTTTGGTGGGTGCCTGGCATTCAACGGAGGTCAAACCACCACACGCATCCAGCTGCTCCCTCCAGGTCCTCTGCAAGCTGACCGGACACTGGATGAGCTACACTTCCTGGTGGGGGGGACCTGGGGAATAACCGGCAACCTCCCTCCATCTCCTGAGGCTGTATGAAAAAATCCACTCAGCCAAGCTACAAGAACCACCATAAAAGAAACAGAGGAAAAAACACTATTGCATAAAGGAGAGAGGACCTTGGGACACTCGAATCATAAGAGTAGTTGTCACTCAGCAGACATGCTTCTCTGTCATAAGCTGGGTTTGTCTTGGAAGCACAGCTTCTCAGAAGTACACATTCAGGTTGCTGCTCCTTCAGGAAAGAGGCAATATTTTTGGGACAATAACAGTGCTGTTGTTGAGAGCACAACTGAAATGATTTTTCTGAACGTGCTGAGCAAACACATCAGTCCCACTAAATATGCAGAAAACAATCTGGGCATGAAACTCATCACTCTGGTTAGTCTGTGATCAATGGGAGTGTGAATACAAGCCAGACCACTGCAGTGTCAACCACTGCTCATCAAACCAAACAGTACTCATTTTCTCATCACTCCAAGCAGCAGCATCTTCCTGTTAATAAACAAGAACAAGAGTGTCTCCCTTCACACAGTAATGATAACAGCTCAGGAACAGCTTTTTGTGGAGTCTCCACATCCAGCTGGTCAAATGGTGTCAGGTGTTCTTCCATCAGAAATGCTCCCTCTTCCTGCTTCGAGCAGGGTCGCTAGTTTTACCAGAAAGTTGTTAGGAAGGCAGAGGTGTTACCAGCTGTGTTATAACTTCAGAGGTGACATATCTAGTCTGGAGGTGAAGCTCTGCTCAAGAAAGCCAGAATCCATTTCACCTTCTTTAGTCAAATATTACAGGCAACAGTCAAAGGTGACAACCAACCACTAGACCTGCCCCTGTGCCACCTGGGGAATTACCAGTTTGAAGGAGAGGTAACTGTTGGGAGATCACATCCCATTATTACAAGTTGTCAACCTTTATTTTTTAGTCCCTCAGGCTGACAGCTTCTAAAATGTGACACAATGCAAGATTTCAGACTGGGAAGGCAAAAAGTAAAACCAAACAGTTTTACAGAATGGTTTACCAGTAACAACATGAAAGTAACCATCCAGATCCATGCCTAGTTAATGTGCTGTAGCAAGCTTTGAGTATGCTATTATTGCTCTTTGTGCCCTAATTCCTTCCTTCACAAAGGCACTAGACGGCTCATTAATTTAAAACACTTAATGAGCCAGCCAGACCATGCAAACAAGCGTTCAGTTTAGGACAAGCTTAGCTCTGTATGGAGACAGCACAGCATTCCCTCGTCTGAAGTGTGTTGCATCCTTACACAACTTTCAACAAGCAAATTAAATCCTCTCAAAATCAAGTTCCTATTTTTAGCCTACATAACAAGACAACACTACCTTTTCTATTCTCTTCAATTCAAGCACTTAGAAACAAGCAGTTTCCCCTACAGCCTGTGAAGATATAAACTACATTTTATTCACAGTATTCCCTCCCACCTATGAACCCATGTATTTCTATGACAATAACACAGCATTTTGGTGGTGGAAATTCAGGCTTCTCCTGCATGTCACTCCCATTGCCAGAATTTAGGGCACACCTCACAGAGCAGAACCAGAGCCAAGCTCGCCTTGTGGATACTCACTAGCACAACTGTGTTATTTTTGACACCCAATTACACAAAACCTGTGTGACAACAAAACAAATGTACAGATATTTGCGGCCACAGATCCTACCCTACCATTTAAAGAGATGCAAACACACTTGAGTATAGCTGTTTTCTAAAGGAACTTGTCTCTTCCTGCAAAACTGAAGCAGAATCCACAGAGACTGATCCAGTATTAATCCAAAATGACTTCTCAAGGAGGGTTCTTCTTAAGCGAAGCTGATCTAGTGAACTGAGTACTGTGAACCTCAACCACTAAATTTATAATTTATAATACTGCCATTCTGAGGCCAAAATATCAGCAAGCCCAACAGCCTTTCTCTGTCCCTCCCTCACAGCTGGGACAAGCCCCTGGAATACAGCCAGCAGTTCAGACTACAGCTCAGATTGTCAGAAAATGGGCCAACTTGGGAGGAGAGAAAAAGAAAAAAAAAAGGAAAGGAAAAAAGAAAGGAGCAGCATTTATCCATGTGTTAACAATGCTGAAATAGATGAAAATGACTGCTAGTGTTTCAGGACTGTCTGTTTCAGAAAGAGGTTTTCATGATTAAATTAAAAATAGGCTTGATTTTAATGTATCTTTCCAAAATTGTATAAATGGTTTAGTCATTTCTGCTGCAGTGATTTTGTCTTACTGCCCAGAACTTAAGTCAGATCAGCCATGGAAACCACAGGTGCACCCAGCAGCTACTCCAGGGAGACCACAGCCTCTGTGCTCAGAGTGTCATGGAGAGTGTAACATGAGGCAGTGAAGAATGGAGCTGCATTGTTACCTGCCCTTTATCAGCTTGCTTCAGAGGGGAGGATACCTTAAAGCATCACTTTACATTCACCCTCACCTTACAGAATTCTCTGGTATTTATTGCAGTTTAAAAATAAAGTCAGTCTTAATGTGTTTTGGGTGTTTCCATTACCAGTCAGCACAGCAGCAGCAGCAGCAGGAGTCATGGCTGTGAAACAGAAGAAATTCCAAGGCATTGTAAAGCTGTTCAAGGTTCTGAAAGTAAATGTACTGATGGTGTGTTACTACCTACTGAATAGCTTTGTAATTCTTAGGATTACTTATTGTTGGTATATTCTATATATGCAGTTTAATGCATAAAAGATGCATCTCATCACCATTAAAAAACATCCACGTCATTAATTATCTAAGCAACCTGAAAGCATACAGGGGTTGAAGTATGATAGGCTGTGTCACTGCATAAATGGGAAAATTTGGGAAACCAACAAACAGATTCCAGAACCATTATTTAGGTGGAAAATAATCCAAACCAACAGTACTTTCACCTAACACCTCTGAATCATTGATTATAAACAGAATATGTATTTTATACAGAGATACAGACTCACATAAAACACCTATTTATAGGCATATACCAATACAAATTGTATTATATGTAATAGAATGTTCTCTGTTTCACAGCTAGTAACCACAGTTTCAGTTTTGCATAAAGGCACAGAAGAGTACACGGATACCAACATGAATTTCCTGCTGCCAGGAAGATCCATTCCCCTTTGAGCTAAGCAACCACAGAGCCTGGTTACTTGAATGGCTAAACTTGGATACTTCAACATCAGCTCATTTCCTGACTAGCCTAAAACAAAGCAGTCTAATAAATGCTCAAACTCAGAATCATTATAAATTAAAGATGTAAATATGTTAATTTTTTTCAGGTGCTAAATGATCTGGTTTTGGAGAAGTGCTCTGTAGGTTATTTGTACCATCTTTAGAATTTAACTAAAAAAAATCAAGATTTTTTATCATTACATGTTAAATTATTACAAACTAAACTTCATTCAAAGATTCCTATTAATAATATTGTATAAAACAATAGAGGGCTCCAAAATATGCAATCATGATCTGTAAACATTCAAGGCAGATAATACATTAGTAGATTAAAAAAATTAAATCAGTAAGCATTTGACATTGCATAGCACTTTATTTCCAGGTGATGTGCTTGTTGTAGAAAGATCTTCAGGGAGAAAGTCATAGAGTTCAATAATTCCATATGAAGCAGCTCACATTTTGCTGTTCATCCTCACACAAGTATGTCTCAACAGGCAGCCACAGGCAGCACAACATATGGATCCAGTCTGAGCAGGCTGCTCGTCCTCAAGAGCTGCAAGACTGTTTATGCTGCCTGTCAAGACAGACTTTTGAGCCATGTTGCACAGTCTTCCCTTGACTTCTCAAAGGATAAAATGGTTTGTGTCCCAAACAATCCATACTTTCTGGACTTGGCTTTTATTTTTTTTTTCTACAGAAAAAAATTTGTTACAAGAGAAAAATATTTACTATGTATACAATATTTTGATAAAAAACCTGTCCAAGACAACAAACAGGATAAAAGCAATTGTATTCCTTAGACTTGTTATTAAATAGCTGCACATAGATATATGCCAGATAGGTTACTGCTGAACATCACTGTGAACAAGTAAAGCACCACCAATAATTCCTCTGCACTACTGAAGTAAACAAGTTTGAATCTTTGAAAGGCATTAAACCTTCTGTGCCATCAAATAAATAGGTAACCTTAAACATCACTTGATAGGCAGAAATACATACATTTAACTGTGCTGAAACCAAAACCATTGCCAGATTAATTACATTTAAACACATTGTTGAGGTACAAAACAATTCAGAAGACCTTTAGGCATCACTAGCTCTGCATTTGGCATAGAGTGCAGCAACATAATGGTGTTTGTTTTTTAGCTGTACTGATAAGTAGAAAATATTAAGATAACACACAAGGCATGTCTTAGAATTCCCACTCTTTTCCCCTCTAAAGTTAGGTTTTAAAAAGAGCATTAAAGCATGATTCTGCAGATTTATGTTGAGGTATTACTTCACATGAAATATTGCTTGTGTTGGAATAAAGTTCTGCTTCTCTTTCATCTCCAATACCACAGTACTCCAGAGTCCACCTGCTCATCAATATTTACCAGATTACAGATTCAATCCCCATTAGGGATAAGAGAAGTTCCTCATTCCACCTCCAAAACACAACAGTAAAACAGACACCTATAAATGCAAACACATCATGTGTGCACACGCCCAGGCATTCACAAGCACAGCCTACACCTTCTCCTGTTGGAGTTTTGGTTGAAGGACAGGTTATATGAAGTTTTAATAAGTATTTCAAGGATACCTAACAATCCCTACAACCTCATCTTGCAGCTCCTTTTCATGTGAATTGCATGGAAAAGCTGATGGAACGTCACAAGGTGTGGACACTTGAAGATGACTTAGTGAAATTAAGGTGGTAAGAACAAGACTTGGTCCCTAGCCTCTACATTTCAGTATATACTAATGCCACCAGAGCAAACAGTTGGAAGAATTTTCAATGCCTATGAAACTTTTTAGCCCTCTTTCTTCCACATCTGTGTATCTTCTCCTTATTCCCAAACCCCCAGGGAAAATGTATTTAAGATTGTGTTGTATTAAATTGTATTTCCATTTACTTTGGAAGAACTGAAATAAATGTTTTTTTAAATAATATGAATAGAAGTTTATGCTCAGAAATACCTTTCCTTAGTCTCAAGCATCTCCTGTCAAATCTGAGTTCAAGTATGTGGTAATTCAGGAAGTGAAAGAACATTTTTTTAAGGTTAGTTTAGCTGTGGTTGGTCAAACTTTGATTCACAAGTCTAAGGACAACAGGTAGGTGCCTGAAAATACTATACTAATTTTATTTTTTTAAGGTATTTTTTTTGCATTTACTAAGATCCAGTATATCAGAAAGTGGAAACATGAAGGAGGAAACAAGCCAGCAGAATAGTCACACAAACTGCTATTCCAATTCTCATTCTTCCCAGGGAACAGCTGTTAGATGGCTGGAATGCATCCCAGCTGCATCACCTGGGCATCCTTGGAGGCTGGCACATTAAGACACAACAGAAACTCTGGAAATCAGAGGGACAGGAATTTAAAAAAAATCTTCACAAAAAGAAACATGAATTGAGGTTTTTGTTTGTTTAATAAAAGCTTGCAAGGCACATGTTTCAACTGAATTGCAACATCTACAGCAAAGCAGATCAAAATTTGTAAAACTTTCCCACAACCCTTTCAGGGAGTTAAACCTGTGATCTGGTTGAAAACCAAGCCAGGGTTGTCTGCACAAGTCTGGTGTAATTATGCCCTATTGTTGTCCCACTGAGGGATATCACTGGAACTTGATTCTTTTTCACAGAAACCAGAGATTAGACAGTATTTTTACTAGTCCATGGCTAGATAAGAAATTAATTCATTTTCTTCGTAAGATATGATTCTTTCAGTCACTTGTTTTAATTATGCCTTTTTACAGGAACAACCACAATGTTTTCCCAAATAAAAGGCTCCTTCTGTTACTTAAGGCTGCTGTGCCAATGGTGCTGCAATATAATTTTCTCTAATATAAAAAGCAAGGTAAAAATCTTAAATGATTCTCCTAAAGCAGAATCAATTGAAGTATCAAGAATACATCTTAAAAACTATGACAAAATTAATAACAGTAACTATGTCACAGTTCAAGCAAAGTTCAACTCATTCATTTAAACATGTATAAAGGCCAACATGCTACAAGACAGTTTTGTTTAGATGTGTGGGTGACCTCATTTGTGGTTTTCTTAATATGTGTGCTCTACACGTATGTGTTCAAACTATGTTCTACATGGTAACACACACAACATTGCAGTGAAACACAACAGGCAGCCAAGGACAGCTGAATGTTACATCTCAGCATGGCAGTCTAAGGCATGAAGCCAGAAGTTCTGTGACTTCATCTACCCAAGTACAGTTGTAACCCTGAAGTTTGCACCTGGAATGCCTTATTGCTGATATGAAGTGATATTCATGAATTACTAACTTCAAGAGATTAAATGACCAACACACAGACATGTAATTCCTTGACAGTGATTCAAACAAACTTAAACTGGAAAAGGAACTCTAAACTTACTTCCAAATATTACATCTATATCCACACATACAGAGGGGGTTCCTGCATGCCTGCCATAGCTCAAGTTAATACACAAGATTCTGTTGGTATATGGTAACTGAGCAGTCTGAAACAGCCCAGTGCAGTAAAACATGCACTTGTGCACAAGCAAATACATGCAGCCTGCACTCCAGCAGACACACAGGTACACACTATCCCCAACATGACGTCTGTATGCCCAGAAAGGATATTTACTTAGAACTTGTAACTCAGTTATATGGATAAGTGTTTCTCTCAGTGACAACATTCCATATATTCGATGGATTTACCTATTCTTTGAAATAAAATGCATAATTTAACATTTTGTCAAGACTCATAGGCCTAAAAATATAACTGAAAGTAAAAACCAGATTACAGACATGTTGGCTTTTACAACACTAAAGCTTTTTTCTTTTAAATTACTCCAAAAGTGGTAACAAGTTTAAAAAAAGTCTCAGCACTATGTGTCAGTGTAAAATAAGCAAGTGTATCTGCATAGAGCAGAGAAGAATCATGCACATACAACAACATGCTGCAGTTCCTAATAATTTCAGAGTTAAAATCTCTGATTTGCAGTAAGGATTGTTTTGCAGCTTCCACTTGCAGAACGGTTTGCAGATTTTTCAGCTGAGGGTTCGTCCTGTTTTGCCAGATCCTTCATTAAAGACATCTGGGCTCCAAAGAATCATTTCCACACGCCTGACAGAATGGTCTCTGGGCCAGGTGTTACATTAATTTGTAACTGCAGGTAACTCCCAAGGAGTGAGCAACTTCTTCCAAAACTTAGTCCTGGCTTTTTGTCCAGTTAAAAGCTACTGGCACCTTTTATTGGAGTTTCCATTCTCAACACTAGGTTTAGGCCCAGAGTTGTAATTAAAACAACATTCATTTTCTTGAAAGTCTATCAGCCAGCAACAAACAGGATGAACATATCATTCATTTGTTAAGAAAAGGAGTTGTGGAGGCAAAGAGGGGCATATAACAAATTTTAGAGGAAAGCAAAACTGCAGAGTACTTTGCCAAATTTTCAAAGATCCATGTAATTGCATAATTGATATAAAAATAGCTATGAACACCTGTACCATTATTAATTAATGGTGGTGATTATAGTAGATTAAATGACAGTTATGGCATTATCTTAATATAGCTATTGCATAATAAGTTGAATGAAACGAGTATCACCCATCTGTCCACACACACACACACGCACGCACACACACACACACACCTACCCCAAGAACACACACAGGGGGTGAAAGTGAAGTGCAGAAGTCTCAGTAGCAAACCTGGTTGTCCTGCTACACTTGCCTGGAAACAAGTGTGGCATACTGTGGTATACTGGCCCATTCTGGTGGCTGCTAAGAAAGACACACTTATGCATACACACATAAAACACTTAAGTGTGGAGAAATGCTGAAGACAAGTTCTTTCCAAACTGAAGATCTGAGCTTGTCAGCTCCTATTGCTAGGTCTAATTCCTAGCACTTTCCACCAACATGTCTCTGCAGACAACAGAGACAACAATGTAGAGATCAGTGCCTTAATCAATGAAGTGTTGTTTAAGCAAAATCTTCCTTATATGATTTATAAAAACTATATAGCTACACATAAGATGTATAAATGTGTGTTTGAGAAACACAGAAATGTTTACCATGGAAGACAGGAAGAATTAAAACAAAACAAGAAGAAACCCCAAACTAAAATTCCAAACACTTACTTGAAAAGACTTGGGATAGTGATTGCTTTCTTGCTAAAAATTAAAAGCTATATGACTTAAACAAGCTCTTTAAATAATTTTTCTGTATTTACTGAAGTCTACGCATATCAACTCTCTAACACTAAAGTTAGAAATTGCATTTACATGAAGATTAAGATGATTTCTATTGGGAAGAAAAATGTAAAAACATGGAAGACTGTAGCACATTGAGAGACTGTAAAACTGATAAATGCTCCCATTTCCTTCAAGGATGGTATATGTGTCAGTTGATCTGTAGATCAAAGAATTTCAGTTTGGTAGAGTAAAGCTGTCAGTACACTGCATGTGTGCACATCTATCTGCAAAAATAGACTTCCTTGCTCAAAAGGAACTTTTCCAACTGAAATTCATTCACAATCAATCCTCAGAAAGAAGCTTGCATGCTTTTTCAGGACTGGAAGGATATCACAGTGTTGACTCTATATACAAAGTAGGATCTATTCCAGTATACTCGAGTGAAATAATTCACATATGGAGAATAGTTCATTTTGATTTCATGACAAAATCGTCCATACTTTGAGTAGGCATAGTTGTCACCTTCCTCACAAACCACCTGTCAGAAAGAAAAAGACCTAATTACAGTACTGAAGATAAGTGGTTACAGAATGTAATTCTGTACATTTAATTAACTTTTGTATTCTGTAAATTTCATTTATGATAGACAATTAATTTCCACAGCTGTTGTGGTGTGTGCCAGCCTGTACAGTTCCAATAAACTGAAAACATATTCCCCTGTAATTTGTTTAACCACCTAAAAAAGCCTTTGTGAATTAATCCCTTTGTCAAGGTAGCAGACATTAAAACCAGTGTACTGGATTCATATTATAAAGAACAACAGTGGAAATTATGCACATGCCCTGTTTTCCCAGTAGTTCAAACCTGACCTGCACAGGGCATACCAGTATGAAGGAAACTAAAATCTCAATTACCTTTCCAGGTCAAGTAAGTTTGACATACCTAATAAAGACCAAAGACACACATGTCTCCCTACAAATTCCAACCAAGTGACTTGGAAGCAAACTGCATTCTAGGATCTATTGTCTGATATCCCTGAAGAAATCCCTTCATTATTCCCTGAAGAAATCCCTTCATTATTCCTTCTGGTGCCACAAATTTACACGGTTTTAAAAAAATGTGGTAGGACAAACTCATGAAGAAAAATCCACCAGTGGCTTCTAAACACAAAGATAACTGCCCTGAGCTACAGTCCTTCAGCAACAGACTGCTGGAAAACATTTGTCTTTCCCTATCAGTAAACCCATGCTCTCAGCCAATGTCAGAAACAAGATATTGGACTAAGACTACAGGATGTATCACAAGCTATGAAGCAGTACTTATCTTCTTAAACACAGCAATTCAAAACACATCCACAGACCTGTCAACACACTGTCTGTCCACTGTCTCACCTACTTTAGGAGTAAGTAAATGCTACATTGCAGCTTCCAAATACATATTGACTAGCTTCCACTACTTTGGAATATCTTGATAATCTTCCAATACAACTTAAACAACTTTTTTTTTGCTTTTATCAAGCAAATTGAGAGATTTGTTTAAGGCTTCCTGAGACAATACACTTTATTAACCTTACAGAACAAACTATGTCATTTTTCTGAAAAATACCCAAATATACCCAAACCAACCAATCCCCCCAAAACAACAAAAACAACAAAAACCACAACAAAAAACACAAGAAGGATTATCAAGCTTATGTGTGAGAGAGAAGTATGCAGAAGCATGGAGATGAGAGATGCAGGGGTATGAGGTCATGGAATCCTGAAATTGTGGTTAATTGCTCCAGTGGAGATGCTAAGTGTGACGAAGAAACAGAAACTTCCTCATGCAAACACAGATCTGAGAGGAAACTGAGAGGTAACATGCAGATTAGCAATCATGGAGGTTATTCAGACACACACACTTAGTTATGGTACAGTAGATTGGATATATCCTGGAATAATCACAGCATACATGATTTTAGCAGCAAGACTAGGAAAGAAATAATAGATTTCAGCAATGGTAAGGAAGTTAATAGAAAAATGGGGACAATATTCTTAATGGATAAAGTAGTTAGGAAACCTAGAAGTGAAACTGACACCAGCTGTAGATTCCTGGGGAAATAATAGAGTAATCCCCTAATAACATACTATATTGCTTAGAGGTGACTTGCAACCCCCTCTTTCCTGTTGATCTGAGACTAAGCAATGAAATTCTAAGTGAGTTTAAGGCCACCCCCTGCCTTTATAAAACCAAAATTTTTGCTGGATTTCCAAGAAGCCAATGAACAAGTGGCAGTGAGATCACTTTACAAACCCCATCTTACTCACTATTTAAGCAGCAAGAGCAGCACTACCAACATCCAGAGAGACAGAACATGTCAGTGACTGAAGCAGCATTCATGGAGCAGTTTATTTAACCAGTCTTTCAAGCAGATGTGGTTTAAACTATCTGTTGGTGTGCTAACCCATCTGCAAGGCTGAACTGAATAGACTTGCACCCTCATCAGAACCAGTCTGTACTGAACTAAATGGCAGGCTGGTCCTCATCCCAGCCAGAGTTTTAGAAGAACTGAGTTTATCCATTTCAGAATTTCATCTTCAAAGCTACTAAAGAATGCCTTCTGAGGCAGGACTTCACTGCTTTCGTATCAACCTATTCAGGTGTCAGTCTTGAACATTTCTATATAGTTAAATGGTATTTAATGATTGCCAGAAAAGCAGCACAGCTAGATACTCGTGTTAGGAGGGATTAGGGCAGTTAATAGTATCAGGTAAGATTACAAGTTATAGACAACTCAAAACTTAACTGATCACCTTTAAAACTTGAGTTTTGTCTACATGTCAATTACAACAAGAAAAATAAGACCAGCATTATAACATTTATTTTCATTTTAATTATTTATGCATTCAAACATTCATTTATTCTCATCAATACTTACATGACCATTAGCAATATCCAACAGATCTTTAACTCTACATCCTCTTACAGGTCCCACTTCATTGCAAATTGAATCTTCAATAACCAGAAAGTTCGCTTTGTAAGATGTGAGTATCTTATAAATATCCTCTGCTGACCTCTTTGAATAGATCTGATAAATCTATAAATTAAGAAAACATGTTCATGCAATGCAAAAATCAGTGATACCTTAAACACTGGGACACACACACCCCCCAACAATGACCTATCTGCAAAGACAAACTATATGTACACAAGCTATGAAAAGTTTGGTTTTGAAATCAGTAAGGCAATGGCCAGCTGAATGGGAAGTATTTATCTCTGATGATGGCAAGTTCCCATCTTACATACTCCAAGTGGCCTGAAAAGTCTTCAGAAATAATATTTTGATATTTTCTTCTGTGCAAAGTGAAGCACTGATAATATACTTGATAATCCCTTCCATGCCTACTGGACTCCTATGTCCTCTTCCCTTCTAATACATTTGATTTTTTTGCATTGCATTTGGGTGAAGAGGAAGACAGTTCCTGTGAGATGCCGCATTTATGGAATTGGATACTCACATTCTCATTTCTTTTCAGAAGATCATCATCATTATACAAAGGCAGGCTCGACACCATCCATCCTGTACAGAGCTTAATCACACCCATGAGCTGTGGGCTGCCTGCAAACACGGCAGCCACGGGAGCCTGGCGTCTGCAAAAGCAACACCAACACACCCTGAGTACTGCATGCACTCACCAAACACCTTTTGAACTGTGTGTGGGATCTGCTAGGGGGCTGCAGAATGAACTGGAGCAGGTGGAGGTGCCATTAGGGCTCTCATTACAGCTGGTGATGGTGCTGCTGTGGCAGTGCCTTCATTGCCAGAGAAAGGGCAGACCTGCAGCAATATGAGTTTGAAAGGAGAGGTTCCTGCTGGGGAAGGGCTGATGGTTGCTCTCCCTCCTTGCAATCCACTGAGTACCATTCAGAGTGGTCCTGGAATGGATCCAAGTTCTGCTTTTCTGAATGGCTGCCAACTCGTGACAAAACAAGCTTGGGAGAGAGGGTAAGTAGAAGGAGAAACAACATGATGTTATCTTGTAAGGGAATGACTTGTGACTGTTGTAGCTTGATCTCTAGTATGTATTTCATATGTAAGCTCTGATCATGTATTTCATCATCTATGAGAAAATAGTGTCAGCATGCAGAATAATGTCTACAGTAATCATGTTTCTGGATTTGGTATAATTTTTTGACTATTTGTATTTCTGTATTAGTGAAAGAAAACAGTCATTGACACACTTTATTACAGACTTTGGCAACTTCTGTAGAGAAAATTCAAATTAAATTTGTATTATCAGAGAGAAGACTTTGAGAAAATATACTGTAATAATGACACTGAATTAAAATTTCAATGTGGATAGCTAAGTATATCCATAAGAAAAAAAATCCTTATTTTCTTTAAAAATAAGAACAGCTGCTACAGATAAGGGTAGTCAAATTGCTCGTAGCTGAGTGAATCTCAATGAAATTCACCATGATTAATTACGTACTTGAAGTATATGCAAACTAACATAAAAGCCATTAGGTACTTGGCATTATTCCACTTGCTGCCTTGAAGAGCTACAGCAGTGACAAACAACATACACTACTACAAGAAGAAGAAGAAATTGGCTGGAACACTAATTACCAACCCTGCCTTTTGTGAAGACGAACAGGTTGACATTAAAGACTACATAAATACAGAAAGCAATATTCTAAAAAAATACAGTTAAAGCTAAGTTATCTGAACACAAGGGATCTAATTTTCAGAAAAGCACAGTTCCTAATGACATAGTTTGAAGTTAAATTGAATGAGGCAGAATGCAATTCTGAAACCTTTGGTGGTAAGAAAAATAAATCTGTGAAAATGACTTGCTATTAGCTGTGTATATGCTCAGTATGAGCTGTATAACATAGCTCCATACTCGCTGTGGTCAAAGGGGAAGTCTGAATAGCACATGTATCCTGACAAAAGTCTCTAAATCCTCACATTCAGCCATTCCATTTTATTGGCTCAGGCACATAAAATCTCAGGGGTTTTGGCATTACAATCAACATGAATCCTGTAATCTAATTAAATGTTAGCAAGATCTAAGATCCTGCTATTTGGAAACTAGGTCTGCAACAACATTAAACATGACTTGCTTGTGCGTTCCAGGATCTTCTCTTGTAATCCATGATAAACTCCAATTTCTTTTATGGGAACAATACCACACTTAAAATAGAAAACTTGTTCCCCCATGCATCACTGAATGCCAAGGGAAAACCCAGCCTGACAGAGGTAGCTCCACAAACTGCTGAGATAAAAATACCCTTACAAAAAGCAGTAAAATAGAGATGTCGGACTTTATGCTTACTTTATCCATGTCATAAGTTCTACTGTATCAGGATCATAGAATTCTTGCAGCTCCGTAAGCTCTGTCATTATTCTAGGGAAAAACTGATGGAAATGTTTTTGGTCACTAACAGTTTAAAAAATTATCTATAGAGCATCTCATTACATTAAAGCCTTAATTGACACACCATAAATGGGTTTCAACAGTTTTCCCCTCTGACTGGTACTTTTGCTTGAATATTTTCCAAAACTCAGCTTACATTTACTTACCTGACAGCAGGAGACCCTCTCCAAAATAAGTACGTTACACAGAAGTTCTCATCTTTCTCTATTTCATTAGAATACAAATAAATAAATAAGTAGCAGCAACAACATTCATCAACATCAAGTGGCCTTAAATGCATCAAAACCATAGTTCAGCTGGTCACATGCAAATGTCTACAAATAACGGCCCCAAACCAAGATGATAAATCTCTCATGGTAAACCTGCTTGAGCAGGAAGGATTGGACTATTGTGACCTGAAGGAAAGGCGTTATGCAAGCAAGACAGGAGAGAAGAAATTTCCTAGAGCAAGAGCCCTGGTAATGTGCCCAGACTTGCTTCTGACTTCAGTCACTGCAGTGAAGATGAGCACATTACATTGTGTGAAGTGGGATATCTCAGTTTATGCTCTTGAAAAACATTTTGGGAAAAGGAGGGATTCTGTGAGATAGAATGCCACCTCTTTCAAGCCAGGCCAGCTTGCAACCCTGCATCATGGCTTCCCTACCCTCAGGTTTGAGGTCCTTTTTTACTAAGATGGGAAATTCTGTAAGTCCTCGAGCCATTTGGTGCATTTATCTGAAAAAAGCCTGGAATGCTGAAAATGGCTGGAAACTGGCCAGCCTTGAGGGGCTGGAATAGGTACATGTACATGCTGTTGTAAATGCTAAGCTCTGGATGTCAGCTCTTTTGGAAAATAATGAAGTTTACAGGTTCTGCCAGATTAAAGAGACAATTTACACTGGGACAGCCACAGTGGACAGACAGTTAGAAGTGGGAGCCTGCTTTTAACTGAGGACTTTCCACCCCCATTAGCTGGACAACTTGGCTGTCAAGTGGCAGCAGTCTCCAATTAGCTCAAGAAGAGCTGCCATAGGTTTGTGCCAGGGACAAACAGCACTGCTGTTATACATACACTGAACTACACCCAGAACAGAGGGATGGAAAGAGGAACTGCTACTGCCACCCCAAGGAGAACCTGCTTCACTCATCAATCACAGCACCTGGAAAAACCTACTTAAGAGGAGGGACTTATGCCAGACACAGTCAGAAGGCAGCCAAGCAAAAAGATGCTGAGCTGTGCAGTCAGCCTTTTATGCTCAAGGCATTTTTGCAGCTCCGTTACTTCTAATCAACATTCCCAACCTCAGGGACGAGTTGTGAGCATGGAGAGCAAACTGTTCACCACTGCTTAAAAGCAGAAACTGTATCAGCAAGGCATGAAGCCCTCTAGAGTCCAAAACCCCACACTGCTTTCATTAAAAAATCTGGAAAGGAATTACTTGGGTAACTACACTAGTTTCCTCTATTCCAATAGATTTCATAACTCTTTTGAGCAACTCTAGCTTTTTTTACATACAGTATCTATTGTTTCATCAAAAACATGTAAAGAGTCAGGCTACAATAGAAAATTTAGTTGCAATGTAAGATAGATGTTACAAAATCTGTTAAAATACTGTTGGGCAAGACTGGCTTCTATATATGAATTCTCAGACTAGCCAAACCATTTTAAAGCTGTGCCAGTATAGCAGAGGATTACACTTCATAAGACATTTCACATATTTTTTTGCACTCACAGGAGCTTAAAAAATAATTTGCAAGTACTCCACTCCCAGTCTGTCTGTGACTTGCAATAAAGTATTCATTTTAAACATGGAAACATCTGTGTCTTTTCTTCCCCTGTACTGTAGTAGGTACACACTACACAATGGTCTGCACAAAGAATTTAACTACATTATAATTTGATGGGAGCTTTTCAAACAGTTTATTTGCATATGGCCTCCTGTAATTTTACTTCATCTAACTTTATGCCTTTTCACTAAAACTAAGATTGAGGCAACATAGTTTTCAATATCCTGAGTTTTCATTTGGCAGCATTTTCTTTGTTGAGTCAGTTTGTACATCCAAAGCTTAACAGCTGAATATAATAAAGTCTTCATTTAAATTTAATTACAATAAGTGATCATTAAAAATTAAATTGTCAAATACCTTATAGTGAAAAAAGTGAAGTTTTTTTTTCAAATGAAACATTTTCAATGGCTGGTACCTTCAATTTCTTCACATATATTTAATTTCACTGAGTACATTTCATTATATTTGCTCATCATTTTGACTCATATTGTGCCTACATACCAAGAAAACTCCACAAAGGAACTTTTCTTACCTCTTTCCACAAGCTGAATCCAATTATAGTGGGAACTGCCATACTCAGAATAAGAGCCTAGAAAGTACATGTTAGAGAAAATGGATTATGCACCATTCTCCAACTCTGAGGTGTCTGTTGATTCTGCTCATAGTGAGCAATATTTATGCCTGAAACCTCAGTGACAGTAGGTGAATCTTTGTGGTTTTCTATGAGGCAAAAAAACTTTCCTCAAACAAGAATTTGCCTAATTTACCATGGAAGGGCTTCATTTGACTCACAAAAACTTTACCATCAATTTTAGGGACAGTTAATTACTACTAAAGTAATAATGATTCCACACGCACGTGACCTAGGGAACAGAAGAAGGTAAACACCTCACATTCAAATCCTATGAGAAAGGAAAAAAACCAAGCATTTCAAACCTCTGTTTGTGTTCAGATTAGCATTATTGATATGCAAGACCCAGAAACCCATCTCTCAACATACCACCATTCTAGCTGATACAATTTTTACTTTGCAAGAAGGAGAAAATAGCTTCTATGGTACAGAAAACATTTGGTAAGGAATGCACACAAGGCATTCCTTTGATATTAAGCTACTAACACATCTACTGTGTTAATAGTGAAAAAGCAGATCTACATCACAGAAAACATGAAGTATATAAAAGAATGCGCTTACCATGTAGCTGAACATATTGTTACTCCTTGACTGAAAGAACACAGTCAATGCTTCTGATATAGCAGTGTATGGTATTTTCACAGGAGACATAATGAACATCTAAGTGTAATATATTTATTCCTATAAGCCTCTTGAATTTAGGGTAAGCAATATCCTATCCCTATTTTATTAATAAAACCAATGCACAAAGCTGCTAAAAATCACACAAAGCAACTTTTGTTGTATTGAGAATAAAGCTAGGGTTGGAAGCAGGGGAGTTGTTTGCTCTGTAACACAAGCTTATCTTCAGTCACAACACTTCTCTCTAATGGCCATACATGAACAAATCTTACACAAAGTAATTCAACTTACCATTTCTTGTGAAGCAGTTTTACTCTCAGCAGTTTTATTCACCTTACTACACCATTTAAAGACCCATTTGTCAGTGAAATAAAGCTTACGCCTTCCCTGTGCACCAGTACTTTTTCTCCTGCATTCCTCTTAAAAAGTGCATGACCTTCTTAACCAATTCCAACTAGATATAAAAGAGAGATTGAGGTCTCAAATATTTGCTAAAAAAAATATTTGAGAAAGGTGAAATATTTGCTAAATATTTGCTAAAAAATATTGAGAAGGGTGAAAGGGAGATGAAGACAGCTCCGCTTTTTATGAGGAAAGGTTGTAGTGTGAATGCAACTTTATCACCAGGTACCAGAGAACAAGTGACACTAAGAAGAAAAGACAGAAAAAGCAGACCATATGCAATCCACTGCTCACAGAACAACCTGCTGCTTTCATGGGTTCTTTCATGGGTCTTAGGTACTTCTTGTTTGCAAAGCTATATACTTGCTAGCTGTATTTTCCAAGACTTTGGCAACAGCAACTCACCAGCAGTATTGGGTGCACAGCTTTCAGTCGAAGCCACTTGAAAAGCGTCATCCAAAGTTCAGGAGAACACACACCAAATGCAGCAAGCATACAAACATAAGGTGTCCATAGATATTTCATTCTGAAAAACACTGCAATAACTTAGTTGGGACCCTGTGTATGCCTCTGTACTCAAACTATTATAAAAACATTCAGATTTTTTTTTCTTATTTCAGACACAGTCTGGATGTTCAAACAATCTGAGGTCAACTTTGATGGTACTGGAGGGTAAACCAAGGAAATCTCTAGCAGAAGAGCTGGCACCTGATCATCTGCTGTGAGATGGAGGAGCAAGATCCAAGGTAAAAGATGACAAAATCCTTCACAGAGTTCAGGGGAGGATGAAAGAAAAACAAAGTGAATAGTAGAGTCACTTGGCTGGTTTTCTAGCCAAGAAGGTATAAAAAGCAGCTATTTGACAAAGCTGTACAGACAATGTACTATAAGGGACTTCCTGAAGAAAGGAAAGGAAAATATTTAATTAACTCTTAAGCGTAGACTAGTCAACTTAGAAAAACCACAGGATAACACAACAGTCTGCTCACTTTAGGCAACATTTGTGAATATTTAGATTTTAAGATGAAGAGCCTAATAAAAACACAAGTCTGACATCTTCAAGCTGATTAAGCTGATAAACAAGATTAGAACAATGTCTTCCAAACATCAGCTTCTCTAGCTTTAAGGACTAACACAATACTTTTGAAATTAGTTCTGCTACTGCTTTAATGTGTCAAGCAGAGGTACACTTTGTGGTAGCCTACACACAAGAAGATGGATAAGAAATCTTCCATGTCCCAGTATTCCAGCACTATTCTGTTCATCAAAACACTACACAAGTTCATGCTAAAAATAATTACAGCACAGTTCTATACTAAATACCATAAAGAAAATGATTTAAATGTGATTCAATTAATGTCTTGGATCTTGGCTGCATTAAAGCTTGGAAAACATGTTCAAGAGATCAAGCACAAGTGTTCATATAGCCATATCAAATTTATAATCAAAATTATCTTTGACTACTCCTAAGTAGTATCACTATATGCCAAAATTATTTCTGAAAAAGGGTGATTTCAAAGGGGTAAACAGTGCATCTTGTCCAGTAAGGAACTCTGTTGATTTCAAAAGAGATACATCAAAATCAGACTTACCCTTCCAAACACATCGCTAGACAACCAAGCAAAATTGTGTGAATTACATGATAAACTATTTCTGGCCTCTCTCCAATTCGACCATCCTCAAGTTTAACTGTCTCTTTCAGTGGTTCACCACTGCAGTTGGAGAAAATGAGACATCACTTAATTCAGATATTATCCCAGGAAAAGGTGCCAATAAAAATACTTTTAAGTCAGCAGTGCACTGAGATCATTCCATATCATAGCCTATAATACTGTTGTACTGTTCACTTGCTTTTTGTACTTGATCAATGACCTATCAGTACTCACTGTCCCTTGATTTAGACTGCAATCTCTCTGGAGCGATGTCTGTCAATTAATACAATGGGATCACTGCTTATGACCACAAATCTCACTTTAAGGTAATCCAGCACCAAGAGACAGTCTAATTTAAGAGCATGTACACTCTACAAACATTTAGATGAATCATGCCAAACATGCATTTTACGTTCCTTCTTACCATTAGCATGGTAAAGAATCATGGAATCTGTAGGATGATAATTGTGTATGGAACGTGTGTGAAACAAAGACAACAAAAGTAGCTTTTAGTCACATTATTATAAATTCTAATTATATATAATAAATAAAAATCATAGCCAAAATCTTGCAGGGAAAGGTTTTCTACTAACAAGATAGTAAGGCAGACTAAATAACACTTCCTTCTACCATGATGTGATTTCTGTCTACATTTTTATAATAAGCTTCCTTATGAAAACTAGAAAAAATATTTTCAGATTATTAACTGATTAAAAAATTACAAAAAAAAAGAGAGAGTAAAAGGTTTATTTTAAGATTTTCTTTTAAAAGGTGTTGGACATAATGTAGTCACTGCTCATTAAAAAGTAATAAATAGTTATTTCAACCACAAGCAAACAATAAGAAGTTTGCCATTGCCCTGAATACCCTGTGACATATCCAACCTGACAAACATTTTCATTTACAGCAGCATAATCTTCATGTGTTGGAAGTCTTCATCCTTTAAATAAACCTATTGATTTTTGCTGCAGACAAGTGAGAAATTCGTTCCAGTATCTGAGAAGCTACACCATTCATCTTCTACCAGGAAGAGATAGTTTCCTAACCACTGAGTTTCCAAGACAAATTATGCTAGGATCTATAGTGTTGGTATTCTTAGTCTTTTCACAAAGACAGTTCTACTATCCCTCCTCTCAAGGGAGCTGGGAATCACTATGAAACTAAAACTAATTGAGTCAGTTTTACTTCAGTTCTGTTCCATGCAGCAAAGGCTAGTGGACTTTATCACAGTAAACAAGTGTTTTTAAAAACCAACAGTGAAGCATTAAAAATCCAAAGCCTTCTCAGCTCCACCCATCTCATCTTTCTCAACATGTAAACTTGGAAAAAAAAAAACCAAAAACCCCAAATGCAAAACAGAAAAACAAATTCTAGCAACTTTGCTGTTGGAAGGAGAATTACAGATATAACATCTTTCTCTGTCAGTGGGAAGAGACAAACACATCAGCAAACATTAGCCAGAGCTCAGCACGAATTACACCTGCAGGGAAACAAACCAATGACAACTCCCTGTCCGGACAGGAGGGATGCTCAAGAACCTCCTCGCTAAAGGACTTTTCCTTAGGAGGCTCTTGTGGGCCTTCCCACTAGTGCTCACACCCTGACAAGCTCAATGGTAAAATAAACTTCGGAGCAACAAACATGATGACCATTCCCTGATGCATCCAGGAGCCTCTTATTTTTTAACTTATTTTTCACATAAACAAAGTTACTTACCAAATTCTCCTAAAAATGACCTGAGTTACAGAAAAAAGGCAGATAATTAATACTAAAATATAAAAAGGCAACAGTGATGACTGTGTTAGTCGCAAAAAAAAGTCTTGGGAGGGTGCCTGAAGAGATTCTTGACAAAGGAGCCAATTCATTGTAAAATTCCTAGTAAGGCAAAAACATTCCATTAAAAACAATAATAATCCCTTAGATTTGGAAAAAAAACCCCAACAACCCAGCACAAAACAATTGCAGTTTAACCTATTCATGTCATAGGAAACTACTTGAAATTCATCTTTGACATTATCTTTTTATCATTTTGAAATCTTTGCAAATACTCTTTAAAGTAACTGTCAAAAGTCCACCTTCCCAAAAAGTATCTGTGATCTGAAGAGACCAGACTACAAATCCTTTATATCACAAAAGCCCAACCTCCCACATAACTCCATTATGGGGACCAAAAGAATGTCGCTGTCACGGTGGATTAAGATTTTAGAGATATTGATGCAAGAAGGTAAGCCTGTCCTCATTCCAAACAAGGAGACAAAGAAAGGAAAGTGGTCACAAAGAAGCCTGAGACACTGCCAGGAATAAAATCCTTAATGTTGAAATTCTAGTTCTGTAGCTGAAGCCACTTCATCACTCTTCTTTCTCAGTTAGCAAGCAGGAAGATAATACACTCTGCTCAGAAGCACTGTCAGTGTGTATTCTCAACTGGAACTGGTGCAGCATGTGGTGCTGTGAATGCATTCTTGTCTTATTTGTTTTGCTTCCCTTCCTCTTTCATTTTCTCCCAAGGGAAGACTAGAGGACAGAACCACTTTCAATTAGACAGAATCAGTTTAAAGATTAACAGCTGGGCATGTCCCAACTGGCCTTAAAAGACAGATCTTGAAGCTCTTGTGCTGCAAATCATAATTCCAATACATAGTTACAGTGTTCCAGGCATAAAGGCACCCAGTTTGTTTCAATCTCTGGCTTCATTGCAGAGTCTGACAGTCTGAAAAGTGATATTTAGCAAGGCCCCAGGGGGAAAAAGAGGGAAATCCATTAATACCTGGGAGCTGAATAAACTGAAATCCTGACCAGTTCTTTGTTTTCTTGCAAAACACTTAAGAATGAGTATGTGTGTGTGATAAATGATGCATCAGTGTCAACATCCCTACATTTGTCCTCCAAAAGTTCCCCAACAGTTTCAGTTGGGTGTGATGTCATATTCCACTTGTTCCCCTGAAAGGCTGTGAAGTAGCTTCTTGTAAGAGAGATGCAGTTCTTCAGAGAGAGTTCCAATTCCTGCACAGAATTGCAAATCTTGGCTTGGGTCCAGGAGTGTGTCAGTCCTTACTAACACTCGATTGGAAGTTTTCCAGAAAATCTGTTGCCATGACATCTTGCAGTCCAACATCCAACTCTTTTACAGATACTGATCTTTTTTCTTAGAATCACAATTCCCTCTGATGATTAAGATGTCCCTTGTCCTAATTTCTTCCAAAACATACAGGGAATATTGGGGGTACCCACAACCCAAGCCTCTTTTGAGATAGTATCAATAGTTCATGACTCTTTCCAGAGCCTTTTTTCCAGGCTATAAAAAGCTCATACTGCCACCTTTACCCTATTATCTTTGCTCTCAAGTCTTATTAGAAACACTAGACAGGATACAGAAAGTTTTCATTCTTCAACATCACAAGAGAACAAAAATCCATGAAATGCTTTCACCCTAAGGCATGAAAAATACTGAAGTGCCTCAGAAACCTCAATACCCTAAGTAAATTCTGTATGTGCATATTATTTTACTTCAATCTTAAAACCAGACAACAAATAACTAAACTATTTCCCTAGCTCTTCTATAAAACTCTCACAAGCCACTGAAATGTTACACTTCTCAGAGCAGTTTCAAAAGTTTTGGTATTTTGGGAGTTGTAAAGAGTTTAAATAAACTTACTTAGTTGTGTTTAAGCCAAGTTTTACTTCAATGAACTTCAGCAAATGCCCATTTTCTTTATGAGGAATGAACATCTGAAAATTAATTTAGCAGAGAAAAATCACACAAAATGCTGGAAAGCAGTTTTCACATAGTCATTCAGATTACAAATTGTCAGGTAACAATCAACTATTCAAGATTTAGTTAAAACTAACAAAATGGATTAAGTGTGCAAATTAAGGTACTGGTATAACATTGTAAATCTTCAATAAATCTAATTTAGGGTTTCCTTGAGAATATTATTCCCTTCATTCCACTCCCATGCCACACCAAGAGGGCGAGTGAAAAGCTGCCAATAAGCTGTCAAAAGACTACTGAGCAGTGTAAAAAGGATCATGAAAAACAGACCCAGAATTACTCTCAAGCAAGCCTAAGAGTGCTGTGCTTTGCTCCACTAGAAAATAGGACTGCAGCTGAGCAGAAGTCATGAGCATTTGTAATCTTCACACAGACTGTCTGAGCTGGCTAAAGTTCTGTAACTTACTCATAATTGTAATTTAACTCATATTTTTCAAGGTTGGATTTTATTTTCCTGGAGATACAGCAAGGCTAGTCATTCTGAGTGGCAGAGGAAAATAATTACATGTGAGCATTCTTTCAAGCCTTCTAGGGTTCAGTAGTTTCTTTACTTTTAAGTTAATACTGTTAATTAACACAACCATGGTGAGTTTGAGGCATAGAAGAAAAAAACAATAATATGTGTAAAAGGCCAGCAAGAGGGAATTGCTAATCAAAATACAAGACCAGGCTGAAATCCCACTGTGTAATCTCAATTCCTAACTGACCCCTACACAAAGTGAAAGGCTCTGTTCCCACGTTCTACTTGAAATGTAATCGAAAACTAATATCTGCCCTAAGACCACTCATACTTGGCCGTTGTTTTACCATGCACAAGAATATTGTTTCAATATTCAGACTAGTCTGTAGAGGCCATTCAAGTTATAACAAACCCCATATTTATGAAACAGATAAAATGTCCTTTGAAGAGTATTTCTATACTGTTTCAACCCAAAAGACCAAAACCCCAACAAGACGAAGCTGTTTGAGTTGCTACAAAATGACTCAATTTTTAGTATTCATACTAACTATGAATTAAGCTATGAACTGTCATATCAATAAGATAAGGAACATTTCAAAAGATTTTTTCAAGATGTATCTGCAACTTTTAATTTAGATTCTGAAATTAAAATTCCTTTTTCAGAGGAATCTTACCTTTAATAAGAAGTTTAGTGTCACTGCTACTGTAAGTACCAAATAAATATACATTATTTTCAGCAATCTTGACACAAATGTGCTTTTTTTCATATTCATCTGCAAAAATATTTAAAGAATGCTGTATAATTTTGGAGTTCAGTTTAAATTTTAAAACTACACTCAGGGTGAGAAGAAAGTCTACTTACCTGAAGGGATTTGGAGAGCATTAAAGCTACCACAAGACTCAGTAATGGTGACACTAGTAAGGCTGAATTTTCAAACTGCAGAAGGTACCCCACAATGACAGAAAACAGGTAGATTCTGTATACCTCGTGCACCTGTTGAAGAAAAAAAAACCCAGTAAAATAAAACTACAATGGACATAAATCCTGGTTTTCAGACCAGTAGATCGCTCATTTCCACTGTTAATCAGGGGATTAATGGACCTCAATCCCTCAGCTCATTCATCTAGCAGGATACCACTGGGCTCTGGAAAGCATTGCACATAGGAAAATGATCATCACAGGAAAATGATCCTAGACAGCCTCAATAACTAAAGGACAATTACTTCACAATAATTCTGTAAAAATGCCATAAGCAGGAGTATTTTACCAGGTCTCCCCATTCAGTAATGAAGCACACAAAGCAGTAACTACAAGGCAACAGTAAGAACACACAGTTTGTGACAGAGTTCACCTGTAAAACAGGTGGTTTCCTTGCCCTCAAAATAACTTATTCATTAACCTGTTTCAGGAATGAATACTCAGACTGTTATCTATACTTGCTGTTATTAACTACTTGATAAGCAGATGTTATAAACCTTGATGCTTGATTCTTCAGATTTTTACCAAAATACCCATTTTCTCCCTTATACACTCTGCTTTGAACTACAATGGATCAAACATTTCCCACTGCTGAGAAACAGAATAAAAAGAAACTGAAAGAAGAGGTGAAGAATTAGAATTGCATGCAGTTTGATATCTAACAAAACCAAAAGGTATGCATGTACAAAAAAGCATATTTACAACTGCAACAGGCAGCATAAGAACACCTTATTGTTGCAACATTTCTAAGAACCATTTTGCAGAATAAATTTTAATACTTTCTTGTATTAAAAAAAAAAATCAATTTCCCCTCAACATCTGTCTAGTCTATTTATTGGCAAAGCAGTGCAGGACAGGCCACCGAGGGTGAAAATGAGCCCTTTAACTGCATAGAGCCAACAAAGCACATATTTGGTCTGCCCACCCTGCTGTGAATAGGAGAAAGAAAAGAGGCAGCTAGCCCAAAACGGAGGAATATCATTCATTACTCTTTTAGCTCTCCAAGGATGTTTCAGGTCTCAGCAGCTTTGTTTAGCTTCTATCCCAAACACAGCAGTCCAAAAGAGACTTAGTTTACAGTTATTTTATTTTTCTAATGGATGTTACATGCACTTCAGCTGAGCCCAGGCTGCAAGACCCATCACTCAGCCTTGTGCCCTCTGGAGCTCCTGAGCAGTATGAAAGGCAGGCACCTCAGAGGCTGCCTCTAAGTCCCCAACTGACAGGAGGATGAAAAGTTCCAATACCTTCTCTGTCTGTGCTAGGGCAAAGCTGTCTAGCAGGAAAAGAGAAACAGCCTGGACAAACAGGAGATAATGACTGTATTCCCACATCATCATGAAGGTATATGTTGAGGCATTCACCAGAAGATAACAAAACTTCTAGAAGGAAAAAAAGAAAAGAAAAAGCATTAATTTTGTACCCATGCATGTCTGTCACCAAGTAACTGAGAGGTCATTAAAACATAAACTACGGAAATTAATTATTGTTTTGGGAAATAATTAAAACACTGACTTCGGACATGCTGAACTTTCAGATGGAAGAAAGTAATTACTGAAATATTCAAAAACATTTCAAGTCAATCAGAAGAAATATTGTTAAGAAAGTAACAACCATCTTCTTCAAGAAAAAAGTTTACATGAGAAAAATTCTGCCTCTGTTTATTCAAAAACAAGCAGCACATGGCCCATTACCACACTGTTCTCTCTGAGCCCTCCTGGGGGCATAACAAGGTAGGGAACAAGTTGTTTAGCAAAAGCTGCACATGCCTAGGTGAAATCCAACTGGCTCTTTTGAAAAGAAGAAACAAAACTTCTACTGTTTTCTGCCCAGAAAGGAAACAATAGCAGAAGTAACTAACCTAGAGTACAGTTTTACCCACAGCTCTTTATTAAGAAACTAATTTTGCTTTACCTCAGCAGAACAGTTTAGGTTCTTTTTTAAATAGCCTGTGAGAGCTGCTACTTGACATGCAAAATATGGCAAAGCCCAATTTTCTCTTGATGGTATGGAATAATCAATTCTTGTTGTGTCTGTTCTAGAATAAAGTAAAAAGAAACAAAAATATTAAAACGTTTGTTGTACAAGAATATCAAGGAAAGCATAAATGCCACTTCTAGTTGTGAATGTGGCCTTGCAAGCAAACTTTTCCTGATTTTGGTGCAAAGTAACACTGACACAATTTTGCTGCTGATACAGTTCACCAATTTATTAACAGCAAGACAGGCCCAATCTTTACTCATCTATTTAGCAGGTTTCCATGTTAGCTGGTGTTTATAGGACTGAAGCCAAAAAGCATCTGCCTCGAGCCTTTTCTGACCTGCAACGAAAATCAGCTCACAGCTGAGAGAAAAGATTGCTTTCTCACACAATATGTTTTAAACAAGTGATTTAGGTAGTTGAGCGCAACATAAGATACAAACTGGTGCTCCCTCACAGCAGCAGCAGCAAATATTTTGTCTACAGGGAAAAATTCTGCCCAGCAAAACAAGAGATAGACGGATGGGGAGCATGCAGGGTCTTCTCATGGAATGACTTGACAGTATCCACACAATTAGAGGTGTAGGTGAAAGTTTTTAAAAGGTGCTAAAGTGACTCTGAAGTACAAGCCACGCTTCAAATGTAATTAAAGGCATTAGTCTCAGAGGTACATTGTGTGCTTTGTGTCTACTATGCCTTTAAAAAGGAGCCTCAAGCTCCTTTATCATTTAGGTATTTAAAAGCAATACCTTTCATTTTTTCCTCTGAAGCCTCTTACAGAGGCATATTCAAAGCTTTTTTAACTACTAAACCTTTCATTTTGTTGGCACTGTTTAATCTTATTCATGCTGAAAAAAATTACAGATTTATTCACCATTTTTCCTACTTTACACTGTTCACACCAGCTTGATGAACAGTATTTTCAGCTACTAATCACATATTCTGTCATGATGACTTCACATTCCTAGAAGATGCTTCCCAACAGTTCAACTTTAAAGGTATATCTCTAACACTTTGCTCCATAGTTCTTTTATTTCAAATGTTCTCAAGTTCACAGAAAGCCCCAGAGCACCAAGGTGACAAATCAAGAGCATGAACATAGGTTTTCATTGCCCAAATGAGGCTCCCTATTACTGTGGGGCTTCATAAGGGGAAGGGGAATTCCAAGTGAATGGTTTTAAAATAAAAAAGTCTTGATATTAAGATTATCTAAGAAAATTTCATTTTGCAGAAAAACCCACTACAAAAAAAAGAAGATTTTTAAAAAATCAAATATTCTTTACCAAAAAAATGCAACTTGATAATTTCTTTCTATGCTACTGGAAAACTGTCACAACATTTAGAGATGGCCAGAGAGTGCAGCTCTGTTTTACAGCTGTTTTGGATATTTGTCTTCATTCTTCATCAGCACAAAACCAAATCTTCTGAGGAATATTTTTGAAAAATGAAATTGTGTGTGAATACTCCTGTATTCACCCACATACATAAAGTCAGTTCAACTGGTAATGTGGATGGTTTGGACAACAGGAGGCCTTTCCATTAAAAAAATCATCATGAGAATCAATTAATCTTTTGGAAATGTTTTCTATTCACCATAAGATTTTGCTCTCACAGTGAAAACACAAAGCTTAATAAAAGCATTTCAATCCACTAATTAAAATCACTTCAATCCACTAATATTTTAAAATTCCTTATTGACAAACTAGATTGCATAAAGATGTTTTTCTTACCTGTTAATAATGAACCATGCTACAGTCAGCATTCCTGCCAGCCAAGTCCCACTCATAACCCAACTGGTTACAAACAATGCAGTCACATAAATTCCCTGCAGTCCAAAAACTATACCAATGTAGAAATACACTGGTTCAATAACTTCCTGAAATTACAAATAAAAATGAAGAGACATAGTGGCAACTGAGCTGAAGCTGGAAATCATTACTATTTACAATTTGTTACTGCTAACAATGTGCTAGGTGCTTTACAAACAGGTAAGAGATGCCTCCTATTTTAGAAAAGTACTGGACATGCTTTTATTTGGGGTTCAAATAAAACATGGGGAAGAACAAAGCAGTGTGAATTAAGACCACACTTCAGGACTCAGCTTGCCAGTGCCATGATTTTTGAATTTGCTTTAGCTTGAACACTCTATGTGTCAGATTTAATATATCTATCCTACAGTGGGATATGAAGTTCAGAGGACTACTAGAAGAAGTTATAAAAGGGAAGAACTCAAAGAAGTAAAGATGTGGCAAAAATGGTTCCAAAACAAGTAAATAATAAAAAAGGAAAGACAACGAGAGAGGACACAAGTATGCAGCATAAGCAGAACAAAGCCTGAGTAGAGTGGAAACTGACAAAAGGTTCATCTACAGAAGGGGTTTTCCCTATGAGAATGGGCGGACAGGTACCACTACTAACAGACTTCTGTACTCCAAAGTAGTAACTTTCCTGTTTTTAATGGATAGCACAGATACTCCTGACATTTCTAAGCAGTCTGTAGAAGTAAAGAATAACAGAAAAAGTTACTGCTTAGTGTTAAACCCCCAAAATCCTATGCCAGAGACTGATCAGAACTGAGAGAGGAGAATCCGGACCTGGTCAGAGCCTTAGCTCAACTCATTGAACAAAAAATGTGTGTATTAGTTGGATACAGCACAGAAAGTCTCATACACACACACACACACACAGACACAACCATAATGCAAGTACAGAAAGTAGGAGAAATGCACATACTTGGCTACCAGATGCTTGATATAAAACACTGGCAATCAACTCTGGGTACAAAGTCATTTGCTGGACAGCATTTATGGTCTTCAGTGATATTGTCTTATTGTTGTGTGTCAATTCATAAACACCTACAGACAAAAAAAAAATTATTCCTGGAATCACTTAATACTGCGTTCCTAAAAGAGGCTAAAGTGTATTCAAAGGCAGGGAGAAAAAGATTTGATCATTAAATCTACTGACTGATTTACCACACCTAGTTTAAAAGGAAGGAGAAACTTCCGTGTTAGATGGCATTCCACCTACTGATCTAGCTAGACAATTATTACCCTTTTTCCATCTAGTCTTTAAATAGAAGGCCCAAAACTTATCATCTGAAGCACAGCCTTTTCAGTAACACACTGATGCAGTCCTGGAACTACATGCCTTTAATAACCTTCACAACAAGACCTTAAGGAGTGGGACAGATCTAACAGGGATGAGCAGGATGGCAGGATGTGTTAAACCTGTCTCCAGAAGGATGTCAGGTATGATGGCCTCATCACCCCTTTCAGCTCTGCATTTCTGAGGTTGCTAAGAATCCTTCACCAAACACAATGTGCCTTTCTATGGGGTTAAGACAGAATTGAAGCTGCCATACTTGAAGGATCATTCCAAGATCATTCCAAAATGTTATAAATAAAGAAAAGACTTGTCAATACTTAGAACAATAGAGGGAAGAGCAAAAACAACCTGAATCAAGATATGTGGGAGAACAAAAGCCTCAAATACAATACAGTAGTCAAACAGACAACTGTTTCCAGCTCTGAGCATATCTTGGTGCATGGTCTGCAGCTGGTTCTCTGTAGGCCAAACCAGGTCTTTCAGGATTTACAACTGGGTTCAGCACAGCTGTAATACCCCCTTGAAGACTGGATGCCTTGTAATACCTTGTAGACACGAGTCTACCTGTTTGCAGAGACAGCATCCCTGAATGAGGCCTGCAGTCCATCCACTAACAGCATGGGCAATATCCCCAAAGGACATGAGGCACTGAGTGCACCAAACACCTCAGATATTGCTGATGTGCTACATTTCAGCTGGGAAACTGTTCAACCAATAAAACACTAACCACAGAGTTCAGTTTTACTGGCTTCAGTGAGGTTTCACAAAGGGACTGAACTAATTCAGTGTCTGACCACTGCAAGATAGGGCAGTTCATCCTCTTCTCTCCTGAGTTCCACCCCATGCTAGTGCAGTGCATTCTGAACTCCCTGAACAAGCATGGAAGTGCTCCTTTCTTTCACTGCTTTAGTTTCCTTTTGGGATAGGGACCCAGGGTCAGAGAGCTCCAGAGCCAGTGCAGGGTAAAGAGCAGGAGCACAAAGGAAGGAGAGATCATTGTCACCCAGTCTGTTCTCCTTCCTGTTCCTTTCTGTCCCCACCACTCAGTGCTCATCAGCATCAATCCATCAGAGCTGACAAGATTTAAAACTTCTGGCACGGACAGGATGGAACAGATCAGCTTCTGACAGAAACTGTTCTGTCTTCTGACAGAGGATGGAAAACAGTAATTTTCATTCCTCATTCCTAAATTCAACATAAATTATATTTACATGGCAGAAAAATCCACTATGTGACATAGGCAAACCCAATGATAACTCTGACACAAGGCATCATAAGAGTAATATTAACCCTATCCTAGAGTATCGATTAAAGGCAATCTGCTGGAATACAGGATAGTTAAATACTGCTTTTGAAAAGGCACTGAAAAGTTAGGACAGTGTGTGGTTTTTCATTTATCTGACCAATATACCTACATAAGAGAATAAAATTAGTCTCCCCAGTCTGCAGGAGTTTTTTTACTGTCTTCAAAGTGAAGCGGGACTTTTCAAAGCTAATAAAACAAATGAGTTTTGTACCTCTTTCAAAGGAAGGAGCCTTTAGCAGTTCTTTATAGAATGAGTAATAAATGGCACTGTCACCCTGAAATGTAATTTCTCGTTCAAGTTCCTACAAAAAAAAAAAATCATCTCCTGCAATCTCTTTCCAAAGACAATACATTTTCAGATAGACTGGTTTTGTAACATGGTACATGGTTATGACTTCACTGTACATCTTCAAAATATTCCACAAAACATTAATATTCACAGCATTTCTATCAGGTACATAATGCTCTCTGTAACTTAGCAAACATGCTTGGAATCAGAGCAACTCAAATCCACATTGTAAGTCAGCACAAAATCCACAGGATCTTTTCATATTCACAAACCCGAATTTCATTCAACTTTCTATACTTCACTTAATAATGGAGTTCTTAAGAAAACCAAACCAAACCAAACCAAACCAACCAACCATAAAACACAAAAAATCCCCCAAAATCCAAAAACAAAACAAAACACCCCAAAAGCCCAACACATATTCCTGTTGAGTAGCTTTTGCAATCCCAGTATGCTTCAGTCACTTTTTCATATTTTAGAAAGGTATTTTAAGGATAAAGGGTGACATGTAAAAACATACAAAAGCATGACAAGCCACGACAACTATTAGCAGGAGGGAAAAAAAAGAAAATAAAGACGACAAAAAAAAAAAGAAGCTGTTTCAAAGACAGAGGCCTCAGTAGAAGGACACAGGACTGCAAGTAGTTTCAACATGACATGGATCAGATTTGATTTCAAGGACACAATTTGGCTTTTGTTTCAGTAGTTTATCTTTACCTGCCTGCTGGAAAACCAGAATTTCCGTTCATGATATGTAGAGAGGTACACAGCATACATCATTCCACTGGTGACTGCCGCGAGACAGCCAAAGAAAAGCTTTGCAAAACGCTGGATTAACATATCTGGAAATGAACAGTGGGAAAGCTAAAATAGTCCAGAGGACTGAGAAACAAACAGCACATCCTACACATGACTCTTATTTCTGAACAACAAGTGAACTTACTGGCATGAGAATTATCATACCATCAGCAGCACAGATACATTGAAAACTGGTTTGTTACTCCCATCCTGTAGTTTTCTTTCCCAGTTGTTATCATTGTTTCACAGACAAAATATTCAACACGTTACACTGCAAATTTTCTCCAGCAAGCTTTGTTGTCAAATGAATTCCAAGAAGGAAAAGCCTCTTCCAGATAAATAGAGCAAACTCTAGATTCTACCCAAAACAGCACAAACTTCTTAAAGACATTAACAGACAGAGGTGGCATATTGCATAAATTTCTGAGACATTCTATTTTCCATTCTGCTTTTGAATGTAAGAACAAAAGAATCTGAATTTTACCAAACTCATTCAAAGGGTGTCTACTACACCTGTATCTCCTTTAAGTTAGTATGTACTTTTAACATAAAAGCTTTTGGCAGCTTGGTGAGCACTTGCCTAAAATTATACCTAGTTTTAGTTCTGTTTCTTGAAAAGCTCTAAGGACTTTTTGTCTGTTCTTGTTTCAGTACCGTTACTTCATGGTATCAGCTTCCAACCAGAAGATCATTCCAGGAACAATAAAAATATTTATTTGTATGCAAATAGTAATAATAAATTTCTTAACTCCCTGCCCTTATCTCCTCAAGCCTGAAACAGTCCAAGACTACCATTTCACCCCCAACGCATAAAATATCATTATTAAAGAACTCCAATGTGCATGCCTGTTTTCCCTCAAAATATTCAAAAACCTAATTCAAAGTAAGTCTGTTATAAATTACCATGCTACAAATATCTCCCCATAAAATGTAAGAGAATAATGAAAAAAACAATCAAAAGTTAGCTAAAAATTTTGTAGCTTACATTTTGGCGACCTTCCCAGCTTTGAATTTTCTTTGTTTCTCTCCTCTGGAGCCATTTCCTCAGATTCTGTGCAGTTTTGTTTCTTTCTCTGTCGCAGGTCTGCTGCCCCTGAAGACATTTTTTTAAATTATTGCAACACAATACATAAAATCACTGGGAAATCCACACAGCAGCAGGTAGCAGCCAGTTAGTGCTACTGATTCAATCCCATGGAAGATACATTTGACAAAGACTCAAATAAAGTATGTCATATGCCCAACTAAAATAATAATGTAACACTACAGAAATCAATTCTTCTGTTATTCCTTAGAAAAAACAGTAGTATTCCCTTGAGGCCATACTCTGGGATTACCCAGAACCCAAACTGGAAGCTAACTGGTTTATTCCATTTGGTGAACACAAATGAAGAAAATCAGTAGTTTAGGTAAGTTGATGCAGACACTGGGAGAAACTGGTGCCAATTCCTCATCCTGGTTTTATGCTGCTATAGCAGTGTAATACAAAAATTGGGCTAGTCCATTACTTTTAAACTGAGATTCCGATTATTTATATGGCAACGGCTTTTATAAAGTAAATGTAATATCACTTTTTTCCTGATTTTGGATCTACTAGAACTAAGCAGATTTACAAATATTTAGTCTAACACATAATTTAAAAGCCCAGTTTGCTCAGCCACATAGATCACATCACAAGACCAAGGGCTTCTGTTCACTTCTTTGTGAGCAGCAGCAGCATCAGTTTGAAGTCTTGGTCCATTTATTTTACAGTCTGAAAGGCAATGAGGCTAATTCACAGACTGGAGGTCTGTGAATACAAAAAGACTCATTGCAAAAAATATTTTAAAATTCCTATATTAAAGGAATTCCACAACATTGACATCATTCTGGAAGTGTAATGAAAAGATTGAACTGTAATTCATGCTCCAGAATTTTTAGCTCTCCTGCCTGACCTACTGTCCAACATTGCTTGAAATTTTGCAGCCACCAATTTTCTTCTGGACTTAAAACAGCTCCTTCAGAAACCCATCTAACTTCAAACTTGAAGTGTCAATCTTCACACCCCACAACAAAGCTTTTAAGTACTCTGGTCATATATTAATTACTTCAATTCTAATTCAGTCTACTTTTAATTCCTGGCTATTAAATCTAAAAGTTAGAAACTAGATAGAGAAATATAAATGGTTAAAGTGATGTCTGCCTGTATCAGAACACCAGTGTGTTAAGAGAGCAAATTATAAATCATTCTGAGCAAACCAAGATCTCAATGGTAATATTTCCATGGAATGAACAGAAAATGTCTTCCTTCTTAAACAAGACAAGAACTGGAAAGAGTCCAAACAACACAAGGTTTAGAGTGTTCAGTATCACATTTATCTTCATGTCAATCCAAAATGAAATGTATACCAGCATCTCTCCATGACATGTATATGAGAAGTTTATCAGCAATGCAAACACCAAGTGCACTGCAGTTAAAAATCATTTGTACCATGCAAAATAAAGCACACTGGAAGAAAATCCTAGATCACAAAAGCGGGCAGATATGTGGCAGCCCCTGTCATTCTAGTTATGACCAAATCAACAGCACTGAGAACATTGGAGGAAAAGGCCTTTGCTTCTCTGGCAGAGAAGTGAACCATAGCAGAAGTGTAACAAACTTATAAAGTATAGCATTTACAGCAGTAAGAGACAGCTCCCAAAGAAGTAACAGTTTAAAATTCTACTTCTGAAACAACAACTCAATCAGCAAAAGATCTTCACCTCAGTTTTGAAGACTGCTCAACATATTCTGCCCCAAAGCAATAACACAAGAAGATGTGAGTGTGTTACTTCTGTTTCTTGCTGCTGCCACAAGAAAAATGCTGTTTTCACTTCAATGAATCCTTCAAACAGAGTGATATGAAAGTCAAACAAGGTAACAACTAAGAATTATCTAGAATTTTGAACTGATGACACAGCCTTTAGTAACTCTCTATCCAGCACATAATTTTTTCATCTGCTTTTCAGTTCCCTGTAAGTCCCCAGTTCAAACAAGTTCTTGTTCAGAAAACATGCATTCCACTTATTTTTGTGCTTCAACTGCAGAAAAACATAATTCATTCCTACTTTGTGCCACTATACTCATCTGTTTTTCACCTACTAATTGAGCACTGTCTGTCATTTTTGTTTTCTCATCTAAAAAGGGTAAGATAGAGCTGGGAAACATTCAGAGAAGGGCCACAAAGGTGATTTAAGTTGTGCAATGGCTTCCATACAAGGAACAATGAAGCAAATTTAAGATGCCTCAGTCTAGAAAAGAGGATGACCAACAGAAACATGCCAGACGTCTACTAGTTAGTGAAGTGCACAAACACACTGAATAGAGAGCAGTGATTCACCTTTTCTAATACAAAAAGTTCTCAAACAAACCTAATGAGTCATGCTAAAAAGAACCAGCTCATTGCACATCACCTTCACGCAGAACACTCCTACCCAAAGAATGTTCTGTAAACCAGGAGTTTGCACAGATTCATAAGAATACGGACACATTTATGGAGGAAAAGCCCCTGGAGACTCCTAAACATACAGAAACCATGTATGTATGAGGGCAACTCAGAAAGTACCCCTGCTGAGAACAGCTGGGAGGCTGGAATATGCCATGGGACAGATTTGCATATGCTTGTTTTGCTCCTGCATTTTTCTGGGTACCTATTTTTGTTTTGTTTCTGCTGATTTCTCCAAGAAAATGAAATGCCATCTCATAACCCATACAAAGGAGGTTTGCACTGAAAAGACAAGGAGAAAAATGCTTGTGTAGGGGCTAAAAATGAAACAGAATCTCAGAATGCGCTGAGTTGGAAGGTACCTGCAAAGATAATCCAAGTCCAGTTCTTAACCCTGCACAGGACACCTCAATAATCACACCATGTGCCTGAGAGCACTGTCAAAGCGCTTCTTAACTCTGTCAGGCTTCGTGCTGCGTCCACTTCCCTGGGGAGCCTGTTCCAGCGCCCAACCACTTTACCCTCTGGGTAAAGCACCTCTTCCTAATTAGCAACCTAAACCCTCCATCTGCAGCTGCAGGCCATTCCCCCGGGTCCTGTCACTCCTCACCACAGAGGAGAGATCAGTATCAGCCCCTCCTCTCCCCCTCCTGAGCAAGCTGGAGGTCTCCGTCGGTCTTCTCCAGTCTGACCAAACTAAGTGACTTCAGCTGCTCCTCATAGCCTTCAGCTCCTTATAGCTGCTCCTCACAGCCTTCAGCTTCCCCTCAAGGCCTTTCACCACCTTCACAGCCCTCTTTTGGGGCTCTCTAATACTTAACGAAACGAGAAAAAAGACTGACTAAAATATACGGAAGGATGCCCAGAGAGAAAGTACACTCACGGAAGCATCCACGGAGCTCACAGATGCTGCCCCGGGCGCTCTGCCCACAGACAATGCCAGGGAAGAGAAAATGCCAGGGAAGGCGAGGGAAGAGAAAAAGACTCCACGTCCCCCAGAGAGCGGCCCTGCCTCCCTCTTGGGGCTGCCTCGGGCAGGGCTGGGGCCCGAGGGGCCGCCGGGGCGGTCTGGGCCCGGGAGCCCGCCTGTGTCCTGCAGCCCAGTGCTTCAGCTCCGTCCATGCCCTGGCACAAACCGCGAGGGGCGGCCACACCGCCAGCCTGAGCCCGCGGCCTGGCCCCGACCGCCTCCGCCCGGCTCCGGCTCCGCGGCCTGAGGAGCCGCCCCTCACCTTCCTCCATGGCCGGCTCGTGCCCGCAGCCCGCCGCTGGCTCCCCCCGCCGCTCTCTGCGGGGCGACGCGTCCGCCCCGCCCGCGCCGCCGCCCGCCTCCCGCCGGCCGCGGGGGCGGGAGCGCTCCCGCATCCCCCGGCGAGCGGAGCGGAGCGGCCCCGCGCTTCCTCCCACCGCCGGAACTGCGGCTGCGGAGCGCGGGGGGCGGCCGGAGCCGAGCGGCGGCGCACCGGGGCACAGCGAACGTACGGGGGCACAGCGGGTGCACCGGGGCACAGCCAATGTACGGGAGCACAGCGGGCGCACCGGGGCGCTGCCGGGCGGCCTCAGGGCTCCCGCGCGGGAGCTCCCGAGGCGGCCGCTCCCGGCAGCGCGGCCGCCGTTGGTGCCGCTCCCGCCTGCAAGCCCCGCTCCGGAGGGACCTGGCCTCTTCAGAGAGCGTGGACAAGAGGAGGCTCGGGTGACCTCATGGTTCTCTACGGGTACCTGAAAGGAGGTTGTAGCCATGGGAGCGTCTTTTCCCGTGCAGCCAGAGATAGGACGAGAGGACATGGCCTCAAGTTGTCCCAGAGGAGGTTTAGGTTGGACATCTGGAGGAAATTTTTCACAGAAAGGCTGATTAGACATTAGAACGGGCTGCCCAGGACGTGGTGGAGTCACTGTCCCTGGAGGTGTGTAAGGAAGGATTGGACGGGGCACTTGGTGCCAGGGTCTAGTTGCTAGGGTGGTGTTTGGTCAGAGATTGGCCTCGATGATCTCAGAGGCCTTTTCAAAACTAATTGGTTCTGTGATTAAAGAACTGGTCACTCTTCTATGGAAGAGATTTGTGGGAATTGTCCCTTGGAGGTTTATGGGAATTGTCCCTTGGATGCAGAGTGTCTCCTGACCTGCAGTCAGGCTAATGGCCGAGCAGCTGCTGGAAAACTGATTGCTTGTCTGGCAGCTGCAAGGAAAAACTAAACCGATATGTGTGTCCTGTTGGAGTGTAAAATGAGATTTATAAATTTCCTGGATTTTTTAATAAAATCTAAAATACTTCTGCAGTTGTTGATTTATTGAATAGTGAAAGGAGTTGCTTATGTTTTTAATGATCCACAAATTATCCATTGCATTTCTAATGCATCATGTTCAAGCTGGAGTTTTTTGTTTGTTTGTTAGTGTAGGGTTTTTAAAAGTTACTGGAATAAGCAACCATAATAATTGCAATGAAAAGAACAGTAATTGTTTCAAATATTTGTGCTCAGGCCATCAGTACATGGACAGATATAAAATAAACAATTGCTCCATTGTACTCTAGATGTTTTTTCTTACAGCTTCTTTGTACCTGTTGTTTTATAGTGTACCTTGTTACATTTATTGTGCAACCTCAGTTTTCTTCTGATGCTCCAATATGGATCATCCCACACCTTGATTTCAGTAAAATTATAAATGCATATCAAGTTATTTACATGCATAGTTAGCAGAGAAGTGAAAAATCCAGCCTGCTCACTTAATTTTCCTTTTTTCCTAAGGAAAAAAATTGCACATTTGAAGGGGGGAGAACCAAAAATCATTTTTCATGCAAGTTCTTTCTCCCAGAACGCACATGCTGAAATGATTGTTAAGGTAATGTTGAAAATGTTATTACTGTTGCACTTCAATCTTCCAAAACGCTTTCTTCAACTAATATATGAAAGTTATTCCATTTGACAGCTTATTATGTGGCCTAAACATTATGCTGTAATACATTATGATGAATAAATCCGGGGATGTTTTGTTCTTTTTCTAAGCTTTCTCTGTACAAACATGCATCGTGTATCTGCATGGTGGCATTTGTTCTCTGTTTACACATTATTTCTAAGCCCTGTAGACATAATTTTCCTTTTTCTTTACAAGTTCATGGTACTGATGCTTTCCAGTTCAACAATCATTCTTTCTCTCCTTTAGAGATTGTTGAGAGGAGACAGACACAGACCTTAGTGTAATGCGTTAATACTGGGCATGTTTGTCATTACACGGAATTAAAAAAAAATACGTAGGTGTTTATTTTGTAAACAAACCAGGTTATATTTTTGCATGTTAAAGATCCCGTGCCTAAAAATATCTGTAAAGTTTCAATAATCAGGTAACAACCCATTCTACTGATTTCAGCCTTTTGTAGGGTTAATTTTCAGGCTGCTAACTTATGGTTCTGGATTGTCAGTATCCAAAGGTTTTGCTTATTTTAATTATTTCACATTCTTCTCTCCCCAAAGCTGTATATCTTCTATCAAAGTATAAAAAAGTAGTGCCTAGAAAAGTGTTTGTGGGACCAGAATTTTACTTAAGTTGGAAAGGCGTGCACTCCCACCTGATATGGGGACTGCAAGGGAATAAGGGAGGGGATATTGAGGGATAATGATAATGTGGAAGCATTACTGAAAACTGGACCTAGGAAGTCTTAAGAAAATTAAGTTACACAAAATATATAGAACCTTTGGGATTTCTTCCCACCTATTTAATTTTTTTCTTCTCTTATTTCAGTACAGCTTCTAGTGGTTTTGATTGCTTCAGCTCATGCCTGCCTTGCCTAGGATATGAGTGAGCCAGGTTCTATGGTCATCTGCTGTATTGTAAAACATGGAAAATACCCATTAAATCAAGGGAGCTGATTTAGATTTGCACACTGAAACTGAGCTGGGGACATGGAAACATTCTTTGGCTCAGTTCTCTCTTAGCTTCAGTCCTCTGGTGGTAAATCTGTGTTTTGACTTTTCCTGAGGCCTTTGGAATTTCTTTAAACAGTGTTCCTCTGCAGATGGAAGACACTACAGATGTGATTGCCATGACCATCTTCCTGTTCTTTCCTCCTGCCTCTTGTATTTAAAGAGTATCTGTCCTTGAAGCAGCATGAGATCCTGCATTTTCATTTTCTTTGCTTCTTCCTGTCACTCCTTGTGCTTTAGAACTAACTCATGTCACCCTGTGTTTAGATGTGTGTGATGCTTGGCAGCCTCTCATCCTGTACACTTTCTCTTCTATGTCCTTCTAACCATCTCATCTTCTCCATCCCTTTTTTTTCCTCTCTCCATCCCACCTGAAAGAGTTCTTTCTTTGTGTTTTCACCCTCTTAAATGGCATTGATCCTTATCACAGTTGCCTTTATCTGCCCTGTAATTTAGTTTCTTGCTTTTCATCTTACTTTATAAGACCAAACCATGTCAGCTGACTAATTGCTGTATTGCTCCTGCAGAGCACTGTATCAGTAATAAAGTCAGGGTAAATGGACTGCAGGAGAAAAGTCCTAAATGTTTGTTCCTTTAAACACACACAGACACAAACACACACCCTTAGTGATGTGACTTGCTTTCTGTACCACTTCCCTCTTTCTGCTCTTGCTCTACTTCTTGTTGATGCTGCAGGTGAAGTTCCCCAGAGCAGGAGGCTGACCCCTGTATTTGTGAAACATACACAGAAATAACAGTAAGGGAGCATAACTGGCTGATATCTGCCTTGTCCTCCACGTGGCCTCTGCTCTGTGAGGAGGCCCACTGCTCTGCTATTGTCTCTGCCTTTCCCTACACTCCTTTTTTCTCTCTGAGCTGCCTCTTTGACTTTTATCCAAGGATAAAGCCCTTTGAGGTGGATGACTCACAGCTCTGCACTTGCTTTGACTCATACTTTGCCACCTAGTATATTGGTCAGCTCTTACTAAACTGCACTTAGGGGCTTTTTTTTATTGCTAATGACGACAACCCTTGCTGCCCACATCTTTGATTTCACTGTCATTTCTGCTGGGTCAGAGCTATGCTTGTTTTCTCTATGATTGGTCAGAGCTGTATTTCCCCTTTCTCACTCTTCCTGGGTTTGATACTGTTTGGTTTTTTAAACATCCCCTGCAGATTTCGGAGTCTGGAGGCTCTTTTGTCTCTGGTGCCCAGCTGTTTGGGCTGCATTTCTGAGGGTGAAGGTGCTGGTCCCCGCACAGCCTGCCCTGCCAACATGGAAAGGCAGCCTCATCCCTTGCCTCCCCATGCAGCATCCTCACCATTCATCAGCTGCTTTACCAGGAGCAGCACATTCCCCAGCTTCCAGTGGCAACACACCTTGAGTGATGGCAGACAGTTGGTGTCATCACACAGGTGCTGATGATGAGGGCTTAGCAAACACTTCAGCTGGTGCAAAGCAAGCACCAGAATTCAGGCCTCTTTTCAGGCACTCTGTTGTCCCTGAAGGGCAAGCCTAGCATGACTGGAGTCACTGAAACCCCATCCCTGGTACTGACATCAGCAGGAATGACTGATTGCACCTAGGAAATTGCTCTTGGAATATTGTGCTGGCCTTTTTTATATAAGTATTTTTCAGAGAAGTGGAGCAATATGATCTTTAATATATCTTAATGCCTTACTAAGTACACTAGTCAAGCACATCTCCTATCCCAACATAGCAACCAGCAGTCTTAGCCCCACATTCTTGTCTGACCATGTTACAGCTGGCAAAAGAAAGGGCGATGTCACTGCTTTTGATGGGTTTCCAACTTTAAGCAGGAAGCAATTTGGCCTGATACTTGAAGATTATAAATCAGTAATACAAGTCATAGTCCAAACACCAAGCAGACACGAGATCCCTTCTCAAAAGCTGCATCTAGTGTTATTAAAACAGCTTGGGCTGAAGCAGCCTTTTGCAGCTGGTGCTGCTTTTCACTGGAGTGAGTAGAAACGACTCCAGCACAGGCAAAATGCACTTCAACCAGGCAGGTTAGCTATTACCAAGCTACTGCTTGTCTGCTAAGATTTCCTAGACAGCAGAAAAAGAAATGAATGGGACTATACTTGGCAAGGGATGGGAGGGTGCAACTTCCATCTGGGATGCAGATTCTTGACTCTGAAGCAGCTCTGATAATCCAGCTGTAATTTTCCAAGGAGGAAACATAAGCCAGGCCATTTGTTACAGAGAAGTGTGATTCCTTTAGAAGGGCAGTTCAGTTTCCTCAGCTTTTCTTCAGTCCCAGCCAGCTTTGCTAGGCTTTGACGTAATTGCCAGAGCTGATGCTTTCCAAGCCAGGAGTTGTCTGAGTTGAATGGCCCCATTTGAAATTATTAATTTTACCTGTATCAGCCTGTATAACTGCTTTTATGAGACATGGGGCACTATGAAAATGCAGAGAACAAACAGACCCAGTGTGTGAGCAGGATGCCTGTCACTGTGTAATTATGTATAACTGTACAGTTACATAAATGCTTTTCTTGGGAATCACCAGTGACGGCAGCAAGCTTTGCCTGTCATGTTTTGGCTAGTTAAAGCACTGATTCATTGTACTTTGAATACTCCGTTTCCTGCTTGTTCTATGGTAAATGGATTACTGCCTGCAATTTCAATAGTAATTAATGAAGATGAGAGATAGACCCAGTGATAAAACTGGGTTGTCTGAAGAAGTGGAATGATTTACTCCACTTGTCAAGTCTCACAGTGTTACTAGAATATCACTAGCTTGTTTGCAGACTGATTCATCCTCTTCTTGAAAGATGCATTTTTATCAGTTGGGGTAACAAATCTATGCATACAAACCATGATTTGGCTCTTTTGTTCGTCCTCCATGTGAAGTATCCCCCTCCTTCCCTTTATGCCACTCACCTTGGACTCATTTTTGCAGTTGCATATTTCTTCTTGAGCTTCTTCAAGATCTATCATTAATAAACTGTCCTGGTTTAGGGCAAATTTGGAAGAGAATCTCCAAAGGGGGGCCCCTCCCCCCAACCGGTTCGGGAAGAATTCCTTGTAGAGAAGTGGAAAGAACCTGTTTATTTAACAGGCACAGCACCCCCAGCACACAGAATGAACAATACCGGACGACACCACTCTTTCACCACTCTGAAAGATGACAAATTCAGAAAGTCTCTCTTGGGGGTGGTCACTCTGTTATCACTCTGGTGCTGGGACAGCTGCTGCAGGCCACAAGGTGCAAATGCTCAGTGTTCCCAGGTCCCAGTCCAGAGCAGGTTCGAGTAGGTCCAAAAAAAGGAAAGGAGAAACAGTCCAGGAAGAAATTTAGATTGTTTAGCTAAACTAGCTAATAAGCAGAAGAAAGACCAAGCAGAAGCAAAGCAGAAGCAAGAGCGAGAGCAAAGCGAAAAGGAAAAGCAAAAAAGCAAAAGCAGCACTATGTACTGCCCTGTCTCTGTGTCTCGCCAGCCGTGGGGGAGCGGCTGATAAGAAACAAAAACAAAACTTTCACTCTTCAGAGCCAGTCTTGAAGGCACAGAACATAATATCCAGGATAAACAGAACACATGAATGGGGATACACGCATCACAACATCACCCTAGGACAGAAACTCATGAAGAAATTAATTTATGTACAGTTCAGATGAGCAAAGAGTCAACATGTTGGTGCACAGTGCTAGTGAAAGTGCCAAATGTTTGTATGGTTCTTGTGATGGGAGAATCTGTTGAAACCAGGGTTTGTAGTTGGCCTTAGCTGGCTGCACTGTTTTTTTCCCATGTACATCATGTTAGAGTAATTTGTTAAATATCCTTCCCAACTTTACATAACTCTGACCTTACAGGAGAAGAGTTGGTCCTGCCCTAGGAATTGCAAGAAGAATGATGTTTGTTGACAAAGGTAGATAATATCTTCCTCTTCAGTGAGTCAGGATGTCAACAGCAACGACTTGGACAGGAAATGACAGGAAATTTACGCTTAGTCCTTGAACTCTGTGGTTTTGGCAGAGATTTGACTGAATGAAACACAAAGTGACAGAGGGAGAAACCTGGATTCCCTCCCAGAGGGAGAGTTTACTTGAATTGCTCAGTCATGGACTAGCTTGTTTCATTCACAGAAAAAATTCTGGATCTTAAGAGAGACTCCTGTAGTATCCATCCCATTGACATCAGGGTCCCTGGGAAGCAGCTGTCACATAACCATTCTCTGCAATATACTTAGGAGGGTGTAATTAATTGCTGTAAGCCTCCAGTGTGGCTTCACTGAATTCAATCAGCCCCACAAATATCACTGAAACTTCTCTGGTGTATTTGTAAAGAGGATTTACCTATAAAACAAACCAGGTGTTCATTCAAAATGTCAGGTAATTTTATCCTGAAACAATTTATTTTATGCTAGAGTTTAAATTTTTATTAGTTCAAAGAATGGACATTCTTTTGGGGTCATGTCTTCCAGATGTGCAGGATTGCAAATCAATAGCCAGTCCCTGCAACAAATTTTCATTTAGACACTTTATGACCTAGGCAAAGAGTACATATAAATAGGAAGAAAACTGATAGACTGCTAGAAAACAAGAGTGCCTGCCTGTCCCTGGGAAGGTTAATGAAACTGTCAGCCTGCCGGTATCACACTTGCTTGTGGAGTTTTCTTTCCTCCTCCTCCTCAGCCCTTTTTTTGCAGTTGGCATTTGGAGAAGTATCAAGTGAAATCCAAGTTAATGTACATGTCATGAAATTCTGCTGAACTGAGTGAAGGGGAAAGAGACTTTTGAGACCAGTCCTGGGAGGTTCTGGCTGCTGCTTGTGCCTGCAATAGGGAGCAGTGGAGGGAGTTCAGGGTCTTATGAGGGCAGAGTCTAAATTAAGGCAGGCTCTGGCATGCGCAGTGGCAAGGAAATGCAATTTGGTATAAACATTGGGGCTCCAAAGTGAGTAAATGCCACCTACACTGCTCCCAGGAGGCTCCAGTTTCTCAGGAATGTTCTGGCAACATGTTCCAACCTAGATATTAGTGGCTCTTTTCAGTTTGCTTTGTCATTTTCAGCAGCAGCTTTTAGTCTATAAAAACCATACTAATGTGTGGTAGTGTATTAAGGAGAATGCACATTTTCATTGACTCCAAAGAAGTGGGCAGCATTCTGGCATGCACCCTTGCAGTTTCCAGGCTTGATTCCAGTGAACAGTTCCTACCCTAAACACTGAATTTCCATCATTACAAAGAAAGGATTCTCAGTAAATACAAAATTGCTAAGTGCCAAAATAATACAGCATTTTTCAATTGGAGTAAACATACAGATTGACAGAACTCACTACTTGCTGACCAGGTTCAAAGGTAAATAATCTAAGAAAGCAAATTTAGACAGAAAAAAAAAATCCTACTCATGCGACACTGTCCAATGAACGTTTCTTGCTCTGTGAAATGTTCAGTGATAAGGTGGATATTTTCCCTCAAAAGACACGTGTCAGAAGGCTTAGTGATAGCTTCTGTGTACATAAGATCTGCTCTCCTGTTAGCCAGTGCTCTGCTGCTCTCATTTGACCTCATCCCTAGAAGGCTGAAACATTATTACTGTAATGAATCTTTGTTTCTCCTTCCTTGCACCTGGGGGATTTAAACGTGCTTGTGCCAAGACACCGTCTCCTTGCCTGGCTGTATATAATCTGAGATACATGCAAGTTGATTTCACATGGAAATTAGAGAGGATGGAAGAGATTTGTCACCAGACATTTGTGACCCATGTTACATCAGCCTTTGGGAATACAGTATGTCAGCCAAAATAAAGGCTGGCCTTGCAAAACAGGTTGTTAGCACTGATAAACAAAGATTCAATAGGAGTTGAGGATCAGGCTAGTGGCCTGAAATACTGAAGTCATTTGGGACCTTGAATTAATATATTTGTCCACAAACATGTTCCTAGTGGAGAAGGGCAGGGCAGCCTCCCCCACGTAGCAAACACAGTGCCCCATCTGATGCCAGCCATTGTGGAAGAACTTTGATCTTGTTTGATTGCTTGTCAGCTCTCAAACTGCCACTATTTTTTATTAAATTGATCAGTACAGAATTCATTCATTTTTGTGCTCCCTTCTGATTCCCAATAGCACCGGCCTTCAGTTTTATAATTTTCTGATTTAATGACTCCTGGCATACCTGAGCCAAATCAGAAAATGTGTTTCCCATGGAAGCTCTGCTCTGAAGGTCAGCAGATCCCTTCGCTTTTGCACTGCTTTATTGATGTGTGTCACTCGAAGTGGGACACAAGTGAGTATTTCTGCCTCCCTTTTGAAGGTCTGCCTAAATGCTTTTCATCAACAGCTCCCACTGGAATCAGATTTCTCCTTTGTTGTTCTGTTTCCTCCTTCTTCCTCTGGGGCCAAACAATTCAGCACTGTTTAATCCTGGGAAAACCAGGAAATGAGAGTTACTGGGAGGAGGGGTAGGATTCCTCTCTCCTATCTTGAGATGAGTGCCCGTGTGCTGCTCCAGCTCATCATCCTGGCTCCTGCTGAGCAAATGGAGAGGGAGAGGAGTCTCCTGGGGCCATTCACCCCGCTCTGAGAGAGCTGGCTGGGAAAGGTGTGAGGAACCACGTGAACTGTGCCTGAGGAGCACAACTTCAGGGCTTAGAAAGAGAGAGAAAAGACTTCACACCAGCAAGCACAGATTGCTGGTCAAGGGTGCATAGGGGGGCTAAGGAGATTATACCGCATGCATTGTCTGGTATGTTACTGATGAAGTAGTTCACAAAGCTTCTCTGAACATCTTTTCAGTAGTTTATTTTAAAGAGATTTATTTTATTTTATTACAATATATTTAATATAGAAGCTAGATAAATATAAATTTATTAAATTGTAGTATAATTTTTCTTTAAGCTGGTATTTGTTTCACTTGAAACCTTTCTTTCACTTTTCGTTCCATAAAACTTCAAAAAATTTTTTTCTTTTTAAACAACAAACCAGTGAACCCCAGAAGAAGCTCTCAGGTAACAGTTAAATTTGCATGACCCCCTTTGCATCTCAGAAGTTTTCAGCAACCAGAGGACAAGCTTCCACCTCTACCCTGAGCACCCTTCATGCATTATTAACTCTCAAAACACATTCCTGTGTATGTAAATACAGAGTGTACGTAAATACAGAGCTTGATTTTTATTTACTCCACATAGTACAGCAGTGTTAAAGAGCTTTTAAAGTGCATATATATGAAATATTGTTTCTCAGAAAACTAGTTTATATTTAAAAATCTGGACCAAACCTAGAACTTTTTAGAGTGTAGATTATCTGTCACAATCATTATTTGCTATGTGACCTCAGAATTTGTTTACTTTTATTAATTATTTATTGTGTAACACAATAAAGAAAATCCACAAATTATTCTTTGCAGTGGTTCTGCATCTCTTGACTTCTGAAGCATTATATTCATTTTATGTTTTGCTTTTGACTCCCATTCCAGAAGTCACGTGCCTGGTGAATAATCTCAGTTATACTCTGATTTGCATTCTGTTTAAAAAAAAAAAGAAATGCAAGCAAATTCCCAACCTTCATGATTAGATAGAAACCTGAAAAGACTTGAAACCGTGAAAGCAAATGTATCCCCATGATGTTACACCCAATGCCCATATGAGAGGTTCCTTGGTGCCTGGGAGGCTCCTGCTCTGCTGTGAGCTGTGAAAGCCACACTGCCACGTGAGTAAAGGGACAAACAGCACTCACAGGCAGGGTTTGGGGCAGAGGTGGCACATGGCTTTCTATGAAGGTTGTGAGATTGTTTTAAATGTGGAATAGGAAAGGCACACAGGAGTCAAGAAGCATACATGATAAAGAGAACAGGGGCTGGAACAAGGTTCCTTTGTGCAGAAGGACTCAGGGCTTGTCAGTGGAAGGAGTGCTGGCCACTACAAGTGCAGGGTTGTCCTGTGTGTGCTCCAGCCTCACTCCAGGAAAGGTGCTGATATAGCAACGAGCACCCCATTGCACACCCAAGGAAGGTTTAAATCCTCTGATCAAATCTGAAGCATCAGTAGCTACTTTGTTATTGGGAAGAAGAAAATTAAAACAATGCCACTCAAGCTGTAAATTAAAAGCCCACTGCAGACGTAGATTTCATGAGCCAAGTTATTAAGAGCATTAGTATGCATATTAGAAGTAATTAAAAGCAAGCAAACAGGAAGAATGCCAGGTGAGAACATACAGGTTGGAGGAGAATTCTCTACTCAATTACACAAGTGTAAATGAATATCTTGTAAATAAATCCACAATCATTTTCTTGGATGAAGTTACAGTCATGCTGCTTGTAAGTAACATAACCATAAGCACTGAAAACAAAACCAACAGCATACAATTTATAACAACAAGAAAACAAAAATTAAATGTAAAACAGAACCAACTTGTTTGGCTGTTCTCAGTGGTGCCCTGGAAATGATGCTGTCCTATCTGAGGATGCTGTCCTATCTGATAATTTGCTGGGCTGGGACTGGTCCGTTTTTTTTCTGACTAATGTCATAATTAGTCAATTACTTGAAGATATTTGTCTGAGAAACCTCTGATACTGTTACTTGTTTTTAAAATGTTGTTTACAGTTGTTTACAATTTAGAGTTGTTCATACTATTTTATTGACAAACTTTTCCCCTATTGTGTATTCATAGTTGTCCCTATTTTCTCTACAGAAATTTCTTATTTGTGAGTGTTCTGTAAATAATTCAAAAATAACTTCTCATTTCATGTGACATTCAGCAATTATTTATTCCTTATATTTTATAGTGAAGCTGTAAAATGCATCATTGTACTTGCTCCTGACCAAAAAAAGAAAAGATTTAAAGACCAGGTATAGTCAACAATAGTTCTCTTTGGATTAAAATAAAGCAAGGGTTTAGAAGTATTTTCAAGATGTATTGTAATATCTGAAAGTTATCTGTCTTGTCAAATAAAGGATGACTCATAGATCCCCCTAGGAAAAAACTATCCTTCTTGTTTGCTCAAATGCCAACCAATCTTTTAATCCTCTTCAGAGCAGTTTACGTGTGTGAAATCGATATTTCAAGGTACTTACAGTACCTCCCAGAGCACACAAGTTACTAACCAAGCTGGGCTCCAGAGAGTTTCTGCATTCCATCAGGTGTCACAAGGAGCCTTGACTGGTCTGGGGGAATTAAGGCCAGGTGAAATGCCAAGCTCCTTAGCTCATCTGCTGCAGAGAACAGGTCTGCAGTGTGCTTGCTCAAGGCTTGTTATGGGAATAAATCTGACGTGCCTCACTTACTAGGTCAGAGACAGTCTGCAGTGTCTCAACATGCAGTGATATCAAATGTATCACAGAAGCCAAAAGCATGATTAGGTTGCAAAGGCAAACACTGAAAATTTAAGAAATGCCAGAATTAGGATGCTTACTCAACTGACATTTGTTTCCTGGTAGCAAATGATTTATGATATATTTAGCCACATGATCACCTACTGGTGTTTTCTCCTGCCCTGGTGCTCAGGATGAGCTGTTTGTTTACTCTGTGCTGAGTGTGCCCAGCCCTTGGTTAGTGTACACTCTTCAAACCCTGCTTTGGAGACAGCTACTTGTTCCTACTCAGGATTTTTCATACGATTGTATTGCTGGAGTAGCTCAGCAAAATACGAGATGTGCAGAGTCCTCATCACATTCAGCAATTATTTATTCCTTATATTTTATAGTGAAGCTGTAAAATGCATCATTGTACTTGCTCCTGACCAAAAAAAGAAAAGATTTAAAGACCAGGTATAGTCAACAATAGTTCTCTTTGGATTAAAATAAAGCAAGGGTTTAGAAGTATTTTCAAGATGTATTGTAATATCTGAAAGTTATCTGTCTTGTCAAATAAAGGATGACTCATAGATCCCCCTAGGAAAAAACTATCCTTCTTGTTTGCTCAAATGCCAACCAATCTTTTAATCCTCTTCAGAGCAGTTTACGTGTGTGAAATCGATATTTCAAGGTACTTACAGTACCTCCCAGAGCACACAAGTTACTAACCAAGCTGGGCTCCAGAGAGTTTCTGCATTCCATCAGGTGTCACAAGGAGCCTTGACTGGTCTGGGGGAATTAAGGCCAGGTGAAATGCCAAGCTCCTTAGCTCATCTGCTGCAGAGAACAGGTCTGCAGTGTGCTTGCTCAAGGCTTGTTATGGGAATAAATCTGACGTGCCTCACTTACTAGGTCAGAGACAGTCTGCAGTGTCTCAACATGCAGTGATATCAAATGTATCACAGAAGCCAAAAGCATGATTAGGTTGCAAAGGCAAACACTGAAAATTTAAGAAATGCCAGAATTAGGATGCTTACTCAACTGACATTTGTTTCCTGGTAGCAAATGATTTATGATATATTTATCTCTAGCCACATGATCACCTACTGGTGTTTTCTCCTGCCCTGGTGCTCAGGATGAGCTGTTTGTTTACTCTGTGCTGAGTGTGCCCAGCCCTTGGTTAGTGTACACTCTTCAAACCCTGCTTTGGAGACAGCTACTTGTTCCTACTCAGGATTTTTCATACGATTGTATTGCTGGAGTAGCTCAGCAAAATACGAGATGTGCAGAGTCCTCATCATTTCCCATCTGCAGATGTTTGACCTGACAATTGCAATAACACTCCCAAAGGGCAGGAGAGGGGGTGTTTTACCCCTGCAAGGGAGAGGGGAGGGCAAACCAAGGGCAGTTCCCTCAGGTGCTACTGCAGAGAAGCCCACCCAACTCACCAGCAAATTCAAAGCCTCCTGCACAGACTCTCCATCTCCATCCACAATTTCTTTCCCTGATGTAAATCTCTCTCTCTCCTCACAACTTATCCCACCTATATTCTGTTAATCAGAGAGATGTAAATCATCTCTCACGGCTCTGCATCCATACTGGGCAACTTCTTCTTTATGGCTACATTCACAGCTTGTATTAGGGACCTAAAATTACAATCTCCCCTTAGATCTGACATCTAGCCCTTGCTGGACTGGCATTCTCTCCTGTAACTGCAGGTAAGGTCATGGCCACATTGGGCTGGAGCACACCCAGGAAATCAGATGTCATGTATTACTGATTTTTTTAACTGCCAAAGAGCATAATTTCCCTGATTTTCCTGTGAAATTGCAGAATAGCAGATTACTGAAAATAAATCATGCTATCATGACAGACTTCTGAGCACAGAGAAATTAACCTTCCTCAAAGAAAAAGTCACCTAGTGTCTTACTTTAACACAGACAAAATTATGTCTTTTCCTCTAGCCTCACAGCTGTAGTGTTCTGTCTGAAATGTTCGACAGTAATTCGGCAGGAGACAGAGATTCAGAATGAAAAAATTCAGTTCAAGTTTGACAAAATCATAAACAACAGAAAACAAGGCTCCTGAGGGACATGCTGAAGGCCTTAATAACAGATACTTTCAGCAGTGCTCCTAATAACAAGCTGTGGGAATTGATGGTGTTCATTTTAAAATTATTTTCACATTTAAATTTTGATGGGATTTATTGGTTAGATGCTGTTTGCAGGGCAGATAAAGCAAATAGCTGGCAGACCTGCTGGTTAAGAGGAGGATGAGGCTTCTCTGCATCAGAGGTGAAGATTTGGGGCATGTAGGTCTGTTCTGCCACATGACCATTTTAGGGCCTTTCTCAGAGCAGCCCCTGGGGCTGTACCACATATGACACACCCCCGTGCCCCATACTTGCCCTTTCAGAGGGCAGTCCCCACACAGTATAGAGGCTTACTCGGCAGCCTTGGGCTTTTTCAGGATGCTTGTTAGTCAGCTGCTGCTTAGGGAGCTCCAGGAGCTCAACTTGGGGTGACTGATGGGCAAGTTGCCTGGCTGGACAAACCCAGATTTCTCTTCAGTGTTTGGAAGAGGGTTATAAACTATTAGGAAGTGACCTCAGCTGATGGGTATATCATGTTCTTTCATTCTATTCACTTACAGCATTTACAACATCTCCCCATTATCGTTTAGGCTTTTACAGCTCTTAATGACCCTTTTATCAGAGCAGCACTAACCAGTAAATCCCCTTTGGCATTTATTGCCCTGTCTCTAATACATAAAAGAACCAATTTATAACAGTTCATGAATGCTGGAGATTATTTTTCAAACTACTTCTTCAAACCTCACTACAAAAATAAGTGCTCTGATGAAGGCTCTGTTTCTGTGGTTTGCTCAGCATCAGCCCTAAATTAAATTCACCAACAATATGCAATAAACTTTGTGGACTGGATGCTGTATGGCAGAGAGAAATGAGAAACTAGAAATCCAAAATATCTTCTCAGTAGGGAGGTGTTCCTCTCCCTGCCCATCTCCTGCCAGCATCAGTTTTGTCCTTGGCTGCCAGGAGGAGTTTCAGGCCTGGGCATAATCAGCAGGAGCTCTGGGGACAGGAGACACTACTTTGTCAACAGCCATGACAGAATGTGCAGGTGGACCTTGTGCCTCTGACATGGTGCACTCAGCAGTCAGATAACTAAAATCAGTTTGCTGGGCTTTGTCTGAAAATGGTGCAAAGAAACAGGCACCACCAGGAGAGGCTTTATCCCATCCTACAAGAGGCGCCCAGGAGAGACAGCTCGAAGGCACGCAGTCCCGACTGCCCTTCTCTCAATGCTGGCAACAGTCATCTAACTTCAAAACACCTAAAATTAGATGCCACTAATCTCTATGCCTCATTTGCAGTAATGACAACATAACTTTGAAGCTATCTCTGTTATTACAGACAGAAACAAAACTCCAAAGATACTGTGTTTACTCATTTTTGTAATTTTTGCTCAACGTGCAGTAATGTCCTGTGTTCCCTGTAGGACATTCAATAGTACCTTTGGAAGGTGTGTTTTGTTTGTTTGTTTATCTACAGGTAGAACACAAGCAGCCACAGGAGCCTGCAGAGAAGCTCTCCCCTTGCGCTTCCAAACCCCATCAATTAGAAGACAACAAAGTAGTCCTTAGGAATCATTTCAAAGTGAGCTGGTAATGAAGGCAAAATAAGGATTCTATGTGCTCCTGGCAGCTATTTCAGTTTTTCTAACTCTATATCTAGACACCAGAATTGGATTTGATTTCAAGCCCAGCACTGGAAAGACTTGACATGAGCAGAGTTTGGACAGGGGTGTAGATGTTTCTGTGGGGTGAATGAAGCGCTACACAAAGATGCCCAGTGCTAAGTGAGCCACTGCCTGGGCTGGAGGCCAATATTGCTTGTGCTGGTTAGACACTGAATCCCAGCTAAGTAGCCTTGATGAGAAGCTGTCTATTTTGGCATGGGCAGAGAAGCTCAGTTAGGGCTGCAGTTTTGCCTCCAACACAAGCTAGCCCAAGCACCTCTGTGGCATGTGGAGACTGTTCAGTGCCATTATAGCAGGGTCTGTGCCACAAGGACCAGATGTGCTCAGTTCATCCTATTTCCCATCTTCTCTGTAGCTCATTCATTGCTTTACTGAGGTCTACTGCCAGGTCCTCCCACTTTTCTCTTTGCTCCTGCTGACCCTCTTCTTCTCTGCAGAACTGCAAACCAAACAGCTCCCAAAAGAACTTTTCATTAATATAATTTATTAGCTAAATCATTGCTCTGACCTATTTCTTGTTCAACTAGCATATCTCCCCATCCACTCAATATAATTGGCATAGCACCTGAACTCTGCTGCTGGGGTTTAAATGGCCTGACATATATCACTGAGTCACAGGATATTAAGAGAAAGGTGAGAGGATTATTGGCTCTCTGCCACTGGGATCAGATTGGATTTCTCGTCCAACCACTGAAACATGTGGTTGTATAGAGAGGGTTTACACAGGCTTGGTTTAGTCCTTACTCAAAGCTTGACCACTTTAAAACAGCACGGGACTTTCACTAAGGACTGGGGACTTGGCCATGTTAGGAAGCTTTTCTTGCATACATTGTCCTGTTGATTTTTGAAGGAGATGATCCGCATGAGGCTCTGCAGGTGGGGCTGGCCAGGTGTGCTGTGCTGGAGCTCTCTGGAGCTGGAGTTGCATCAACGCTTTTCTCCTGCCTGGCTGCAATGGTCCATTGCAAAAGCCATTACCAGCAGTCCGGCCTTGCCTGCCCGGTCTGCACATGGTCCCAGGTACTCCCATTGCTGTGATTTCTTATTTTCCATCATCTTATTTTTCCATCATCTCACCAATGATCCTCTTGCTTCTAAGTTTAAGGAGGTACTAAACACTAGGCTGTAGGTTTTCACTGGTGATTAATTTTGTTGTATAATCTTCTCCCCCTTTTGAATTATAAAACATCAAAGGGTACAAAACACAGCCACCATCCTTGCTGAGAAACATCCATTCTTTTTGTTCTTTTTCCCGGGAAAAAAGGCCTGCTGACATCATCTGCCTTGCTCAGGATCTTTGTAATTGGCCCCTGTCTTTTTGACTCCTCCTTCCCTCCCCTCATCTCTCATCCCCTACTCCATACTGAAAGGTAACCAGGGGAACCAGAAACCATGGCAACCTAAAGCAGCATAATTTTTCTCAGAGGAAAAAAATATAAGCATGCAAAATCCCTTTAATGTTTATAGAAGGCGACTGGGTCTGAATGTTCTCTTTGCTTCCTCTTTGGTGTGAGGAAGCCGTGGGCCTGCCTCCCCTTGCTGGGGCTGCCCTTGCCATGAGCCCTGGGTGAAGCTCACCCCCAGCCCCTTGCTTCACCCAGCAAATCCCTCAGCTCCCTGTGCCCCCACAAAGCCAGAGGGGCAGCAGGGGCTCAGGGTCCACCAGTGTGGGTGGTCCTGACCCACCAAGAGCACCCAGACACCCTAAGACAGTAAACCCCAGATTACAGTGAGCATCTGTCCCCACCACCAAGTGCTCCTCAGTCTTGAAATCATTTCTCAACAGGACACAGGGAAGTGTTTCTTTCACTAACTGAAGATGGAGGGCTCAGGCCCAAAAGGTTTAGGGTCTGGTTTTCAAAGGATGAGCCAAATGGGCACTTCTCTGTAGCTCTGGACATCTTTTCCTTGTCACAAAACAAGTCTGTGATGGAGAATAGAAAAGTGGGTCCTCCCACACCCACTGAATTGTTCACCCTCAGATTCCAAGCTGTCTGGATGAGAACCAAGGATTCTATCCTGCAGGGCAAGGCCAAGAGTGTAGGATTCCAGAGCACAGAATAAACATTTGTATTACTCTGTAGTATAATGACAGTATTGGAGTGGTACTATCATCACTGCTTCTCCAAAATGTGGGAAAGAAGGACAGCTGGCTGTGGAGGGGGAAACACAACAGCTCTGTTCTCTCTCTCTGCTTTTCCCTCAGAATGGGGCACAGGGTGACACTGCCTCACTGCTGCTCAGTGCCCATCAGCAGGGCTGTGCTCGGGAATAGGAAGCATCACCCTTGGGCAAAGCTCTCCGGGCTCAGCCCCTGCTCCCTGTCCCTTGCCCTTCAGCCAGGCCAGTCTCCTCAGGGGGTGGTGGTAAGATCCCAGCCCCTTGGAAACACCCAGGCCCCTCCTTCTGCAAAGGGCTGCTGCAGGCACTGCTCTTGGTGGGGTACAAAAGGTTTTGGAATCAGCTGTGGAAGCTTCAGGCAGCCTGCCCAAGACTGCTCAGAGGCTAAGTCAGCAAAGAAATAACTAGCAAGTTTTGCTACTCTCAAAGTGTACAAGAGACAAACTGCTTGACTTCTAGCTTGTTTCCAAAATAGAACGCTGACTGTAAGTTGCCTTCTTTAGGAGAAGAATGATGACAGAAGTAATAAATTGTACACGTTTATTTTTGCAGATGAGGGAATGTCAGGCAGTGGTTGGGATGAAAACAAACAAACCCTGGCAAGCAGCTATTTTTATAGAATAGTTTTGTGTTGAAATTTCTATAAGTTGGCAACAGAGTCATCATGAGACCTTTTATCCAGATAAGACTATGCCAAAATCTTCAGGAAACATCTTGCATGTCAATTTGTTTTACTTACAAAACAGGGGAGAGGGAGGGAACCGAAGGCTTAGAGAAGGGAAACGTTTGCAGACGTGCAGTGTCTGCTCTATAAAGCACCAAATGCTTTTTATTCTGTGGATGTAAATGGGACTTTTCCCAAACCTGCCTCTTGTTAAGTTCACATCTGGGGTAGCTCCAAATCGGTCCTTGCAGCAGATCTGCTTGCAGCCGGAGGAGGGAGGTGTCACCAGGCCAAGTAAGCAAAGTTCACGAACCCGAAGGACCAGTCTAGGATATCTCTCCTTTAAGGTCAATGAGCCTGTTGCCAGAGTGGCTCTCCAGTCCCCCCAAATACAGTTGTTTTAAAGAGACATTAACAAAACTCTGCTGATTGTGTTGTCCCTGCCTCCTGCTTCCCAGCCAGCGCCCAAACAAGGTCTGTGCAGGAGAAGCACTGAGCCAAGAGGACATCTGCTGCGCCCATGACTGCAGCTCCAGGCCCAGTCCTCTGGGAAGTGGCTTCTTTATCCATGTTTGTTGTTTGTGTTTGATGTCTGGGAAATTTCTGGACTTTCTTAGATTTCACTCTATGCCATGAAAGCATTGCTGTGTGCATGCATGCATGTGTCTGTCCTTAAAACCTGTACTCTGAAGAAAATATTTTAGATTTAAATGTTGGCACATAAAGAAAAATTATTTTGTGCTAAAGAGCCCTTGCAATTGCCCCAGATGGTTTCTGGCTAATATGACCTGTCAAAAATCTGTTTATTAGAGTTGTTCTGTTGCAATCTGTCATCTGTTGGAATCTGCTGGCAGAGGGGAGGAAAGGGTTACCTTCCATGTGAGAACAGAAATCTAAGACGGGAGCTTTATAACTGGCTCTGTGATGTGAACATTAGATAGTAATGTCTCAAAAGTAAACTATTTAAGCAGCTCCAGTTTCCATGCTAAATTGACTCTAGTGTGTTTGTAACCAAAGGGACAGCTGCTTCCTGAAGAGCCTCTCTTAACGCTTAGAAGGATTAACTGGTTTTGTGTTGAGATTATTGAGATCTCTTGATGCACTTACTTTATTCTGATTTGTTTTCTCATTTTATTTATTGTTAATAGTTTCACTTTAGAAGCATCTTTTCCTTGATTTTAGTCCCTTTGTTCAAACTCAATTTCTTTTAGTAAATAGGGCCAGAGGAGGTTCAGAAATGGATGTCATCTAAAAGCTCGACCAACTCCTCCAAATTTGCCCATAGATGTCTTTCTAAAGATTCATAGTGAATTTTTCACTTTTCACATTTTCATGCACTTTTGCTGCTGCAAGTAGTTGAGCACCGAGGGAAGTTTTCAAAGCAGTGTGTGAGTAGCACACATTAAGTCTTCTGAGTATTTCAGAGTTTTTTTGCAGCGGTTTCACCTGTCCTGAGCGGCAGGTTGGTCTCCTCTGGAGTGCTCTCAAAGGACCCCACATGTTCACCCAAAAACACATGCCTTATTTACATTCAAGCCATGGCTGCACCATGAGGTTAAACTTAACACCCATCAGTCACTAATTAGCTTCTGTGTCCATTGCATACCCACAGAGCCCACACCAGGTAGATGAAAGACGTGCCAAGCACTTTGGAGACTGAGGGAGAGGTAGAGAAAATGGAACAAAACCTGGGGCAAAATATGAAGAAGGAACATATTTATAGCCACGTCCAGGATGGGGCAGGGTCAGACACATTGAAGGAGCTAAAAAGTCTGTCTGAAATGACCAGCAGCAATCAGCCACCAGCATAACCCTGCCTAGAGTGAAGGGACACAGAGAGCAGGTGAGGAAAAAGACAAGGGCAAGACAAGAGCCTTAGGAGGTGCCCATGTGTGCCACCAAGGAGCCAAAGAGGGCCCTACTTGAGCCTGGTGCTGGGGAGACTTGCAGCATGGCTCCCTTCCACGTGAACAAGGTTCACGTGCACAGCACTGGGCTAGAATTCATCCTGTGTCTTTCTTCTCAGGACCAGGCCTTTGACAACATGACTTCCAGCCTTCACAATGGATCTTCAGGTGAATCTTCACAGCTCTCATAGAATGACACCAAGAGGTGATCTTATTCTGTGACATGGGACTCAGCTGCCTCTGATGGACTTGTGTTTAAGCATAATATGCATCCTCCTAAGTACCTCTGTTTGTTGTCTTCAGGATGTCTGAACTTCTTTCTTTGAGGTTCCATTTCCCTTACAATTTCTTTATTCCATTATAAAATATATCCAATAATTCCTTGGGCTCCTGATAGTGCTTGCAACCGGGGATAATAAATCTGCATTCCGTACCTAGGTACAACTGGCTGGGATATTGTCCATCCATTAGCTGATAGGTGCAATCAATGGCTGGGTGTTTCTGCCACATGGAGAAGATGTGTCTGTTTCCCACGCAGAGGGCTCGAGTGCGTGCTCCTGATGAAGATGAGAAGGAGGAATTAATCCCCTGATGAGAACCCTTGGAGGTTTGAGGCTGGAGCTGGGAGGCGTGAGAAATGATAAGACATTGATTAGGTCTCTGAGTCAGCGGCGGACGCACCCTTGCTGCTACCAACTGGTCTATTAGCTCTCCCACTTGTTTGTTACCTAACTTATCTTCCTGACTCATCCCAAACCCAGCTGACACCAGAGACAGGCAAACTACACACCACTGCCCCTTCGGCACCCTCTGGTACACCCTCTGCTGCCCTGTAAGTCCTGCGAGGATTAACAACTTTTCTTTGCAAAACAGGGCAAAAAAAAGGTAAAAACATTGTGAGTGTAAGGAGGAGAGGGAATCCTGGAGACAAAAAATGAGCTAGGATTGCTCCTGGGAGAGGAAGAGGGGTTTTTGAAAATAGATAATTCCCTTTTGTGCACTTCGGCTAAAAATGTGTCATGTTGGCACCAGTCCCATATTTCAGTGATGGTGACGTGCTCACTGTGAACATCTGTAGCAGCAAGGCACAGGTAATATGCAGTACAGTCTTTCATGTCTGTCTGGATATGACAGGGTTCTGGCAATACTGAAGGACAGGTTGATATTTCACAGTGCCAGATTAAAGCCAAAGGACCAGCATGGGGGTCATAGTCACCCCAGTCCTGGAGGTCTGTGTGAGCATCACCATTGCAGCCAGTCTCTGTTCCTCACTGTTTCTGAGCTCATTTGGACTCAGTCTCCTAAGCTCCTCTGCAATTCCTTTTTAGCTAATATGCTCTAAGATTGGCGCAGCAGTAATGGGCGTGGAGATACAGAGAAAAATGGGAAAGGGTACAGAACACTTCCATCTTCTTCCCTGGGATCAGGTAGCCTCAAACAGTCCTGGGCACCTTTGAAGAAACCAAATAATTTCCCTCTTTCTCTGAATTTGCAAGGGGAAAACAAGAGACAGTGTGTCCTGCTGGTTGAGAATAGCACAGGGAGCAGATCTCACCTTCCAGCACATACTGTGGGAACCCAGTGGGAATCCAGTCAGGCCCAAGGAAACTGCAAAAGGTGCTTACATGGGCTTTGGTGGGACTTGACAGCAGGTGGAGTTGGGGATGGGGTTGATCCAGGTTTAATGGGCATGGTCTTCTCTGCCTTCAGACAAGTGAATCCATCTCCAGGAGGAGGACAGGTTCTGCTGGAGTGGGCTGCATCATCCCATAAATGCAGCAGGATAGCATCTCTGGCCTGGAGATCTGGATTATATTTACTCTGACTTTTCAATGTTCAGATAAGTCTTGCTGGTTGTTGTAAATTCAGCAGCTCCAGGTTTAATTCTTGGTGCAGTATTCCCACCTGCTTTGTGAAGTCCCAGGAGTCCCAGTAACCTGTCTGAGAAAGGTGTCTGGCCACCTTCAAAATGGTTCAAAAAGCTCCCAATGCTTACAAGGAGCTTTGTGGGTGACCAGGGTGTTCCCAGAAGCAAGGAGGAGACCTCACCTCCCTGCTCTAATGAGCAAATGTCAGCATTTTGTACCAGGCATAGCAAGCTGCTTTGACTGTAATTTTTCTTGCCTGGGACAGAAGTCCACAAGTGTCCTTTCATGTTTGAGTTTTGACAAGGAGATCCTCAGCAGCCTCTGTGTGAGGCAGCTCCCCTTTCCTGCCCCTTGTGTGGCTGCAGTGCCAATTCAAAGTGCACATGAAAGGCTCAGCCTGAGAGTATGTGCTGCTGCTATTGCACGTGTGAAAACTGAATTCATTGCTAAGGAGAGAGACTTATGGGGAAAGACACCCACTGTCAGGTTTGCCCCACTCTGCTGCTCTTGGAGGCAGAGACATTCACCTGAGCTGAGTCATCTGCAGGAGGTGTACCTGGAAGTCTGAAAAGCATTCTGCTTATCAACTCACAAATATGGGGATGTGATTTCATGTCACAGGCTCTGCCTGGGCTGGCAGAAGTTGGTGCTGGCTGGGCACAGGTGAAATTTCAACTTCACCTGCTGTTAAGGCACATGAAGTTTGCTCCATGTTTTGTATCTTCTAAAATCTATGGGAAATCTTTTGTTATTCAATGTCATTTCTGCTGCAGTCAGGGGATGCTGAACATCCCTGACTAAACTGCTGGGAGGCTATGGTAGGCATGTGATCCTAGACCCCTGAGTTTTCCATCCTGGACTTTCAAACTTTGCCTTTACTTTTTTTTTTCTTTTCCCACATTTTTCCACTCTCTCTCACAGCTGAAGTGACATGGAAATTCTTATGGATAAATATTCAGGACACTATTTAAATAGGCAGCTATATCTTGCAGATCATCTGCTTTGCTATGTTGCAAATGTTGCATTTGGTATTGTGTAGTGTGAATTATGGATATGTGTTGCATATAGTCTGGGATAGGCCCATACTTGTCAAGAGATGGCAAGATATAATCAAACTGGACCAGATTCACAGTTCTTCCAATTCCTCAGCAGGGCTTGTTTCTTTGTTTATTTGCTTGAAAGCAATATATTTGCATACTATTCCCAATTATGGGGATATCTGACCTTGTAAGAGAAGCATTTAGATGGCTGTAGCACACCCTATTCCTTATCACTTGCTCAGCTGTATTGGTCAATTAACCAGATGGATCCAAACTATCCTACAGCCTAGTGTGAAGGAATATTCAAAACTCCAAATCCAGATTCCAAATCTGTTAGCAAACAACAAGTTTATGTAGTAAAATGCCAAACTAAACTCTTGTCTTCAAAAGAGTCTTCCACTTGGATGCTCCAAATCCTGGGCCAAGCTGGGGCTGGGTGCTGGGACACCGAGCAGCCCTGTGGTGTTTCCAGAAGCTGCTCAGGGGAGCTTCCCCCAGACACTGAACCCACTGGGTGCCAGACAATGCTGGGATCTGCATCTGTTTGGCCAAGTCTGGGTGTAAACCCCTGCGTGGTGGGATGAATTAGGCCCTCAATGGCTACAGAAAGGCATTGGAAATAAGAGTTTATATTTACATAGTACATTTCATCCCAAAGGACCCTAAATCACACTGCACAAACTTTACATAAACAGCAGAACTGAAATGCAGCTGCGTCAGGAATGGGGGGTGGCAGCCAGCTGGCATGTGTTAGCAGGACAAAAATAAGCCACTATTTTTGGCCAAGGACATCAGGGCAAACCCCTCTATTGCAGAAGTGCCTACCAAACTTCAAAGTGCAGTTTTACTCTAAATAGTCGTGGTGGATAAATAGATCTTTTGTAGTCAGTTGACTTGTTCCCAGGCACATCTGGGGAATTCACTCGCTAAAATAAGGATTTGCTACATTTTATGCCAGCTAAGGCTGCAGAACTTCTTCACCCAAGATAGCACATTTCTACTCCAGCCACATTTGCAGAATTGGAAGCCTTTTTTACACAGACCTTACTACTGAGGACGCAGAAAAAGCTGCTCTGGCTCTCTCTGCTGAACTTACCCTGAACTGGCACATCTGGAAATTAACTTAGTCTGTTGTTAGCTAGGCAAATTTGATTATTAGAAAGACAAATTTTCACTGTGCCTATCAAGGTAACTTTTCAGAATACAACTGACCTTTAAATACCAGTGTGGAAAGGCCAGGACATTTAAAGTTCTTGCCACAAAGCCCTCACAGAGCAGGCTGTGCAGCACCTCTCAGGTGTCTGGGCTATCCAAACACTGCACAACACTGACAGGCATGGTTCCTTACAGCAATGTCACCCATGAAATGCACAGCATTTTTACAGATACATATTTACCTTGGGGCCAGAAGGGTATCTATACTTACAGAGTGCGCTGCAACTCAGAGAACCCTGAATAACCCTCCAGGCTAAGTTGCCCTGTGGCAAGTGGTTGTTCCCTGTGGGCCTCCTCCCATACCTCCATGTTGTGTTAAAGCTAAATCCTGCACTCTGGAATTCTCCCTCCTGAGCCATCTCATTGCCCTGTCATGCCATTTACCTACTGCTAACAATTTTTAAGTGACATTTCTTTCTCAGAAGAAGTGTAGGGAGCCCAAGTGGGACATACACTGCAAAGTCCTGTTGGTAAGGCTTTGATAAGGTTACTTCCACGAGCCTTCAGATTCATGAAAAAGCAGCATTAAAGGCCATTTGGACTCACAGCAGGGCTGCAAGGGAGGCAGGCAGCATTTCAGGTGCCCAAAGCACTTTGCCTTCTCTGGGTTCCCCAATTTTTTACTATCTCCAACCTGCTGAGGCAGAACATCAGCCTTTGTAGTAGAGATACTCCATTCCTCTGACCATATTCATGGCCCTTCTCTAGACCCACTCTAACAGGTCCATATCTTTCTTCTCAGCTGTACTCCAGGTGGTGACCTCATGGGGCAGGGTAGAGGGGGAGAACTGCCTCCCTTGATGTGCTGGCTACAGCTCCTTTGAGATAGCCCAGGATGTTCTCATCTTTCTGGGCTGTGAGCACACTCTTGGCTCATGCCCAGCTTTCATCCCTGAGAATATCCAAGTCCTTTGCTGTAGGACTGATCTCAATGACTTCTTCCAATCTGTGCTTATATCTGGGATTGCTCTGAACCAGGTGCGGCACTTTGCATTTGGACTCATTGAATTTCAGGAAGTTCTCATGGGCCACCTCTTGAGTCTGTCCAGGTCCCCATGGAAGTGGCCCTGTCCTTCTTTTGTGTCATCTTTACTGCTCAGCTTCAGGTCATCTGCAAACATGATGAAGGTGCACTTGACCTCACTGCCTGTGTCGCTGATGAAGATGTTGAAGAGCACTGGACCCAGGACAGGGCCCTGAGGGACACAGCTCATTGCTGGCCTCCATCTAGACGCAAAGCCATTGATCACAACTCTCTGGCTGCATTCATCCAGCCAATTCCTTATCCACTGAATGCTCCACCCATCAAATCCATGTTTCTTCAACTTGGAGATAAAGAAATCATGTGGGACCACACCAAAGGCCTAACAAAAGACTACATAACTGATGTCTTTTGGTCTTCTCTTATCAACTCCTGCCGTCACTCCAACACAGGCCACCAGACTGGTCAGGTGTGATTTGCTCTCAGTAGAGATATGCTGGCTGACACCTCCTTCTCTTTTATGTGCTTTAGCAGATCTAGGAGGTCCTGCACCGTGGTGTTCCCAGGATCAGCTGCTCTGTAGTTCCCTGGATCTTCCTTTTCCTCATTCTTAAAAATGGGAGTGATGACTCCAGTTTTCTGGTCACCAAGGACTTCACCTGACCACCATGACTTTTCAAATATGATGGAGAGTGGCTTAGCAACAACATTAACCAGTTCCTTCAGGACCCTGGGATGCATCTCGTCAGGTCCCATAGACTTGTGGCTATTCAGCTTCAACAAGTGACCCTGAACTGCTCTTCACTTATACAGGGAGGGGCTTCACTCCCTCCCACCCACCCCGAGGGTCAGGGACTTGAGAGAAGTGGGAAGCCTGACTGTCAGTGAAGACTGAGACAACTCATAGACTACCTCAGCCTTCTCCGTATCAGTGTCACCCTTCTTGCTTATCACAGGGGCTACACTCTCCTTTGGCCTTTTCTTTTCTGACCTGTGTCCTTATGGAATCCCTTCTTGTAATTCCTTACATCTCTCGCCAAGTCCTGTTCCAGCTTTGCCTTGGCTGGGCTGACCCCATTCCTAGACATATGAACCGTGTCCCTGTACTCTCCCCAAGTCACCTGTCTCTGCTTCCACTGGCAGTGCATTTCTTTCTTACACCTCAGTCTGAGGAGCAAATCCATGTCAGTTTCTGGCCTGCCTTGCTTGATTTCCTACACACAGGAAGAGCACTCTTGCACTCTAAGAAAAGGGGCCTTGAAGAGCTGCCAGCACTGGTCGTCACCTCTGTCCTTAAGGACAGTTTCCAGTGAATCTTAGTCACCAACTCCTTAAAGAGCTGGAAGTTCGGTCTTGCAAAATTCAGGGTTTTGAGTTTGCTCCTTTCCAGGCTCACACTCCTTGAGATCACAGATCTCAAGATCTGGGCCTGAGAGGACCTGAGAGCGAAGAAAGGGAAAAACAAAGAAAGAAACATTTGGTGACCTTATCTGAGCCCTGAGAAATGTGGAAATGTGCAGGACAGGGGTGTGATGCTCTGGGAGGAGCAGAGTCCAGGGAATGAAAGACACATCTCTCCCTTGTCAAAGAACCAGTGCAAAAACTGTTCATGGAGGTGGATCCACCTTTGATGTTGTGAGCAGATTACAGAGCCACGTCACACCATGTCACATGTTCCCAAAATTCCTGGAAAGGAAAGCTGATCACACACACTGCAGGACTCCCCACAGCATGCCAAGAGCACTCAGCTCTTATCCCAGAATCTCCTTTGTCCTTTATTAAGCCCCTTGCCTTTGCTCTGTTTGCACAACATTAAAGCACTGCACTTTCCAGGGAGAAAAAAACTTTTTTCTAATATTTGTAATTTGAAAGCTGAATTTTACTTTTTTTTTAGTGCACCAGCATTATCCAACATGTAATCCAATATATAAAATTGATCATGACCTAGAAAAGAACCTAAGCTTTTGGAATGATGCTGCCGGCAGGGAGAGAGGCCCCCACAGGCCAGGACTCAGGCACTCAAACAGATTATGCACAAGTTGCACAGTTTTATACGCTCATGCATGCACACAGGCACTTTGAAAATCTTACTGAGCAATAACAGAGAGCCTCCCCCTCCTCTCCACTCCCTGCTTCCCAACACAGGACCTTGCAGGGAAATGCATTGTGTATGACTGGTATTTCCCCAAGCAGACTTGCATCCATGGCAGTATGAAAAATTAATAAAGGAGTACAAAGTGCATTAACAAAGGCTGACATATTTCCCACAGTTAATTGACATCCCCCATTTTATTTAAAAATAATAAAAGCTTGCCAAGCATGCAGAACTTGCACATCGTAGCAAAGGAGAGGTCTCACAGAGCTCATCAGGTCATGTTCCTGTATTAGTGATACTGGGTACCATAAATCATGACAAATATTCCCAGTATTATGTCAGGCCTGTATCCAAGGTGTTGCTCTCAGCATCAGTGTAGGAGGGCTGTCTGACACATGCTCTGGAAATTGCCACTCTGGTGGATGAACACAGGCTGCTAAGCCAGCCTTATAACATCTAAACCCTGGCCTCCATCTGAGGCCAGTCCCTCTCTCTCTGGTGCAGTGAGGGGAGCAAACACCCTCAGCTCATGGAGCCTGGCTGGGGTCTCCACACAGCTTGTAGTGATGGGGAACTGCACTGTGCTGCTGGCCTGTCACTGCTCCTGCAGTCATTAAATTGGGTTTTTCTATGGTCCAGATGTCCCACCAACACCTTACTCAGACACACAGAGAGGGTGCTCACAGAACCTTCTAGAAACTAAAGAAGAATCCCTGGCAGTGCTAATAACACTTCTAAGTGGGATGTCAGTCCTCTTTTTTTCCAGCAGTGGAGTCAGGTGACAATCTGGTGAATTGCATACTGTGTAAAGCTAAGACCTCTTTGAGGTTTTCAGAAGGCCTGAAGCAGAGCAGACAACCCCTAGATGAAGTTGTACTGGGAAGCTGTGGGGCTTGAGGTAACATCAGCGGCATAGCCCAAGATGGGGCTGGTCCAGGCAGGCAGGAGTGATCCTGTTCTTGGGTGATCTGCCCATCGAGGCCAGGGCTGCACCCAGTTACCTGTACCTGGTTGTATTTGTTAAGTGCAAGCCTTGGCTCAGGCATAACAACAGCAAGGGCTGTGCCAGGCCAGTGAAATTAGGGACCCTCATAGGTGACACAAACAACACTCCAAGACCTGGGGATTTCCACATGCTGCCCTGACAACACCTTTCTGGATGGTGATGGCTGTGTCCTTTTGAGTAGACAGTCTGATGCAATGTCTTTCAGGTAACTGCATGTGGAAAAGTGTCACTGTCATATTTTCTGGAAAAATCCCCTTGCCCAGGATTCTTCTCCTGGGAAGCTGAGAAGCCTCAGAGAAAAAGGAAAACAATATTATCTTACTTGCTTCTCCTGTGTTTTGCTGCTTTGGAATGTGTTTGGAGATTGTTTATCCAACAGGTGCATGTTTCATCGGCTTCATGTGAATTGACTTAATGACCAATCACGGGCAAGCTGTGTCAGGACTCTGGAAGGAGCCATGAGTTTTCATTATTATCTTGTTAGCCTTCTGCAAGATCCTTTCTGTATTCTTTAGTATAGTTTAGTACAGTATTCTTTATTATAATATAGTATCAGAAAATAATAAATTAGCCTTCTAAGAACATGGAGTCAGATGCATCCTTCCTCCTCCATCTGGGGAACCCTGCAAATACAAGATACCCTTCACACCTTGAAGCATGCTCTGTGGGCCAGTGGTGGCCCTCAGCATACTCCTTTCCATTCTCCCAAGCTCATGACAAGGAGGGAAGACAGATGAAATGCACTTCTGCCAGAAGGGAACTGTATTGAACTCCTTCTGCTTCTCCTCTGCATTCTTGTACTTGTGGCACTGCTGCTGGGTGAGAAAGATGAAGCTGGGAAAATGGCAGCTAAAATTACACGGAAGAGTTGTGCCTGTCTGGAAAACTTGCAGCTGCCTGACACTGGTATGCCAAGTGTCCCCACAGTGATGGCCACCACCCCCAGTTACTCTGGGGAGAGCTGATTTCTTCATAGGGATTTGTTGGTAACTTGAACAACAACACCCAAAAGGCGAATCACAGAGATTTGACGGTGTGAACATCTGGGTGGAAATTTGTGACTTCTGGCTATGCCCTGGCACCTGCCCCACTGGGTGCCACTGGAGCTATCCCACACCCAGCTACTCCAGCAGGTACCCTGGTGTCCAGCTGAAGCATCCTTGCTCTTTTTCTCCAAGCAGAAACAATGACTTGGGAAGAAGCCCTGTGTTCATTTGGAGGCTGCTCCTGCACACTGGTTTATGTGAAGCAATTACATTGGGGCACCACATGTTTCAAAGTAAACTTCTTTGTGTAACCAGCTCTGAAAAGAGAAAAGAGCTTCTCACATCTCAGCTGAGAATTGTACCTGCACTTCTGTGGGAGCTACTAACTCTTTTTATTTAGGCTGTGATGAATTGGCTCCTTTAAAAAGGTACCAAGCCCCACTTTGATTTTCAGTTTCTAGTCTCTACACAGGGGTTGAATCAAAGTAACTTAAACTGTGGCTTTGATTCATGTTCCCAGAGCTAGCTTAAGATGTATTTTCATGGGCTTCCTGCTATTTGTTATCATCTGCTTGCTGGAGATTCATACCTGCCTGGTAGAGCTGGTGGACCTGGATATGTGTGTGTACGTCTGGGCTTTGATGTTCACAGCTTCCCAAGGCACTATGGAAACACAAGCACTTCTGATCAAGAATAATGGTGAGAGCTGATGAATTAACATATGCCTTGAAATACTCCCATTCTGTTCTCCAGGATAACATGTTCAGTAATCTGGTTTAGCAATATTTACCCATACACTGATCCAGCTGTTTGCCTCATACTTGGTAATTACCTTGATGGGACTATTTGGTTGTTTCTGGCAATGATGTAATCTTTGCTTGTACTGCTTGCCTGCACAGTTTGCTGTATTGAAGGGTTTTGGAGTACTTCCTCCAGTGATTTTATTTCACTGGCTCTTTAGAAAAAGCTGTAGCTATTTTCTCATCTAGCTGTGCCCAGAACTTTTGTCTCGGGGAAGAATATGAGCTCAGCCGATTTCCTCCCATTATAACAGCTTCTCATTGTACAACTGGAGTTGAGACAGATTTATTGAATCTACACTTGCTACAAAATAGGCTGGATCTTCAGCTGTGCTCATGCACTACTTAGTCTGAAAAAATGACAGGACAAAGGTTTAAACAAACCTTTAGGCCTCTCTTCAGCCATTTTATTTCCCAGAGGTCATGGGGTTTTTTGTTGTAGCCTGTGTATAATGTCTCATCAATTTAACCAAAGATGCAAGGTTGGTCTGGGATGAATAAACTGGGGTCTCTAAAAGCATGAATATGTCCCATCTGGCACCTCCAGGGTGTATGAGGGTGAATGCAGTCATGTAAGGCCTCCTGTGCCTGATCTGGGTGGTGGAAGGGGGCCTAGGCAGGGATAGGACAGATTTGGTTAAAATCTGATGCCTGGATAGGGGATAGGAGGGAGATGCAAGCGTTTAACCATGGTCTGTCTCTGCCAGAGGAGTTCATAGCTGGAGGCTCTGTGAAGTAAGTGGGTTACTGGAAAGGGTCTAAGGTAACATTTTTCCCAGCTCTATAATTTGCTTGCTAGATGGCCTTCATCACTGTCCTGGTTTGAGAGAGGTGGATTTCTGGGAGTGAGTGTGTCAGTCCAATTGAAGATGTAGACTTGCGATTGACACCTGTTTTGACCACTGAGAGTTGGATACGCCTCTGAGAACACACAGGAGTTAAAAGCAGAGCTCTGCCCCTGGGAAGCTCTCTTGGGACTTCGGCGTGGAAGAAGAAGGACCTCTCCCCCTGCTCCAGCTGTCCCGGCTGGGCAGGGGGAGGGGCAGCCATGTGGTAGGCCCGGGCCTGGATCGAAATGGGGGTAGGCCTGGCCTGGTTCCCCCCACCCAGGGTGGAAGGGTGGAGGAGAGAGAGAGACTGAGAGCTACTGGGCAGCCCCCCCTCCCCTGGGGAGACAGAGAGAGAGAGACTGTGTCTGTGCTCGCTGCGTGAGACTGAGCTTTGGCCTTGAAGCTCGATATTGTGGGCTACCAGCCTGCCCGGCCTGTGGAGAGGAGGGGGGTTGAACCAGAAGGAGTCCAGCTGCTTGTGGGTTGTGAGCTGTGGAGTTTTAACCCTTTTCTTGGACAATGAAAGCTTTTGCAGAGTACTGACCCTTCCGGGAGAGGAGATGAAGAAGGATTTAAGCAAGTATTTTAAAGGACCGAGCAGGGGAGAGACTGTGAGAAGAACCTAGGGTGGAAGAGATGTGGAGTGGCATTCTTTGCTGGACGCTTTTTGTAGAGCCATGGACTGTTCCTGAATACAGAGACTATTTTCAGGGGGAGCCACTGGGTCCCAGAGTTAAGAAGGCAGTGTGGGAGCCTCCCGGCCCAGGAGGTGAAATAATGGGGGGACAGATGTCCCAAAATGGAGACTGTGCCTTTGTTTTGGAGTGGGACGATGGAATCCTTAAAAAGACAACCCTCAAAGTAGCTCTGGTCCATGTTCAGTGGTGAGAGCACTGAAATGGGAGGAAGGGGTCACGACCTCCAATCCGGGTGGTGATATGTGACCAAAAGCCCAGGGCATACAAGAAGGACTCCTCCTCTTAAGGAATTGATGATTGAGTATTTGTAAGGGTGGTTTTTGCTGGACCGAAAGATGTAATTGTATTGGGAATTTGGTGGGGGGAGGAGGAGGAGCTGTATTCTGTAGAGTTTTCATTTTCCTTGAGATTGTCTTTTCTTTTCTTTCCTATACCTATGTAGTGTGTAGTTAATAAAGTTCTGCTTTCTATAGTTTTAAGTAGAGGACTGCTTTGCTTATTCCTAGGCACATCTCACAGCAAGTACCAGAGAGTAAGTATTTTCATGGGGGGCACTGGCATTTTGCCAGGCTCAAACCATGACAATCACATCAGCCATCTACTCAATGCCATTGGTGCAGTGTCCGTGCAATGAGTTTTAAACTATCTACCTCCAAAACCCCTTTGAGATCCACCAGTGGGAAGTGATACCTAAAACCTCACTTTGCTCCTCCTGCCTGAATTTCAGCAGTTAAAGAATCATGGGATGAGACAGAGAGCGTTCCCTTCCTCTCCTGCTATCCCACAGTCATGTGGCCTGGCATGATGCTGGGGTGTGGGGGAGGAAGGGTTGGAGCTCCCTGGGGCTGTGGAGCAGCTGTGCTGACTGACAAAGCCTGACAACCCTCGGTGCTACGTTGGAGGAGTCCCCTCCTCAGGTGTTTACTCAGCGCTTGTGCTGCCGTCATCACCGTGCTGTGAGCTGGCAGAAACGAGCCTCCCTGTGCCCCAGTTCCTCCAGGGCAAAAGTCCAGTGCCCTCCCACGGGTGGCTGAGGAAGGCAGGTGTGTGGAAAGGTTTGTGGGGGTTTTTGCACAAAACCAGGTGAGATGAGCACCCAGGGCAATGGCCACCAGCTCTGCTGGGAGAGACAGACCTTTGGCAAGGGGATGGGAACGGAGGAACCTGTGAAACCACACCTTGAACTGGCTCTGGGAATGCAAATCAAAGCCATGATATAAGTTAAATTGGTGCAGCTTCTGTGTTCAGCCGAGCCCTCTAATCTTGGAATTGCCAAAGGCCTTGAGGGATCATTATGTTAGGTAAAGCCTACCGAAGGGCAGGGTGCTCCAGCCTCTTCTTGTTGTCAGCAGGTGTGGAGACACTGTGTGTGGGGGAGGTAGCAGGGATGTCTCTGAATGGCACAGAGGAGCTCCACGGGAACCAAAAGCTCACCTGGGCTTTTTTTGGGTTTGGTTTTTTTTTTTTGTTTGTTTTTTTTTTTTAAAATTTTAGCTTTTAGAAGGATTAACACAGATTTATGTATGAGAAAGCAGGCTAGTTCCAATCTAAAGTGCAAGACAATTCCCTCCAGTTCCCAGGAGGGTAACATCATAATCCATTATTAGCTGTGCCAGTTACAGTTATTTCCTTCCCACATTTCCTTTTAGGTGTCAGACTAGAATGCAATTGCTTTTCTTCCTAAGAGCACTATTTTTGAATCTGAAGAATTGAATGCTATTAATATAGTAGGTGTTGTACTGTGCAGCCCATTCTGTAATGGGGTGTTTATAGTGCCAGTGCTCTTACCCAGTCCATTTGTAATCAGAAGTAATAGCAGCACTTCACCACTTGCTCCGCTTGAAGACGCTGCAATAAATTCCAATGAGCCATAGCTTGGCTGCAGCTGGTGACTGATGTAGAAGCTTTGAGCATTTTTACTTCTTTAATGTTTATAGCTCTTTTACATTATATGAATATTGCCAGTCCTGAGGATTCAGCTGTCATGAATCAAGCCTCAAAAACTAATGAGATTTTACAAAATGTGTTCATTTGAAGTGTGTTTTATGGGTCTTCAAATGTTTCAGGCTTTGTGCCATGCTGTCAGGCTTCCTTTATTTTGCTGCCACAAGCCTGCTTTAAGAAAGAAAAAAGAAAGCTGGGATTAACATATGATCATCTGATTTCAACAACTGCCCCCTACCAACATCACCTGACATCACAAAACTCAAGATAATGCTGCAAGAGCAGTCAGCACAGTCCAACACACCCTCATCTGTGTGATGGGCCAACACAACTCAGCTAAAACAGTGTCACCTTGAGCTTACACACCCCTGGTGTTCTGTGGGAATTAAAAACTTTCAACTCCAGCTGCCATGAACTCCCCATGTGAAAGGAGGAAGGAAGGGCTCATTTTGGAGAAGTGCAACAGAAGGCACCGGCCAGCAGGGATGGGCAGAGCGGGGCAGAGCACGTCCATATGCCACCCTTGTCTTTTTGGCAAGGAGCATTCAGCAGCACAGATCCCCCACCCACCAGCCCCATGCCATTGCCTGCTCCACTGCTGCAAGTGTCTGTGAGGCTGCAGCATGAAGTGGGCAAGGGAATCAATCCAGGTTAAAAATGGCCATGCTTCCCCCTCTCCCAGTCTCCCAGGTTTGGAGTATTGCTTTACACCTGGAGCAGTTTCCTATTCCTTCTTGATGGTTGGCACCACAGCGGTGGCCAGGACACCTCTGAAGTGGCAGTGGGGATGCACAGTGACCCAAGCAGGAGGCATCACTGAGTACCAAAGAGCTTTCTTAGGACTGGTTACAGACTGAAGGGTGCATGTGCATAGGAAATGGAAAGGAGAAAAATGAGAGAAGGGGTGGTGTGTCATTTCTAGTGGAAGTAAGGAAGAAACTAAGATTTGGGAGTGGTGTTTTATAGAAGGACAGGCCTGGCTTTCTTGCACTGCTCAGGGAAAAATGACTTTGGAGTGCTATTCAGTAAGTGAGGAAAACTGCCCCTAAGAAATGCCTGTCCCTGGCATCAGTTCCTCTTAAAACTCAAGCATAGACCCAGATTTAGTTTGGGACTTCACTGAAATGAAGGACAACTGCAAATGGATTTACTCTGTATTTTGCACATTTCTCAGCACTGGGGTGCAAGACTGCTTGGATCAAGACAGGTGGTCTTAGTAGCAACTACTCCAAGAATAGATTTAACAAAAGGATGCTGCTGATGGGAAGCAGGGTGGGAGGGGGTGGCAGCATCCTCTTCTGTCCTTGCTCAGGTAGTGCTCCTGTCTTAGTCCCAGTGGTCACCAGTTTTTTTCTGATGCCTCTCTAGAGCTCATGAAGCCACCATTTACACATGTTTAAAATTCTGGCTATTTAAAATTTTTTTCCTAAACTACCAATGGCAATTGTCCCTGCTTTACACTGCACTTCTCCTAACTCTGTACTCTGTAATCTCCCTATGCTAATGTTCTCAAATGATAACCTTTTCTATTCCTCTTGCAGTCATCTTGTTTCTTTCCTTCCTTATTCCCATCTTCTTATTTTCTTATCCCCTTACTGGTTAGCCCTTCCTCTTCTTCTCATTTCTATTCTGATGAGCTGTTTCTGATTCAAAAACTGGATTTCTAAACAAAACACAACCCAGCATCAAAGCCAAGATTAACAATTCTGCTACAAGTGTGTTTTTCTGGGTGAGATCTATGAGCAAGTGCAGTAACTCTCATCATTACCCTGGTATGTATTTGTAAGACAGAGTATTACCTTCGCCCAGACTCAGCTCTTTTATTTTTTAAAAATGTTCCCTAGTGACAGAGACCATATTACCCTATCAGTTTGTACAATTTCTAGCACATCTGATTGCTCCTGCAATATGAATGCCATATAATAATCAAAATAATACATAAAGCACTTGTTGCCTGCAGTCTTAAGATGTCTGGAGTCGTGCACTTCCTAAGCATCTCTCTCTGTGATCGTCCACCTACTCAGCTCTAAGGAGTCTGGAGGATCCTCCAGAGGTGATGAGGCGCTCTCACCCTCACACCACACATAAGCAACAGTGATGTGACACAGGACACATAACATGTCCCTACAGACTTGAGAACCAACATCTGCTGAGCCCTTGTGCTGTGCTTCAATGCTCGGTCCCCTTCTTTCCACAGGGTGGTGGGAAGCAGGGACGTAACTCCAGTGGAGGCAAAGCCTCTGTGGGCCAGACGGTTTCATGAGTCCCCATGAATGCAGCCATGGAACTTGGTGATCTGTAAAAGGGAAAACAAGACAGGAATAATGCAAAGTCCATCTCTGTTTGCTGACATCCTTTATTTCTTTTTTAAAATAATGCTTTGATCCAGTGTTTCCCAGGGGAGATCTGGAGAGAATCGCCATCTCCACGTGGACTCATGTAAGAAAGGAAGCAGCTGGTGCCTGATATTTATTGCTGTATATCAGCTTGGAAACCTTGGCATAAACACTGCACAAACCCCCATCTCTCTAGGTTATTTTCATCCTCCCTCCTTTTGTTCAATGAAAAAATTAATACCTCAAGGAAAAAAAACCTCTGGAGTTCATTTTACTCAGGACAGGGAGTGCTGAAGCATTACCGGAGGTAAGATGGAAATGCTGTTGGACACAGGTTTATTCCTGTTCTTATTTTAGCTGAACCAGCTCACCCTTCCCAACAAGCAGGTGATAAGGCAGTGTGTTTATAGAGAGAATCCCGCGTGGCACAGCTGTACTATAGATTAGGTAATGTTACTGACTCACTGCAGAGTTATTGGGCCACCTCATTCCTTCCTTTCTCAGGGCTACAGACTTCACCATGTACACACTGATGGGCTTTGC